>JBAMJR010000015.1:3402500-3962500 GCA_038501785.1 Myoxocephalus aenaeus
GTCTACATTCATTATAAATGGCATAAGTTCTGTTTAGTGAATTCACAACTAGCAGGTGCATACACACACAGTAACCATTTGGGGGATAGTGGTGGTGTTCACCCTTCTGTACAGTTCCTCCCCAGGAATATACTAAAATGTATATGTGTTTTTTGTTTTTATTTTTTATTTTTGTTTTAAATTGGCCAGATGCACTCAGGCAATTTTTTCAGAGGCCGGCACCTGCTGGAGAAAGGACGCCTGATTCGCCTCCCTCTGAACTTTGTAAGTAGCCTACACAACTAGTACTATTGTTGCTGTTTTGGTTATTGTTATTATTATTATTATCAATTATTACTTTCATAATCACATCACATTAATACTACTAATTGTAATCAGTAGCATTATTTAGCCTTGTAGCAGTGGTGGCAGTAATTGTAATTTATCTACTACAAGTTACATGGTCAGATAAAATGTATTTGTACAATGCAACTATGTGGTAGGATGATAGAAATGACCAAATGCAATTGTGTAACGAACAGCATGGATGAACTCTGTGTTTAAATACAGCTGCAGGAGAAGGGACATCCAGTAGTACTCAACCTGTACTTAACCTGTCAAACCTTGTTAACCATAGTTATTCCCTATACAGCTTGTATCATGTTTTGAGGTTTGTTCAATAAACATATTTGAAAAAAAAGAGTGTTTTGCACAGTTTATGGAGTTAATTTAATCCTAACTTTGAGTGTGTAATAAATTATTTAAAATAATAAAAAAGAAAATGTTCTGAAACTATTCTGCTGTTTGTTGTCCATGCACCATTTATTGTTGAACAGCAATGTAGAATAGTAGAACTATAAGTGGGTGAAAAACTGCTATGCAAAGTAAAGCAGTTAAGTTAATATATGTCTCTTCAGTGATGTAAAGTATTGTGTGCGTCTGTGTGTGGGGGGCAAAACTCAATCTCGCCTAGGGCAACCAAAGGGCTAGAGCCTGCCCTGTACTTATGTAAAAAGTGGCAGTAGCAAAGTATAAAAATACTTTAGAATTCAGAATTTTACCTACGTAACAATATAAAGAAATGAGCATCAAAATATACTTAAAATACCAAAAGTATTCATGATGCAGAATGGTTCGTTGTGTGATACATTATTGGATTATAATTATCGAGGCATGAATGTGAATGTTGAGCTAATTTTAAATACTTGCTTGTCAATTCCTCCGAGGGATCAATAAAGTCTTATCTTAACCTATAACAATACATCTAAATTAATTTGCTGATTATATTTTGTATTATTAATCCCAATCTGCTCTAAGGAACTAAAGTACAATATGCCTCTGAATTGTATAGTAGAAGTATAAAGTAGCAGAAAATTAACATAGCCTACTCAAATAAAGTACAAGTACCTAAATTATTGGGCTTATGTACAGTACTTGGTAAATGTACCTCTACTCATAAATGAGATGCGCATACTGAGACAGAGGGTGGGACACTGAGCTTCTTTACGCATGCTTTTAATGTGTTAATTAATCAAGAAACTTCCGGCTCACCTATTGTCGTAATCACAGTGATGGCGAAGTAAAAAGACCCGGCGAATTTCCACTGGACCCCGGCTTTGTGAGGCTTGAGCTGCAGGACGACGTGCTCCAGCTCCTCGAAGTTCCCTTTGGTCAAGTTGTATTTGCGCATGAGCTCGTACTTTCTGGCGTCGAGCCTCCTCTTGTGACTCTTCTCCTGCTTCGACTCCAGGGTCTCGAAGACGGCCGCTCCCACCACTAGGTAGGTGAGGATGCTGATGATGAGGGCGAGGGTCCGGGCGTTCTGTCTCTTCATGGTAGTCACAGAGTGTGCAGGTAGGTAGGTGGTTGTGTGGGTGGGGGGAGTTTTGGATTTGGGGGTGAGAGCTGAGACTCCTCTGCGACCTGCTCCTGACGGACTCCGGATCCAACAGAGGTGGGGGTTGGGGGGATCTTTGGAGACGGAGCTGTTCTCTCAGAACCACCCCCACATCACAGTTGGGTTGCTACTGTATTTGGACTATTTGTCACCGACTTATATTTAGATTCTGCAGGAAAAAAAGACACACGAAGGGCAATCCCACACTGTCGGAGAGGTAATGGCTCTAATCAAGCGGTAGGTTTTGCGCGCCCACAAAAACACACAAAAAACACACAAAAAAACACACATCTTTCTTACCTGAGGCCAAAATAAACTCCGTGAATCCTCAGCAGAGCCTCCAACAACGAGCTCCTAACGTCGATACACATTACCTGGTGTGCGCGTGTGTGCATGTGCGTGTGAGAGAGATCCACGTGTTCAATATTTGTCAGGTGGCTATTTAAACAGAGTGGCTCTACTGGCTTCACAAGTTGTCTGGCAACCCTAATGATAACAATCGTTTTTCCGTGAGTAAATATTTAAAAAGCTACATCCTTTTTTTCTTCTTCTTCTTCTTTCTTCTTCTTCACTGGCTGCAGGATTCTTCAGCTCAAACATACAACTTTATAGGCACACACAGGAAATTTAAGGATTATGTATGTAAGAAATAGTTTTATTATGTCTTGAAGAGGACAATATTTACGAGATAGTACACATTAAGTTTTATATCAGTTTATTAATTTCCTGAAAGTTATTGTGTTCATATGGGAAATGTAGGAGCCAGTGTTTTTCTTGGAGCTTATTCCTACAACAGGATACACATCGGGGAATTACAAAAAACGGATTTGTAAATTTGGACACAGGTGAAAACTGGTGCACGACGAGCTGAAACTATTAACGGAGAAGGTGACCAAGAAGAAAAAAAGATGAATTGTTTAAAGTCATTTATCGAGCTAAAATGTATGTAATATGTTTGGTTCTTGGACTGTTGGTTGGATCAAACAAGCAACATAAAGACATGACGTAATAATCAAAAAACAATCAATACAAGAATGAATAAGTCAAATTACTGTTAGTTGCATTTTTACAAGTCACTGATTGCAATATGGGACATTCATTGAATCTAAATGTAACCTCTTTTGTTTGGAATAATAACAAACCTGAAAAAGCCAAACTGCAAGAAAGTTTTTGATCGTTTATCATATTTAATTTGTTCCTACAGTATTTGAGAAAACACACCAGCTTTCTGATATGTTTTAATGTTTCAATGGGACTAAACAGCACATTGGAGATGTTTGAGTGCTACAAAGAACAAACAAAAAACAAAACAGTGGTTTTCAAGCAATAGTTAAACCGATCAAATAAAACTCATGGATCAGCTTCACGCTTTTCTGGGTCTTTAAAATCAGGTGTAGGTGCGATTACATCACACTTAAATCTAAAGCAAGCGTTGGTGAACGGGGGCCTTCATGAGGTATTTGGGGCGAGATCTTCAGGTCTCTGAGGTTTTCTACAAGGACTCAAACTCATCAATCCTCTGCTTGGTGTTGCCCATACGGATCTGACGCAGGGTCTTGTACTTGTCACGGCCGACTCGGACATTCTCGGCGTGCAGGATGTCGTTCTGGCTCTTCTTGTTGTCGTCTCGGGCTTCTGCCAGCTCTGAGCTCAGGGCCTGCGGACGGACGAAATTTAACCCTCATTAAACCAGAACGTTTCACACTGTATCCATTTTACAAGAGCCAATCTAAACATAATGTGTTCTCACATTGGTTGTTTCGCTGCCATTTACTTTACTTTTCTATCCGTTATTGATTTCCTTGAATGTCCCACACTGAATTTGTCAGAATGACTTACTCGGATTTCCAGAGAAAAAGCTTCCTCTTGTCATTCTTTACTTGTTACTCAACTTGTGTGAGGCTCAACAGTTGAAACCTGTCTGGTTGCTGCAGAACTTCCTGATCGACTGATAGTCCGGCTTGAGTTAATGCCTCTTTGTGTGGTTTCAAAGATAAAATCTTGAAGATGCCTGTTTATCGCATGCTTCAACAGACACTACGCTCCATTCACAAAAACTGTAATTTCACCTCACAGTACATGGCAGTATAAATACAACACCACTTTAAAAAAAAAAAAACCTGAACCCACCCTTTCAGTTATTTTTAAACTCAGCACAGCTTTAGTTGACTCAGCGAGAAGCGCTCACAATGACTGAGTGGGCGCTTCCCTTTGGAAAAACCCAGAAAAGAGGGCAGATGGACCCTCTAACAGACATTTGTTTAAATGAAAACGAGGATTACTACTTAAACTACTTCTCTATCAGTTATTGTTATCCTCAAATGTCCCAGAATGAATTTGTGAGAATAAGATTCCTTCCTGTAACTCTATACTGTTGCTCGGCTGTAGGTGACATATGAGGTTTAACGGCTGCAATACTTCCCGCTTGACTGACGATCGATCTTTGATTAATGCTGAGGACAGATGGAGGCCTTTACTTTAGATTACTGACAACATTTTAAGCATGTTTTTTTCTGTAGATTTCTCTACATTTAGCCACAATCTTTGCAGGAATATGAATAATAAGTTAAAACAATTTATTCGTAATCTATCATTATAATATCGCCGAAAATGATGCGTTCATTTTTTTCCCCAAATTAAATTATTATTCAAAGTAAAGTATTTTCCATCTGGAGGTGATCTTCAGAAGCTCTAAAGCGGAACAATCCCCAGTTACAACAGCTCTATGTACATCTTGATAATCAATTTGATCCTTTAATATCATCAAATCCCTGTTTTTTTATTAAACTGTATGGATGATTTTACTTATGTGAGCTCAATCTAAAGATAATATGTAAATAAATGTTCTCTTTTTTGGGGGGTGGATTGTGTCAAAAAATCAATCTCCTGTACTATGAGTTCTACTGGATATTCAAATGGAACAAGCATACATATAACAATGTACTCAACTGTGGTTGATCAGTAAAGTACAAAAGCGTTTATGCTACTGAAAGGGGCTCGTTTTAGGTGGGTTGTATCCTGAGACCCTGAACTCACCATCAGCTGTTTTTGCAGGCGCAGGTTCTTCTCGGCCTCGGTAAGTCGCTCCTCCTCCTGGTGGTGGTTGTTGATTTCCTGCGTCTGCAGCTCGGCGCTGTAGGTGCTGTTCTCTTCGCTGTGCTCGTGGTCGCTCTCGTTGTCTGAGGAGGAGGAGGAGGAGGATGAGGAAGCACGAGCCTCAACGGCAGCTTGAACGGGAGCCGAGTTAGTAGAACTCATCACATTGTGCAGCTCCTCCTTCGTCTTGATCAGATTCTCCTCCACTTCCTTAGCCTGGGACGAAGAGGAGAGGTTTTGTTTTGTTTATTTAACGGGGACAGAACAAAACACTGTTAATGAACCAGAGTTACAGATTAAAAATAGATACATTTAAATGGTACCCAAAAAGAAGGATCGGTTATGATGAATATTGGTGTCTTTCACTGTGTTGTAGTACAACATGTGATCTAAATATACAGTAAAGCATGTGTTAAGTATCAGTATGTCTGTGACCAGTTTATGGACAAATGAAACTAGCAGGCAGAGCTGGACTTAAATTTCGCTTTTGGAAAAACTGGTTTATGACGACATGACTAATGGATGTTGGTTATATTTATTTACTCAAGGATTCTAAGCTTCGTTTGTCACAAACACAAGTAATATATGGTGAAATGCAACGCGCTGTGCTAAAGGACTAGTGCGACGAATAAGGATTAGAAAAAATAAATATAAGGTGTAAAATTATACATACACATTGTAAATATATGCACGTATGTCATGAGTTCAAATATGAAACTAGCAGGGCAGTGCAAGGGATTGTTATGTGGTTAATTAATATGCATTTCTATTTTTCTTAATACTACAAGCTATTTGAAGTGTAACTGGCCTCCAACCTTTATTGATTGGTTGGTCAGTATTAATGTATTAATTAACTGGATGATAAGCTGTCACAATACATTTCCTGAAGAGCAGTATACAAACATTTAATAACACACTATAATGTAATTGTACACAACTATAAGGACATTTGAGTGTTTTTTTTAAAATTGTACATTATTTCAAGCTATTTTAACTTCTCCTGTGAAGACAGTTCATGTTATATTGTTTTATTTATTACAACTGTGTTTCACTAGATTGACATAAATTATCTCTTAATTATACACCAGCATGTGTTCTTAAACATTTATGAAGTATCTATAAACTGCTTATAAATGCTAAATAAGTGGACTTAAAATAAACTGTTGCCCAATTTGCTCGGGTCTGAAATACATCCCAGATAGCTGGTGAACTAAATATAAATTAATAATGTGTTGTACTAACATAAGTGATAAAACACACAAGCTAGAGAAAAGAAAATGAAAGATCGTGATCACAGAAAAAAAAAGTTGATGAGCAGGAAATATGAGTGTGTTCTGATATTTTCCTGGTACATACAGGTACATCCTTTGATCACATGCTGGAATCTCACCTTGCTGTGCCATGACTCAGCCTCCTCCTCCTTGACTCTCTTGATCTCCTCCAGCAGAGTGATCTTGGCGCTGTACTCGGCCAGCTCTGCAGCCTGAGGGAGGAGGTGCAAACCAACAGTGTCGTTAAAAAGCCCAAGAATAGACACCTCATTACCTCGGCAACCTAGAATATCTGAACATGGCGTCTTTTTATGAATGGATGAACAGCTAACAACCCACGATTAAATAAATATAGTACTTTATTCTTTACCTGAACGCAATACTGACTTTACGAATGAAGACTTCCCGTTTAACTTCCAATAAGCTCAGAAAATGTGCCGTGTTTTCCTCAGTGACATCATGAATATTTAATATTTTCAAAAGGAGTTTTAAAGTGAGAAAGAGTCTTAAAGAATTTTCTCATGCTGCAAGGGAAACTAAATCCCAGAAAAATCCCCCAAACTAAAAGGAAGCATTAGTTCAACTTGCAATCAAAACAGTTAATATGTGTTTATCCTGAATGTAGGAGCTTTGTTTGTGTAATGAGTGTTTTTCTACCACGACTTTTTCTCACGTGAAGGATTTGAGTGCTTCTTGCACCGTGCACTCACCAGATGCTCCTGGCTCTTTATCTGGTCCTCAGCTTGCCTGACCAACTCCTCCTTGGCTATTATGGCCTCCATCCTCTCAGCCTCCAGCCGGGTCGCCTCCTGCTCCACCCTCCTCCTCTCCTCCTCCAGCCTCATGCCCCTGTCCAGCTGCTCCTGAAGCTCTAAAGGACAAAGTCAGTGAAATTATTCTATACGGTGAACTCAAATTTGTTTTGCTGCATTCTGGTGCAATTATTTATAATTTGTTTTACTTAAAGACCGTGGTTCCTGACTTTTTTGGCTTATAAACCCTGAATATGCAGTATTTTGAACGTGGGTGATGTAGTTTCTGATATATTTGATGATGAATAAGTTTATAAATAACATATACGTTTGATATTTAGAAGTATGGCATTTGTATTACTGTTTTTATGTATTTTATTGCATTGCTAATTGTTTGTGGATGTTTTATCCCCCTGCTTTCTTTTTTATGAACCACAGCTGCCGTCATAGAGCTCATTTGCCTATTGGTGTACATGATATATGGATATGGTTTCCACATCTCACATTTTGTTAAAGGTGGAAACCACAAACACTCTGAACTGACAAAGATTCAAGTAGGGTCAAAAACACTTTCCTATTTTCCCCATTTTTCTAGTGCAGGAAGCTGCCTTCTCATTTGTTTTACAAAAAAATACTCAGAAATTAGCGACAATCATTCTTTAGAAAAATAAATAGTTTAAAAGCCATTTGATGCAAATTCAGGACACTTTCAAAGACAAGACGACCCTGTTAATCTCTGGTTTGAGTATTTGTTGGCAAATACAAAACATATTCACTTAACTGTTAACCTTTTTACTTTAAAGATGTATTTCAAGCAAATAAACGTAAGAGGGCGGTAAAGCCATGCTGCGTATTTAAGTTTGAAATGTGACAGACAACACAACATGAATTATGCTGTTGATTTACTTGTGTTGTTTTTTATCTGAAGCATTGACCAGTATGACCAGTATGGTCTATAATGAGTCAGAGCTGAGCTTCTCCGACTCACCTCTCTCTGCTCTCTTGGTTGTCTCTTCAAACTGGTAGAGCTTCATCATCAGATCCTGCTTCTCTCTCTCCATCTGCTCCTTCTCTTTCTCCATGACCTCCCTCTTCTTCTTCTCACTCTCCAGCTGATCCCTGCACAGCACAAGAACAAAACACCGATCACACATGTGAACCACAGCCTGAAGATTCAAATCCCAGTGCGGAGAGACCATGCCAGTAACGCATGTTAACTTTTTAAAGTCTTGACCCTTCCCCTTACCTCTCCATCTTCTTGTGCAGCCTCTCCTCTTTGGCATGAGCCTTCATCTGCTGAACCTCAATGGTGTCGGTCTTGCGGCGGCGCATGTACAGCTCATGGTTGCCCATGCACAGCTGCAGGATGCCCTTGTTGACTCGCAGTCGTGGAGCGTAGAATACAAAATCCTTGAGAAGTGAAACAACGTGTCAGGGTTCGTCGGTATAGTTGTGGTTACATATATTTTTAACCTCTTATCTTACATTTTGTTTGACAAATAAATTTGCTCAAGGTTTATGATTAATTTCCTTTATAACCAGGATGCATTTATGAAAGCAAATGGTAAAAATGTATTCTGAACTTTAAGTGTGCCAGAGTCTGTTGCACAGATACCTAAAATACTACATCCAGATTTAACTAAAATTGTTGCATATGGACAATTTCATTTTCAGATTTGTACAACTTTAATCCCATTATTTTTCTGTAAATGTCCACCACATTACTGCTGCTTCATGGTGCAAATCTGCACTTATCTTTCCACATTTACGTATGCTCGATATGCTTCTGAGGATTGTAAGGCTCGTTTAATACTTACAGGAGCTTTCTTATCTATGGGCTTGATGATGAATTTCTTATCGTTAAAAGAAATGTTTCTAATTTCACTCCAGGGGAATCCGATCTTTGGGGAAAGCCTGGAGGATGAAGACAAATCAGACCAACTCAATAGGATGTTTAGAAAGTTGGTTTGCTCTTAACGAATATTCACAAGTGGAAAACTCTTTGCACGTGACACACTGACAACAGTGTTCATGTTGTAGTGTAAATCAAGAGAATTCGGTCAATGGCCTCAAACGTGTTATTTAAAACTTGACCGACTGGAAAGGGAAGGTAGCAGAGGTCGATGACTGCTCGTGTGCTGCCGCCATCAAATCAATAAACACTACACTTATGATGTTAGGAGATACGTTCACAAGTAAGTTCTGTGCGGCAAAACCAGGTAATCAAGTCCCTGATTCATTGACTTACTTGTCCACCTTCTCATAAATGTTCAGTCCCAGAGCGTCGACTCCCAGCCACAGGTCGGAGCCCTTCTTGTTCTTGATCTCAAAGTAGTTGACGCCGTACATTTCCAGGTCCTGAGCGATCTTCAGGTACTCAATCATGGACTCTTCCCTGTTCAGGTTAAACAGACAGATGAAAACATGGAAGCATACAAACAGATTTCCTCAGGTTATGATAGCATTTCCTTTTCAATTCAAGCATTTATCTTTTCCTCTAAATCGGTGAGATAAAAGAGTTGATTCTTTTGGGTTTCATAGACTAACACAATAAGAAGGGTTGACTTCCATTTCTAGCTCCGTTTAGATCAAATTCAAAGTTGGTAAAGTACACAAACTTGTACACAAAATTGATTACTGAATCTGTCATCTTTTGTAACATGAAAAATTACATTTAAGATGCGTGTATTGTATAAAGTTCTTAAGTCAAATAGCAAATACCAAATGCATCTGGGAAATGTTTTCTTCTTTTCAAATAAATATGAATTAACCCCTTGAATATTTGCAAATGTCTAAAGCTAAATATAAACAGATTAATCATGGGATTCGCAAGGGTTTACATTCAGTAAATAGATTTAATATTTAAATGCAAATGCAAGTCCAATTTTATTAGTAAATATATTACTACGTCAACCTCCATGTTGCCTCCACGAAGAGACTGCAGGTGAAAATGCAGACTTAGTTATTTCTGCTGCAATTAATTAATTTGTATTCTATAAAATGTTATCTAACCTCAATTCTAAGCAAAGACGTGGAAGTGGAGGAGCTTTAAAGGAGATCACTTCAAAGCATGAATATAGCATCAAACCCATATGTGCAATATAGAGATAAAGTGGAGTAATGTCTACCTGAGCAGAGTGAATTTACTCTCCCCGTGTGTCTTCATCCAAGCTCTCCAGTGCTGTGTCTGCTCTCAACATGGCTCAGCCATCACCATGTTGAGAGCAGCGTGGAGGCAATCCCTCAATCATATTCATGCTTTGAATTTGGAATTTTGCAGCTTTGATGCAACATGATTTAACTTGTGTGGAACAAGATAATGACACATTTAATTAAGCGTTTACTTTTTGTAAATGCTTACCGTGGTGCAATATTAACAGAGGAGTCGTAAAGTCAGCAAAATGACTGAGTAATGGCAGTTAAAAAGCAACATCTGTCTGAAAGTTTGCCACCCACTACTGGTCGTACCAGACGAAGTGAGGCGGTTTTATTCCAAACGAGAAGGTGGCAGACACAGAAAATGTTACGGTCAGGGAGCCTTTTGGATCTACAGATTACAGGCTACTAAACACAGCGGCCTCAATTAGGACCAAGATTTTACTTCTTTTTTTGTAAAGATCTATTTGTTTTTGTAAACGTTGCCATTATTTGAGTTTAGCATGTTGCTCGTTACTTCAGCTATGATGAATATTGTGGGCTAAATGACGCTATCTACTGGGATTGTATAAGTGTACACTCTCGAGGCCACGACACCGTGTTCAAGTGGGAGATTCCTATTGGTGTAAGAACTGGCCACTTGATCCATGAGATCAGTTTGACTCCCTAAAATGAAGATAAATACAAGGCAGAGTAGTTTATCACTTACTTCAGCATCGATCTGTGCTCCTCGTGCCAAATCTGGATCCTCTCCTCCCACTGCTCCTTGGACAGCTTGTGTTGTTCCAGCACTCTGAGGGGAGAGACCAGTTATCAGCAACCCACTGGTGAAAGAGTAAACAGTCTGTGTATAGCTGTAGAGCTAAATCAAACACATGCTGCATTGTCTTGTTAGATCTAGGCGGCTGTAGCTCAGGGGGATGAGTGGTCGTCCCGCAACCACAAGGTAGCCGGCTCGATCCCCAGTCCCCCCCATAGCTCACATGTCGAAGTGTCCCTGAGCAAGACACATTCACAAAACATTCCACAAAACATTCCACGTCAAACAGAATAGGTTTGACGTGTTTAATATACAAGTAACCCTTTCTAACAGCTGCCTGGACTATTGTTTAATATTTAGCCGTTTCCAAAACAGTACAATCTGTCTTTTGGCTTGAAGAACACATGATTTGTACCATTTAAATATAATTGTGATCTTCTGGGGAAGTTCAAGTATTCTTTTTATCTTTTATTTGTCTTTTACTGGAAGGCTCTTGACCTTTTTCCATTATTTGCCATCTCTTCTATTCACCTCTGGGTGGATACATTTTGTATGCCTCTTAACAACTTTATTACTCTCTTTTTTTTAATATCTATATAAATGTATCAATATATTTATTTACCAATTACACAAAGTGTTTAAGCTTATGTTTTTTACTGTTTTTTGGCTGCGTGATTTACACTTTAAAGGATTGAAAGGTTTTACTTGACAGGCGATCTCAAGCAGTGAATACCAGAGATCACACAGAGCTCATACTTTCTCCGACTCACTCACCTCTTGGGCAGCAGGCGCTCGGAGGACAGGTAACCAGGGTTAAGCGCAGCCTTTTCCTGCTCTCCGTACTTGGCCTGGACGGCGTAAGAGGCCAGCAGCACAGCGGACTCTGGAGGGCAGTAGATCTCCTCCGCCAGAATGTCCTCCTTCACCTGCAAGAAGAAAAGCTTGCGGGTGACGTCCTGGATCAGCTCCTCGGTCACGTCCTCTGGGTAAAACTTGGCCTTCAGCTTGAACAGCAAGGGAGTCTCCTTCCTCACATCCTGGACCATCACCTGAGCAGAGTGGACGTCGTTAAAGAGTACGGCGAGGTATTAAAATAAAGTAGTGAAGGAAAAAAGGGCAAATTAAGATAAAAAGAATATCTGGGAGTAAAATAAAGTAGTTTTCCCAATCATGGGTACTTGCAGGAGTAAGTAAATATGTAATCCCATATGTTTGTGTTTAGGGGGGAAAAGAAGCACACAAAATAGGATTATACATTTTCATAATAACCAATACACTTCCAGCTACAACCTGAGTCAGTTGTAACACCTGAACGTCACATGATGCGGTGGAGAGTTTGTGAAAAACACTTAGCAAGCTTGCAGCAAGGTTTTAATAGATGGCTGAAAGTCATAAAATGGCTGCGGTAGAAATACAAAAGCTAACTTAACCTTGAACCGACTTCGAAGAAAAAAAAGGAGATAAAAAAAATAAAATCAACATGAACCATTCCAGGATCACTTTGTCTCGTCTTGTAAGAAATGAATAGTATTTGAGCAATAGTATTAAATACCTGAATACCTTTAATCATCTGTGGCTGCGAACTAATGCAGTTATAATTGTAAAAAAAAGTTAAAATAACAGAGTCAACGTTTGTTCATTCCTTTATAATATATCAGAATATTCCAAGATAGAATCATCAATAAGATAAAGTTAAAGAATATAATAGAGTAAAATGTAATAAAGTAAAAAATACTGTTATTGCAAGAAGAGCAGTAGAGAAACAGCAGGTTAACAGAACAGGATGATGAACAAGAACTAAACAATGTCTCAGTTATGGACACTCTGAATTAGTGACGTCACAGATTTACCTTCTTTTCAGAGTTCAGCCAGGCGCTGAATCCTTTGGAGTCGGTAAACTGAAGCCCAAAGTACCAAATCTCACGCAGTCCGATGGTCCTGGCCACCTAAAACACAAAAAGGGGGACTTCACGTCTTATTTTCTTCATTCTACACACTTACTGTTATTCTACTCCTGAAGAAACAACCTTTGGTTTTAGGATTATGCACAAACTGTAAATCAGTCTCACTTATGATAATGTAAATCTGGACAACTACAACAGTAGCAGGTGGTGAATATACTTTAAAGCCTCAGGGACCCCGTTATAACGGAGTAAAAAAGTTTAGGTAACTACACAGAACACTCCGTCAATTATTTCTTTTTACACTGTTGTATTTCTACAACCAGAACTTCTGGTGCAGCTATACTTTGTGTTCAAGAAAACTGAAACCAATGAGTTCCTGTGAATCCTGGGAGTCTCTTGTCCTGGTGCTTTTCATACAGTCACATACAGACCTGGTCAAAGAGCTGCTTCCCGGTGGTGTTGGGGTTGAAGGAAAACTCTAGCTCTGCGTCCATCGTGGTGACGCGAACGTTGACCTGGAGCAAAAAAGATCTTTGAGTCACGGGATGACTGGGGCTTTTCTGTTTGGATATACATAACCACTCTCATTCCCATTCCGTTCAAGCATTTTCCCTGATTTATATCGAAATTCATCAATCCTGCATTTCCCATACGGTTTTAGCATGCCCAATTTAGCAGAAATATTGCCATTGATTTTGGGCCCATTTGCTTCTAACGGTTACATTATGAAACAACTTTTGACATAGTAAAAAAAACTTAAATAGAGTCAGTTTTTTGGAGCTGTGAAAAGGATTGTTCATCAACCATAATTGCTCACTATCTCATTAGACTTTGGACCACCCTTGCGAGGTGCCACAAGGTTGAACATAAGCAGATTAAAATATCAAAATACTCCCTTGTTTGCCAAGTTGCCTTTAGACTTCATCATCGTTAGTAAGATCAAACACTTTTATAACAGCAATTAAACTGGCACATAAATTTGACTTTCAAGTGTTTCGAGAATTCATTTCCAAAAAGATTACGGTATATTTTTTGAAAGTATTATTCTCAATATTTTCCACAAAAGCCCAACAAATTTAGGACAACTGCATGACCCTGGCCTGCAGCCCAGATTGGGCTTGTAGCAGTTACACAACCATTTTATGAAGTTGTACTAGAGCACACCCCAGGTGTCATAAAGATAAACCCAGCTAAACTTGGGCAACACAAGCTGGAGCATCCATTTATGAAACCTCCACCATGTTTCTCAACTGTTTCCATGATCACATGCGTAAGATAACGTCTCAACTCCCGGACGTCCTTCTCATGCATTCCTTCCACTTTGAGATCCAAACTTTGGAGGGTTTTATGTTTAGTTTATACTTTTTTGGGGGGCATCTACAAAACTTTTACTTTACTGGCTAACTGTTCAAATTTAAGACAGAGTTCAGCCTCTTGAGTCAAATCTTAAGCATTTTCCAGAACACAAGCGATACCTGCCACCATGACTCATAAAGTCAAGTTAGTTTAACGTCAGTCAAGTGGAGGCTGACGTCAGCGTGACCTCTTAAGAGAGGCTTTTCTCCTTGGAGAGTCAATATGAGGGGAGCTGCAGTCGTTATGCACAATCCGGCCTTTCTTATCAGTTTTCCTACAGGCTGATGCTGAATACTTACGTAAATCTAACTGGGAGCATTTCGGACTGACAAATAAATGCAAAAGGGTTTCTTTTCTTTTCTTTTGGATAGAAAATTGATTATTGATGACCGTCTTACAAAATCAATATTAAAGCAGTTAAACAATACAGTCATAAGCTGTTGGTGAAAGTCACTCTTGACATTTACAAAAATCACTCTGGTCGTTCTGCACGACCATGCAGATAAAATGTGGCACTGTTCAAGCCACAAAGAAGCATTTCAGGAGCATTGTTTCTGCCAGGAATGTGTGCAGTGTGGGTCAAACTCTACGTTTGGTTAATGAGTAAATGCCAAGAAGAAAAAGGTGCCTCTTGGAAATAACGCACGCGCTTGAACAGAAAGAAAAATCTTTGATGAAAACTGTCAAAAATAAAACATGGTTGACCCTTAAATCAGTTTTATGCTTAAAGGTTTTTTTCTCTTAGACATCAGCATTTCACTATCAGCACAACAGATGAATCTCTAAAAACACCACCTCCCCCTTTAAAACTTAAACCAGGAAGAGACATTTCAGTGACGCATTTAATTATATCTTTTCAATAAAATCATGTCTTACTGTTTTGGGCATCTTGGCTCCGGTTGGGGGACGAGCTCCAGCAGAAGAAAGGGTTTCCCAGGCTGAACGAGGCTGCAGTGGTGGACTCGCAGCAGAACCTCCACCTGATAAAGCACGTCGCTCCGCTTTTACCAGCAGACTCAAGGGCAGGGCTTGTGTCCTTTGAACTCGGCCGTAGATCACTCAAGAGTGACGTGGGAGGTTCAACTCGGCTACTATCACACAAACTGACAGACTCACCTGCAGTGTGACCATCCGGCAGGACAAGACGCACAGCTCCACCTGAAGCCAATCACCTGTCTCACCGCCGGAACTGATGACCTTTGATCGGCGCATGCAGGGCTATATAGGCCCGGACGTACCATTTATGTTGCCTGTTTGGAGGTGACATGAGTGAGTCATGAGCCGCCATAAAGCCAGATCATATCGAGATAACATCTCAGCAGCAGCGAGTGGTAAAACGCGAGTGAAACAAACTCTTAAAAAGTTTGGAGATTTACAGACTTTAATGATAATTGTACAAAAACTACATACGGTAGAAAACAAACATTCACAGAGCTGCAGATTCAATGTTTTTTAATGACAACATTTTTAGACTAAAATCTAGAGTTTAAGCAATTCATGGGATAGTCAACTGACAGAAAATGAATCGGCAACAATCATTTATTGAGCGATAAGGCCAAATATTGCTTCTCAATGTGACAATTTTCAGCTTTTTTTCAAACAGTTAACATTTGAAGACAGCATCATGGGTTTGGAAAAGAGTCCCGAGCATTTGTTCACCATTTTCTGAATTTCTTTAGACAGAAGGAGTAAGTGACTCATCACTATCAATTATGAAAACCCTTTCTGAATAGATAGATAGATACACAGACTATATTTTACAAAAAGGTCAAATGAGATTAAAACTCATCTCTGATTTGAAAATGAGGCTGGTCCTCTGGTTTGAAGGCCTTGTTGGGGCTTCCATCGTCAGTGAGGATGCGTGATGCTGTGTAACCCACGATGGGGTACTTTGTTTTGTACGTCTCTTCAAATATACTCTCCAGAGACTCCAGCTGCTCTTCAGTGAGGCCCGTCTGTGGATGTACAAATGGAAAACAAGAACTTTGATGAGCACTAGTTATGTGTTATGCAGATTGGGAAGCCTTTTTGGAGTCATTACTATCTTTACAGGAAGCCAACAAATTAACACTTTGGTGGCAAAAGAAGAAAAATACAGGAAGCGGCACTTTAACCCGTCTGGAAATAAAGACAGTTCTCTTGCAGTAGTACCAATAAAGAGCTATTAATAATTTGTTACCAACACTTAAAATGCTGAAACACATTAGTTTTTACCATTAAATCATTGTTTTCCCCATTTGAGTTGGTCCCTCATTCTGCACTTTTTCCAATACATTATTTATATTACAGTTAAGACTTATTTAATAAATCTATATTTTTACAACACAACAAAGTCCTTCAGAACTCCGGTTATATCAAATATCCTAAATTCATCACCTGAATCAAGTGCATCTTTGTGTGAAAGATGAGTGGGAATTACAGTATGTCTGTAATTCTACACCGTTTATGGCCTTGGTTGGTGAAAGTGTTGCTCGAGTTTTCTTTTACCTGTTCAGTCCCAGTGTTTCGACTTAGTTAGTTTTTGTTTGTTTGTGCGTTTACTGCTTCTTCCTTTCAAAAGTCTACTAAAATACTGTTGGAAGAGCAGAACGGTTGAAACGCCTGCATTGTGTATGGTGCATTCAGAAAAAACTGTGAGTTTCAGTCTAATTACGTAGTTTATGAATGCAATGCTGTTCTGCAGCCGACACTCAGGTGTCAGATGTCTGTGCTCCCCACTCATGGGTGTCAACCACAACTAATACACTGTTATCCCACACTACAGTCCAAACAACTGGTGGGTGAATTGTTGCCAGGAGAAAAACACCAAACCTACAGTATCTGATGTCAGGTCTGCTGGGTCCAGGGACATCTTAGCCACAGCTCGCGAGCAGTCCTTACCTACCAGGGCGTTGTATGGTGCATCTTTTCCATAAAACTCTGCAATGAGTAAAATATTATATCAATTCAAAACACTGTACATTTTGAGTGCACAAATGTCTGGTCTGAGTGTAGATTTCAAATTAAGTCCAGTGCTCTGGAGAAGGACTGGAGCGCTTTCAAGTGGGCATCAATGTGCTAATTTTACTTTAATTTCTGAGATTTGTTTGAATAAAAAAAAAGCACATTTAAGTGACCAGGTAATGGTTTGTATTGCCTTATAAATCACTATAATTTCCATGGTTTGAGTGGTGGGTTTTATTTACCCTTTCCCTTGGTGACATCAAACACTACTCCTTTTACTGCCATGTAGATAGGATGTCCCTCCTAAAACCGGGAGGGAAAATACAACGGAAAAGAGAGATAAATTGTTATCGTGGACACAAAAAAAAACTCACCCTGGATTATGGGTAAAAAAGTCAAATTTACCACGCTGCCGTCGTATCGCTTCAGCTCCTCCTCGGTGAATAACCGGACAGGTTTCGTGGCTGGTTTGTATTTTAACTTAAAGTCTTCCGCTAAAGTCGTAGAGAGGACAACAACCAGGACACACATCCACGCTGTTGCCATGTTGTGTCTTCTGTTTGGACGAGGTTGGCGCAAACAGACACTTTGTCCGCAGACACTGTGTCATCCACTTCCCTTTAACCGCACTGAGGAGTTGGTGCTGCGTTTACTGTCGTCGGACATTTTTGAATCACCTAATAGGGACTTTATGTAATGATACAGGATTATCAGGCAACAACTGGCAGTCAATACACACACACACACACACACACACACACACACACACACACACACACACACACACACACACACACACACACACACACACACAGGGAATAACAGTGACAGCACTAACCAGCTGGCTCTGTCTTTTAGTTTTAACATAACAAATACACATTCAATTATATATTTTTTATAGAGCCAAAGAAGATTACGGTTTTACGTATTACTGTGTCAATGCTCATTTCCATTTTTATGAAAGAAGAATAGATATGAAACAAATAATATATAAGATGCAGGATTGTATTTTGATATTGGAACACATTCATTTAAGTACGAAAGACTTTAGACACAGACATGAATGACAAATATGAATTTATTGGCTCTATTTTCACACAACTTGAAAGATACGAAGGCAGGTAAATTACCTTAAAATTATACTTGTAACAGAGTATTGCTGTTTTTATGTCATGCTTTATGTAAAGCATTTTATGTTACCTTACATGTGTTCTATTGTTAAACTTACTTTTTCCACCACTGTTAACAATAATATAAAGAGTGAAATGGCACAGGCTAGGTTACTTGGTTTTACTGAAGAAAAATAATGACGTCACGTCACTTATTAGCTCTGTTTGTGACCTTAGAGTTTGGACATGGACGTTATGACAATATGCACAAGGCAGCACTAGGTTTCAACCTAAGGGGAGGAGGTGAAGGAAACAAGGGAACGTCAAGGACACAATGTTTACTATTGGGCCGAGGGTGGTAGGTGCCTGACAGGATGGGCCAAAAACCCCATGGTTGTGTGTGTGTGTGTGTGTGTGTGTGTGTGTGTGTGTGTGTGTGTGTGTGTGTGTGTGTGTGTGTGTGTGTGTCTCGCTGTATAGCGGAAAACTGTCCTTTCCTTTTCAAAATGCATCTGTTATTTATAAAAATAAGTTTTCAGACTTAACAAATAACGCAACGGTTCACCTGGAAGAGCAGAAACAGCTTTTTGTTACTGAAGGAAGACTGCGGTCAAGTGAGCCCACATCTGCCGAGTGAGCCGCAGTTGCAATTCTAAATGCACCTCTATTCAAGGTGTTACGGTACGGGGGCCAGACGGGGGCGGTACGCAAGCGCAGAGAAAAGGAGATCTTGCTGAATTAAATGAATATTTATATATTGCAGAATTATTAATATCATTATGAAATTTAAGCAGCCTTTGAATTCAATTTTCTCCAAAACTGTACAGTAGGATATGGAGGCCATGCACATGGGCAGGGCCGGCTCTAGCCCTTTGGTTGCCCTAGGCGAGATTGAGTTTTGCCCCCCACACACAGACACACACAATACTTTACATCACTGAAGAGACATATATTAACTTAACTGCTTTACTTTGCATAGCAGTTTTTCACCCACTTATAGTTCTACTATTCTACATTGCTGTTCAACAATAAATGGTGCATGGACAACAAACAGCAGAATAATTTCAGAACATTTTCTTTTTTATTATTTTAAATAATTTATTACACACTCAAAGTTAGGATTAAATTAACTCCATAAACTATGCAAAACACTCTTTTTTTTCAAATATGTTTATTGAACAAACCTCAAAACATGATACAAGCTGTATAGGGAATGACTATGGTTAACAAGGTTTGACAGGTTAAGTACAGGTTGAGTACTACTGGATGTCCCTTCTCCTGCAGCTGTATTTAAACACAGAGTTCATCCATGCTGTTCGTTACACAATTGCATTTGGTCATTTCTATCATCCTACCACATAGTTGCATTGTACAAATACATTTTATCTGACCATGTAACTTGTAGTAGATAAATTACAATTACTGCCACCACTGCTACAAGGCTAAATAATGCTACTGATTACAATTAGTAGTATTAATGTGATGTGATTATGAAAGTAATAATTGATAATAATAATAATAATAATAATAATAACAATAACCAAAACAGCAACAATAGTACTAGGTGTGTAGGCTACTTACAAAGTTCAGAGGGAGGCGAATCAGGCGTCCTTTCTCCAGCAGGTGCCGGCCTCTGAAAAAATTGCCTGAGTGCATCTGGCCAATTTAAAACAAAAATAAAAACAAAAACAAAAAACACATATACATTTTAGTATATTCCTGGGGAGGAACTGTACAGAAGGGTGAACACCACCACTATCCCCCAAATGGTTACTGTGTGTGTATGCACCTGCTAGTTGTGAATTCACTAAACAGAACTTATGCCATTTATAATGAATGTAGACAGCAACTGTACTTTTCATAACTAGCATAGGTTATCCAGATACTGGTCTTCTGACATGTACATCCATGTAGGTTATCAGTGAAGTTACGTTTGCTAGTAATAGCCTACGTAGCAAATTAGCAAAGTAACAGTTGCTAGCTAGCTATAGCTAGCCTAAGTGACAGCAATGAAACGTCCAATATTAGGTGATGCACAATACTAAATGTATTAAAATGGCTGAGATGAGAAGACTTACCTCTATACTTGACTTTATTTTCCTCTTCTTTCTTTTTTCGTTTTCGTCCCTGTGCTCCAGATGGTTTAGACCAGTCAAAGTGGCCGCGCAATAGATTTTTCAGATCGCGCACATTTCTCAGACCGCACAAACGATTTTTTTTTGGATTGAGCCATCTTTGCAATAGAAGATCTTTGATGTGACGTGTCGAGTCTTGGCCAATCAGCGTCCCATTTTCTCGACAAAAATTGTTTTGTCCGAGTTGTTGTCATCTCCATAATAGAACATCTTTGATGTGACGTGTCTTGGCCGATCAGCGTTAAGATGTTTACAGCGCCCGTTTCTCAATATACGTGTCTCTCTGTACTTGATGAGAAAACTCACAGCTGAATCGTCCCTGCTCGCGGGAGCCAGCGCCACCCCCCGGTCGCGTGGTCGCGAATTGCTCACAGTGCTGAAATGTGCGCTGTGAGGGCGCCCCCAACCCATTTGTCGCCCTAGGCAGTCGCCTAGTTCGCCTATAGCAATCGCCGGCCCTGCACATGGGCATAGCAGAGGTCCATCTGAACAAGACTGCGTTGGAATTACAATGTACCAATCTAAGGATCTGGTTTTATAGCTGTTTGAATATTCATTTAATTCAGCAAGGATCTCCTTTTCTCTGCGCTTGCGTACTGCCCCCTTCTGGCCCCCGTACCGTAACACCTTGAATAGAGGTGCATTTAGAATTGCAACTGCGGCTCACTCGGCGGATGTGGGCTCACTTGACAGTTGAAGGAAGTGCAGAGGAATGCTCAGGAAGGAAAGATCCCGATCATTCCGTGAGGTAGGTAAACTAACTTCGTTTATACACTCACTCTTGTTTATTTAATGTTTATTTCAATAATCCGAAAACAGCGGGTTTGATAGGTGTACGGTTCACTTGCCATCATGTGACTGTGCAGCTGACGGCTGTTGTTTATAGCAGCTTCCTAAAACTAGCTGACTTCACGCTTTCTGTGGGTCAGCCTGGTAGTTATAGAGGAAGTTTCGACCTGTTCTCTCTCTCTTAGTTAGACAAACATCATGTCTGCTCCAAAATATATAAATATATAGAGAGAGATTAAAATGTCACCAGGTATTCCGACCACACTTTAAATAATTTTGAAGGGCTATTCACATGATACATGTAAAGTGTGTTCCTGCTGTCAGTGTTGGAGCACTCAGTTTTTACTCAAGTAAAAAGCAGTTGAAAATAACTGAATATTTACTCTGGAACAATCGTGAGGTACTTTACTTGAGTACTTCCATTTTATACTTTGTACTTCTACTCTACATTTCAGAGGGAAATGTTGTATTTTTTTTTACGTGACAGCTGGAGTTGATCAATTTATAAAATATAATACTTTAACATTATTAAGTTAAAGCATCTGCAATAATATTCCTCTAAAATGATGCCGGACGATAACATAATATATTATATATTGCTTACATTAAATCTTGAATGTAGGATTTTACTTCGTATTTTAACAGAGTCTAAAAACATTCTGCTACAGATAAAATGCATTCACAATTTCACTTCAGTAAAACTACAGAAGCCTCATATTACTGTGAAAGTACCAGATGTTAAAGTATTACATTTGCAGAATGGCCCATTTCAGAATGACATACATTATATTATTGCATTATAATTATTGATGCATTATTGTGTACATCACTTAGTTAAGATCTTATCTGATCTTAATAATATACAGTATAATAATGTATTTGTTGATTTTTGTATTACTAATATGCATCTGCAGAGTATCGAATGAATGTAGTGAAAGTACAATATCTCCCTCTGCAATGTGGAGTAGAAGTAAGTCTTTTTTTCCTTTGGTGCGACTCCACTCTGCTTAATTGTCCCTTTCCTAACCTCACAGTTCATTGATGATGATGAGGCAGATGATGATGGAGATGAAGCACAGTCTCCAGGCTTCTTTGACGAGGCTACTGAGGACCTGGAGCGCGAGGAGCCCAACGACGGCACCTCACAAGGTGATGAAGACCTGCTGTGTGACAGACAGCGAGGACTTGTCTGTGAACACACGGCGGACACTTTTATCCAGAACATCTCACTGTCTCACATTTTTTAATCGGTCACTCCGCTTTAATGAGCGGCAGGTTTTTGTTAGTCCGAGTTCTAGTGTCCCAGTTTGACCCCATAAAAGTGAGTTTGACCTCCCTGCTCACTTTCACTACAGACAATGACAACAACGGAAATGGCCCACCGAGGAGATTCAGTAAAACCTGCCTGAGGAACGTCTTCACCGTGGCGCTCATCTTCATCTACCTGCTGCTGACGGGCGTGGCAGTGTTCCTGGCCTACCAGACCATCTCTGACTTCATGGAGAAACTCAACAATCCCGTTATGTCCGTCACCTACAAAGAGGTCGACTACTTTTCAGCACCAGGTTTGTAGAAAATGACACACACGACTGCTTTAGTGGGTGGCAGCCAATGTGGGCAGAAAGATACTCTAATCTTTTATTATGTCGGTAAGAAAATGTGCAGCAATTCGACTTAAGCTGCAAAAGTAAAAGTACTTGTTGGGCAGAATGCTCCATTCCAGAGTGTATAATATATTGGATTCAACACGTAAACAGCATTTTTTCATGTTGCAGTTGGTCAAAGTGGAGACAGTTTCAACTACTTTATATCCTCTTTGGCTGTTTAATCAAGATCAAACATCTGTGGGTGAGGGCGGGCCGACCTTTATCAGAAAATTGGGGGTTTGAGCCTCGGCTCCTCCTGTTCACATGTTGAAGTGTCCTTGAGCCAAACATGTTGCTCCAAAATGTCTAATGATGACTTAAATGCAGAGGTCAAATTTTACTACATTGACTATTTAATAATTTAGCGTATGTTTCTTTATGCTGTAAACCTTATCATTATGTAAGTAATAACTATACATGTAGTTATGTAAAAAGTACAATATTTGCCTCTCAAATGAAGTGGATTAGAAAATAGAAATACTCACAATGCTCAGGAGAAGGGCATCGACATTGCACTTTAGTTCAGCACTCGAGTCAATGCATACTTTGCACCTTTGCTACTAATTAATAGACACAAACTAAAGATATTATAGCTGTCCCAGAGTTAACCAGAACAAAACAATTATTTAACCATGTGAGGCTCATGTTGGTACACCTTTGAACTTCAGAAGTAGAACGTGTTATGCAGCTGAACAATAAAACAATTAAATGAAAGCTATCTGGCTAGAACCCATGGTTAGTTAGGCTAGCTAACAAGCTAACACTTAGAGTTATAAAAACATCAGATCACTATCAACCATTTGATTAGATTAGAAAGTTTTATTCATGTCCCAGTTTGTTAAATAATGTACAGGTTAAACTGTAATAAATTGCATAACAGCTCTTCCAATATGTATGTGAGATCAATAATAAACCCGACATCATTACAGAATGTGTGACTTTTTAAATTACTGCAGATTTAATCAAACCAACTTTTATGTTTTTTTTAGGTTCACTGTGTTCTTTTATCGGACAATGCTCAGCTTCCTTTGTTACAAACGTTTCATTTTATGTGATGCAGTTTTTGTCTTGTTTTGTTACTTCCTGCCATCTACACCGTTATTTGAAAGCAGGACTCTGACGAGTTTATGAACTTCAATCATGCTGTTGATGTCATACAGTTGAAGTTTGAGTCGACACTGAGCATCGTATAAATCCAAAGTAGACAACCAATAGATGTCCAAAGGCTCGCTGCTGTATTAAAGTCTCAAAACCTTATGATTCATTAATAATTGTGTGTGTGTATGTGTGCAGGTATTGCTCTGTATCCCGGCAAAGCTCGGCTGCTGAGCTGCAAACATCACTTCCACGACTACATCCCACCTTTAGTGGACCCGGGAAAGCCTCAAGAAAAAGACTGCTTGATCGAAGACGTGACTTACTTTGGTCCGTTTAGCAATCAAACGAAGGTCAGCCATAAAAACATTCAGCTGCTGATTTCACAGACATATTACAGCTCGCAGCTGTACAAACAAACCATGTGTGTAGGATGCAAGCCATAACATTTGATTAAATATTTTAAAAAAATCATATCACTTATTGTTCTAACACACAAGTATGTTTTTATCAACATTTCATTTTATTTATTCCTAGGGACAGATTAATCAATATTTCTGTAATCATACCAGTGTCAGACAGCTGGGTCTTTTTCAACTGCAGTCCTTTGATGAGAGGTTTTGAAACCAGTGAGGTGATGATTAAAATGTACAGATGGAAGACAACAAGACGCCATAAAGACAGAAATTAGGCATTCGGAAGACTGTATATATGTGTATTTTACTAGCTACATGGGTTCTGTATGGAATGCTGATGTTTGGCTGAAGTCTTTGTATATTATATTTTGTCAATAAGAAAAACGACAAGATCAATAAATAGGCCTAACGCTCAACTTCGCTCCCACAGAAACGAGCTCTGGTGTTCCGCGGCCCGACTGACGTCAGAAACAAAGAGTTGATCTTCATGCAGTTCAGTCAAAATGAAACGGAAGAGGACTTCAGCGCCATCACCTACATGCTTTTTGCCAAGTTTGGTGACTTGATTGACAGGTGAGTGCAAACACACAAGTGTAGATGATCCTGTGCTGTCTGATAGCTGCAGTGGGTCATAGAGGATTTTCCTGGTGCGTGTTTGTTTTGCTTAATCTCTTGTGAGGAAAAGAATCACAACAGAGATAAAGCACTGAAAGCTTGATAGTGTTCACAGGGAAGTATTTATGTAATTTTAAATGCCAATTTATTGAACCATGACAACTTATCTCGCTACTTCATGCCTTATGAAACAAAGTCACATGCCTTTTACTTTCACTGATACCTGTGTTTTCTGACTCTAGTGTGAATACATCCATCTTCATGAGAGATTGTGAGAGGAATTACTCCATGTGGACTTTCTCTGGAGGGTTCAGAACCTGGGTCAAGATGTCTTTAGTGAAGACGTCTGGGAAAAACAATGACGCTGTGGAGTTTCGGCAAGAGGTATTCATGTCTGACCAGTGGGCTCACACTAACGTACATGGTGATTTTAGAAGCGTTCATATTTTATCGTTTGTGTTGGATCTTCTAGTCTGCTGTGGTGAAATTCAATGACAAAAGGCCCGAATCAGAGAAAACCAATCAGCTCTTCTTCGCCGTCTTTGAATGGCGGGATCCTTATATGCAAGAAATCCGACTGGTGAGTTCTCCTGGATGTTTTTTTATCCTGATTTAAAGCCGTCTGCATCCGTGTATCGGTCTGTAATTCACCTTTGCCTTCTTCCAAACAGATCGTGACTGCAAATCCCTGGAACTCGATAGCCATCCTCTGTGGAGTTTTCATGGCTCTCTTCAAGGCTGCTAATTTTGCCAAACTCACGATTCAGTGGATAATCAAAATACGTAAGAGGCATCTGAGGAACAAAACTCAGGAGCTGAACCAAATCAACTGAAATATTGTGCAGAAAAACACTGGTGACACAATCTGACAAGATACAACTTATTCAAGTGGGTTTTTATTTTGTACACGTTTTTTTTAGGTCAATACTTAATCTTATAATAATCGGTAACTATTCTCAACACTAGAGAATATTTACTCATAACATGTTTTATGGATACAGGGATATGCTCGAACTGAATACTGACGGTTTAATCATTTCCTAAAAATGTCCAGATCGAAATTATATCAGTGAAATGTTAAGTGTTGCTTTTCAAAATAAGCATTATTTCATAAATGTTTTGTACAAACGTGGAATTGTTGCTGAAAGCTGAGGCACTCAAACATATTTTAGGGGTTTGAGAGCTTTACAAACGATGTTTTAAGATATGTAAAAAGGTATAAAGCTGAGAAAATGTGAACTTTGGTCAAAAAGTTGCTGGATTTTAAAATCGTATTATAAAGAATATTGTAGAGAATTTTAAGTTTGTGTCTTTGTTTTATTTCAAAGAAAATATCCCTTTCGTGTCACAACGCATTAGAAATATATTGACAACTCTTAAGGGACTAAAAACCTATATTCATTGTTGTTAAAGTTTACTTGAATTAATGTCCTAATTGTGTCCTTTTTTTTTTTAAAGAGTGTATCTCACACGCTATATTGTTAAAAATTCAATGTTATATTTATGACTGAATTTTGTGATGAATAACAATAAAGCTCTGAATGTGTTATGAACGCACGTGCTGCTTGAAGCTTCCCAATGTGACAAAGCATAGATAATGTCATATGCATTATGTTGTTAGTTTTTTGGGTGGGGGAGTTTTTCCTGTGCTGATGTGAGATCCCGGGACAGAGGATGTTGTATGTGTACAGATTGTAAAGCTCTCTGAGGCAAATTTGTAATTTGGGGTTATACAAAATAGATTGAATTGAACAATCAAATACCATATTAATTGTGAGATTTAATAAACTTTGTTTTTATTGTCATTATTAACCTATTCTGGCGTCGTGCACTTGGAACCGTCAACTTGGAGATTGGAAGTTGGAGATATCCGACATTCCGAGTTGTCTTGAAGGCAACACTACTTCTTCCACCGCGGAAGAACAGTGACATTAAATGTTGCTGTCCTTTTTGCCTTATAAAAGTGAGTAGAAACCAAAACAGCCAAGTTGTAATAGTTTCTAATGTCCCCGAGTTACCAAGTTGTAATAGTTTTTAATGTCCCCGAGTTACCTGTGTAAGAATCACACACACACACACCTGCCCACTGCACCACGGTGTGTGGGTTTCCCCTGAACAGCGGTGTCCCTGAACGCCTCACAGGTTGTAGCTGGAGGATGTTGTTGCTTCAGCGGTGGATGAGAACATGCAGTAGCCCCACACACATTTGGGTGTTTTAAAGGTAGTCAACAGTAATATCGAATGTATTTACAATGCACAAAAACATGATGTCTTAGCTGTAATTCATCGTACTTTTATCATGTCGTAAATAATTGACTTGCGTTACATTAGCTGGGGGTCTAACGTCGGTGTCGCTGGCTAGCACGGCGTTGCTAACTTGCTAAACGCTCCATAACTATCGCTCTTACTTTACAGTTAATGTTAATTATGTTAGAATAAATACCGATTGTATGTCTGCTGAGCTTCTGGTTCACTTTACGACACAGTTTCTATGGAAACGCGAATATCTGACCTCTCAGAATTGAGCAGCTAGCTAAGCTAACGCTAACAACAACAGTAGCTAGCTGAAGTTAAGTCTTCAGGTAACGTTAGTTTTTAACTGTTACAACTATAACAGTCACAGTTGTTGTAGCTGACTGACTTTGCTTGCGTTATAACGTCAGATGTTACTGCAGATGTTCAGTTGTAATGTGACCTGTATTTATGAACTCCAAGTTAGCCAACTGCTAGCAAGCTAACTTTACACTCACCTTTGTTGTTGAACTGCTTTGAGCTCTCTGCTATTTAACTTTCGTAGAGCCTTATGATCTCTTCAAAAGACAACTTTACTGTTTCGGTGTCACGTCATGCATGCTGTCTGTACATATAAAGCTCTGTGGTAAATGATTCCCTACCAAACATCTTCCTCTCACTCTGTTTACAAACAGTTAAACCAAAAGGTGCATCAGGAGGTGATATCTGATTAATTGGGTGTCTTTCCACTGTCCTGCCTGTTGCCCTGCAGAGATTCAGTGACTGAGAGGAAATATGACCCTGGTGTTATAAATAGCTGCCCTCTACTGCTTTGGGAGTGAAGAGAAATTGTGATGAAGGTCTTGTGAGATATGTCATATACGGAATATAGGCATAAATGATGGGACCTTACACATGGTCTTTACTATACATGCGCTATAATAAACTTTGCTGTTTGACTGATTAATCAGCGATATGGTAAAGATAAGAAAGTTGTGCAGAGACAGACTGCACTGCCTTCAATTATCATAAGAAAGACCAAAGTAGAAAGAAGTATTTTTTCCCCTGATTCATAATGATTAGCTTTCATTAGGTCAAAGATACACAAAAGCCAGGATTATTTGTCCAGTATTTGTTTGTTTTCCCCCCAAATGAATGCCAATCGTGCTGACGTTTCAATCTTCCAATATACAATCCTTATTTTCCACCATACCAAGTATTGTACCTCTTTTCTTGTTCGTAACCAATCAATATCTCCACCAGAGCCATGTTGCCTGTAGGAAGGCGAGAGTAACTTTTTTTTAACGTTTTTGTGATACGTATTGCATTAGTTTTTGCTACCAGAAATAATTTTATGAGGAAAAGGCACAATTAAATGGCATAATTTCCTCTAACTGCCGATTAGATTGTTGCTTGAAGAAGGTCTATGTGGCCATTAATAGATAAATAGTCACATTACTGGAGCTACTTTCAGTGTGCAGCTATCCCTCCTCAGGAAATTATTTTACTTCTTCCTGAAACAAAATCTGCTGGCTATACACATTGTTATTTTTCTATTTTAATATTTCACAGCCCAAAACTTCAACAATTAGAGATTGCGCGGATGTTTTCTTATTGTTATGTTTTTGTCATGGTTTTGTTTTGGACGGTACTAAAGCTCTTATAAAGCCAACATATTTATCCCAAAATCTATAAACCGGTAACATTTTACAACAGAAAAAGGTCCCCACATGATCAGTTGCTTCTTCTTGATAAGGCCATGTTAGAAACACCAAATAACCACAGGCCTATATCTTCACCAGCCTTTGACCTGAAGGTGGCGTTAGTTTCTAACACCGTTTGTGAACATTCAACAAGTTCAGACATAGCTCTGATGCTGCCTACGGGCCACAGAGTTGCTCTGTCAGCAGACTGGAATTAGACCGGTGTCCAGGTTGAACTCTGTGCTGACATTTGGGCTGCGGTACCGGGGCATGCCGTTGGATAGTTAGGTGTGGTTGTTTAAAGAAAATGAGCCTTGAGCTCCCTCCGCTGTGTTGGTTTGATAAATCTGAGTTGTTGCAGAGAGCTCACCGAATTATTTTTGATCGTCACAATGTCCAACTACGGTTTAGCCACACTCACCACACATTATATTTATAATTCAGGGTGTTTTGTGGCTTTGTCCAAGTAAGCTGTGATTGATGAGACCTTTTATGTATTCAATTCTCTCCATTGACACTAATGAGCTGATTTCTACTTTTGTGTTCAAGATGGCGAAAAACAGAGAGTGCATCCTTTGTGAGACAATCCACTCCTCCAAGCAGGTAATTCACCCTCAAACTCTGATATACACTATCAATGTGTAAATACTGTATTATTTCATGTGAGACATTTAGGAGCTACAGCTACATTGACACTGGAGTTACACAATTTATTTCACAAAATGAATATCAAGGGGTTTAAAATATAATCAATTCAGCATTATTGAATATAGCTTTTGTTGGGACTGTTTGTGTTTATGTACTTTTATGCAGATTTATTATACCAGTTTTTAAAGGAACATTCCATCCTTCGGTTTCTTAAAAAAAAGTCCCCAAATCCGATGCCAGGACATGGAAATGCCTTGGGTATCAATAACATTTGATCTACCACCTAGCTAAAACAAGAAAACTTGCTGGAAACAGACAAGTTTAATGGTTGCCGGTAAGAAAACCTTTTTTTCTTCTTCACTGTTTATCCGCAGGAGGTGGATGAGCACATGAGAAGTATGCTGCATCACCGCGAGCTGGAGAAGCTTAAAGGCCGGTTAGTTGTTGTAACGTTACTCAAATTTTCACAGATTTCTTTGCAGAAATTAGTAATATCAAAACATTTAGTTTCCCAAATAATCACGAGATCTAGGAGAACTTTTACTGTCATGATTTCGACGATGATTGCATTTTATTCAATACACTAACGTAAAACAGATTTGTAATGTCAATGCTAAATGATTGAATGTATTTGGGTCCAGAGGCACGTGTGCACACATGCACATGTTCGTCACAGTTATCCGGCGAGTGGATATGAGGGCAGCTGTCTCAACTGTGGCAAATATATTTAGACACAATCTCGCCGGAACAACAGGCATGACCGATAGAAGGCAACTGGCTATCTTGTGACTCCTATGTAGATTAGTGAAAGTATGTGGCCTGTCGCTGAGAGGGGAGAATCTGGAGCGGAGAAAATAATTTGTTGAGGGGACGGAGTTGTTGCTAAGTTACTGGGATTTCATATAAACATTGATGCGCAAGGATGGCATCTTTTTAAACGTGATGGTAAGGTAAATTTGTATAAAGAAAAAACAAAGAAGAAATGATATGAACAGTATGCAGCAAGTGCAACGAATTATGAAAGAGAAGGTATAGTTTCACAAGAGTGCATGGTGATTTATTTTAGAGAACAGTCCCTCCAGGAATGGGGGGGGCTGAAGCTTAACTTTAGCTACAGCTTGATGCAGCTCTGAGCGACGACGTCCATGCTGACTTACACATTGCAACTCCAGCAGAGGAATTCATCATTACCAAGTCTGGCTGCACTTCTCCCAGCACTGCAGCTGAGAAATAACGTGTCAAATAAATAAAAGTAGCCCTATCTCGCTGATAAAGACTTTGCCAGCTGCACGAGAGGTCACAAAATGACGGCATGCCGTGGCACAGGTTTGAAAAAGAGAATTGAGATGGAGCCAGCAAAGTCACTACCCCTATCAGAGTTACAGGATGGCATACTTGGGAGAGGTTTTGAAGTGGAGGCTACAAGCAGCTGCACGAGGCTCCAGTTACGCAGGCTTTGCTCTGGATTGGTCAGCAGGATGCTCAGGCCTGTTCTAATAGCACATGCTGGCCTGGAGGGGGGCTGTTCTCGAGGAGGAGTGTGAGTGTCAAATACAGACGTCGCCTTCTGTAGAGTGTCAGAGCGCAGTGGACACCATCATGAAAGAGCACTAGGCTGAGGGCACCGTGCCTCTCTCTCCCCTTCCACGCGTCCCGGTGCTGCGCTGCACAGCTGGTTGTGGTAGCTGGACATAAAACAACTAGATGAGTACGCTGCCTGGATCCGGCCTGGCTGCTCCTCCTGCGCTCGCTCTGCCACCTATGGCCTACTGAAGAAAAAAAAAAGATCAGGAAGATAAAGATTATAACTTTTGAACAAGAAAAAATTACAAGTTAGCTACCTCCTGATCTGTGACGTATAGAGAATTCGGACAAGTTATCTTATAAGGATTGTTGAGTATTCTCCTCTCCTGATTTTATTTTTATTTAAAGTAACAGAACCAGACTAGATCAGAACAATGCCTGAGGGAACGATTGATCGCCCGCTCTCGCCTTCCCTCCCCAGGGACTGTGGACACGAGTGCAGAGTGTGCAAGGTAACGCTGGTGAGCCTGACTGATTATGCCAGCCATATTTCCAGTCCCAAGCACAAGCAGAATGTGGAGGCCGCCGATCAAAAGCATGCCGGGCACGACCATGACGAGGACTACTTCGACCAGGCCTTGGTGGACCTGATCGAGAAGAGAAAAGAACAGATCAGGTAAGTCATGTAAAAAGTAGTCCAAGGATTATTTATTTGCGAAAACATTTGTTCAAACACATTTTCTTTTGAGTGCTTTTAATAAACTGTTAATTAAATCATTTTTAGTTTTTTTAGAAGAAAAAAACATTTCATATTTGTCAACATGACATTTGATCACCAGTCCAGGGCATAAAATAAATATTGCCATTTAGGCAAATCAATTTCCGTCTGGAAAATATTTCCATTCCAATTTTTCTTTCCTTGTCTCTTTGTTCATAATGTGTTAAGATTGAACCGTAAATGTAGATGTCAGCTCACGGGTTTGTATTTTGTGTACATGCACCATGTATAGTCACAGTTTAGCTCCGTGAAGCCTACGGGCCTGTTTTAGCTGCTGCTTCGAGTTGAGCTGCTGCTGGAGTCGTATGTCAGGACTGCAGCCTAAAATAAAAGCATGAGCGCACACACAGAGTTCAGACACTAACCTACTGCCCTTTAGAAATAGTAAAACACAACCAAAAACCATCACCTCAACCCTGTGTTGCTCTGAAATCTGGAATCAATTACATATAATTCCTTTGATGTAAAATTGTGGTTTTAGAATTGAAACCTCAAATTAGGCAAGTAAAATGTAGTGGAAGATATACACACATACTGATATCTGTCTTGGTTTTTTTAGAAAAGAAAAGGAAACTGCTGCTGTAAAACTGGCAAAGGAAGAAGAGGATCAGAGGAGAAAGGTGGAGTTTCAGCAGCGGTTAAAAGAATCTAAGGAGCGTTACCGGCTGGAGTGTGCCTGGAAGAAGCAGCAATCACAGAGGTTCAATGGATCCAGCCAACACAAAACCTGGTATGGGGGCAACCAATATAAGGCCTACGCAGGGGATTCACAACCCTGGCAGCACAGCACACAGGGAAAGAGCGCCACCTGGCATGCTCGGGAGCCTCCCAACTTTCAGAAATGGGCATCTGGACAGTTTTCTGGTGGAAACGTGCATTGCCAGGACGGTTTTGGCAATAAGCAGTGGGATCAGGGTTCATTTTTTGGCAATCAACGAAGTCGACTGCCTTGGCTCAGCAACGGAGGCAGCAGTAACGGGGTCTATGGTCGAAACAATATTTCCCAGAACCCACAAAGGAGCCAGCCCTTGAGCTTTCTCGGGCCCTTTCCTACGTATCCATCTCCACCACCCAATGTATTTGTCCGGGCTAACCAGCTTCAAAATACATTCAATGAGCAGGAAGGTCAGCAGGAAGGTCAGCAGGGAGGTCAGCAGGGAGGTCAGCAGGGGGACGGGTTTCAGAATGGTCAGGAGAAAACAGCAGAACCTGACCACAACACTAGTAAGAGTTCTAAGACCTTTGGTAGCAATCCAAAGCTGGACAAAGCCTGTCGCTGGTCCCCATATCCAGTCACAAAGGGTTTAGAATCTGCACCCCATAAGGACAGCAACCCAAACTCATCAGAGCAGTACAACAAAGTCCCGAAAGTCCCCAAACCCCAGACACAAGACAAGGCCCGGGAAACCAGTGTCGTTAACAGACAATCCCGACCTGAACAGAAATCGGTGCAGTTGACCTCGAGTGGACAAAGTGTGGAAGAGAAAGGAAAGCAGAAAAAGAACCCCAAAACCAAATCCAGAGATAGTAGTAACAGCAGCGGTAGAAGCAGCAGTAGTGCTCAGAGAGATGTACCGCAGAACGCCACGTCTGATCCTTCCAACCAGAAGGCAAATAAGCCATTGCCGCATAAAGATAGGAATATGTCCTCACTTCCTGTTCTCAACAGTGGAGCACAACTCGGCAAGGCCTCCAGTCAAGCGCACGCACAACCAAAATCAACTGCAAAACAGAGCGGAGTCATTTCTCAGGCTCCACTCGTTGGGCCCCTTCAGTCCAGGCAAGAACGGCAGGTTCCAGAAACGCTCAAAAAAGCCAGACAGATTGTCTTGGAAAAGAGGGGCTCCTTGGAAAGCTCTAAAAACAACAGGATGGAAGTGACACTGCACATTGCGGAGGAGCAGCAGAAGGATCTCGTAGAGAGTCAGGTGGGAGTGAACAAAGAGAACCGGCAGAATGCAGCTAAACCGAATCTGCTGGACTCCGTTAGGCCAGAAAAGCCTGCATTGCAACCTTCAGACAGCAGCCAGTTCCTCCAATCTTTGTTAGTTAGCACCTCTACCATGGAGAGCCCGGAGCCCGCGGCCTCAAGCCAGGACGGCGAAGAGAACAGGAGGAGAGCGGAGAAGGAGACATGCCTGGCGGCCCCGGACGAAGCCATGGAGGCCGCTGACGCCGGGCAGAGCTCAGAGAGTGACACCTCCAGGAGTGGCGAAGCTCAGACGGTGTCGGGTTCAAACGCATCAAGTCTATCCACGCTTGACCTGCCTCCCGTCTTGAAACGTGACCTGACCAAACACATGGGCTCCAAGAGCAAACCCGGTGGCCACGAGCCCAACCTGAACATTGCCAGACGGGTGAGAAACGTGAGCGAGTCGCGGAGAAGTGACACAGAAAAGGACTCTGGGCTCAAACCGACTGTGCGGCAGCTCCTCAGCTCCTCTGGGTCACGACGCAATGTGAACTGGGATCAGGTGTATCAGGAGGTCAGGAAGAAGCAAGACAAAGGGAAAGGCATGCCAAGGTGAATGTTTGATCTTACCTTTAGTACATTCTTTAAAATTCTTTTTGGTTTCAGTTACTCATGTCATGTCCTCTTTGTCCTCCAGGTTTGGCATCGAGATGGTGTCGATTGACCAGGAGGACCAGAGCCAGGAGGAAGACGCCATTCCCCTGCTTGAGGGCTTCCAGTGGGAGACGTTGGTGGACATCCCCACCTCCCGAAAACGCTCCTTATCAGAGAGCAGCATCGCCCCGGCCTCCACTCACTCCCTGTTTACATCCCTCATTTCAAACGAAACAGAAAAAAGAGAAGTCCTCGGTTCAGAGAAGCAGGGATCCTTCGTTTCTCCAAATCCCATATTCGCTCAAGGGAAGAAAGACAGTCAGCGTCAGCAGGATGTTGAGCAGATGCTTGACCAGTTTGAGGCCAAAGCACAGAAGAAGCCGGACAAGCTAACGTCTGCGACGGTGAAGGCCCTCCAGCGGTCGGATTCAGTGCTCGGGGACAGCAGTTCGGGGACGGAGCTATGCGATGGCCAGGGAACAGGAAAGAGGCGAAGAGCAGCTAGGGTGAGTAAAGGAAACGGTGTTAAGCTGTGTAAAGTCCTGATTAAGGTCCTCAAGACTGATAAATTGGAAATTACAAATATCTGTTGGTGCGGAGTGAAGATTATTCTTAAAAATCCCGGGTGGTCATGGGAAGTGAAGGTCCAGAATGTGATGACTTATAATTAAAAAGTATTTAATAAAAGAATGATCACAAAAACAGCTTATGCATTTCAATTGGGTCCCTCCTTCCTCAGCGGACTTTACTGACCCGCACGTCCGCTTCGCTCGCGTCACCGGAGAGAGAGCACGTTTTCTCTTCATGCAGTTAATTTCTATCTCCCAGTCATGGAGCCTAGAGCCCTTCCTACTCATTAAAGTCCCGTTTTCACACCTCTGGTTGCCGCTTTACTCGTTCATTGGCCCGCAGCTAAAGTGACGGAGCCAGCCGCCTTCTTCTTCTTCTTCTGACCGGTAAAGTCTCCAAAGTCAATGTTCAACTCCGCCACCTCAGGCGAACAAGAGAACTACAATTCCTTAAAGCGGCAGTACCTGCAGCATGCAGCATGCAATCTCTAACATTCATTCACACATTAATCATTTCACAGTAAATAAAAGTGACCTTCATATGCATACAATTACAAATCCTTCATAATAATATCCCTTATTAATTATCATATTTCATGCATTGTAATGTACACATAAACAATTCTTCATTTTACACTGTGCAAAGTCCAAATGTGACAAACTAACTTATTAAAACCCTTCAGGAGTTAGAAAGAAGTGAGACCTCTGTGACCCACTACTCATCTCTGCTTGAGGCTCGAGGGTTCATTAGCTGCTGCTAGTGTAACCTCTGAATATCATACCAATTGCATTGTGGGTAATGTATGCACATGGTTTTGAAAAGGGGGTTGAATGTGTTGGCTAAAAAAGACAATATCTGATTCTGCTGCCAAATAAACTGACCATGATGAGTCTGACAGCGTTTAAGGAGTGCAATGCTAAAACAGTGGAGTACTAACTGTGGAGTACTAAAAAAGAAGGTCTGTGTGACTTTTATTTGTGTCTACTTTAATACAAGCAGTCAAAATGTGACTCTGTTCTTTCTTCCTCGTAGGACGTTCCAAGTGCCGAGACGTCTTCCTTGGAGCACAATAACAAAAGAAGGAAAGTAAAATCTAAAAAAGGTATGTATGTGTGAGTTATGTTGGATTATTGAAGTATATGTTTTTGTTTGTAGTATACTGTCTCAGTTAATGCAATTCAAGGATTTTGATGGAATAATTTGACAGCTTCAATCTAAATAAATTTGTAAGATCACAAACATTTAAACACTCATGCCACTTAACATACACTTTAACTTAAACACACGTCACTTTAACATACACTTTAACTTAAACACACATGTCACTTTAATGTACACTTAAATTAACGTATCTGTTTGTCTGAGCACTTTATCTGATACTTATTTTAATTACCCATTGCACTGTTGTTGTTGTTGATTGTTGTCTGTCTCGTCTCATGTCTAATGTATGCACCTTCAACCAAGAAAAATTCCTCGTCTGTGTAAACATTCCTGGCAATAAATGGTTTCTGATTCTGATTCTGATCTGAAGGCGATTCGAAACGCTGAGTAGTGCCGATCTACCGTTGGTTCATAAGTGTGTTTTGGTGCAGAGCGTTTACAGATCGACCAGCTGCTGGCTGTGTCTCTGCGGGAGGAGGAGCTGAGTCGCTCCCTGCAGACTGTGGATGCCAGCCTGATCCAGGCCCGGACAGCACTGGAGGCCGCCTTCATGCAGGTGCAGCGTCTCATGGTGGCTAAACAGCAGGTAAAAACTAAAAAAAAGACACAACCGTGACATTTCAGTTTGATTCGAGAGCAACTTAGTGTGTTTATACACACTTGTGTTTCAGTTTGCGAGTGTTGGTTCTCTCCTGGAGAGTTACCTAGTTTTTAGGGCTGGCGCAGTTGAAGCAGTCCACAGTTTACTGATCTTAGCGAGTATTTGTTGTCTTGCCAGCCACTTCATCTACTGTTGAGGTAGTGAAGGGTGTCTTAAAGTACCTGTATGTGCTGTATGGGCAATGTAACTGGATGATGATGATAGTGTTTGATAAATAAGTTTATTAACATCTAGTTCTATAGGTCACTTATTTTTCTCACTTTTAGTGCTTCTAGTTTTATGTCATGTTCCTCAGTCAGTAATCAACATATTATGTTATATTATATTATATTATATTATATTATATTACAAGCAGAAATATCCACTTCCTGATTGTATGATTTTTGTCTCACCCAGGTGACTGGAGAGATGAGTACACTGCGAAACAAGCGCATTGAGTTACTTCAAGGGATGCAAGGTAAGGACTAAGAAATACATGACATATTGTATTAAATGGTAACTTTTCCTGCCAGTGACCACAAACTGAAACTGAAATAAACAGAGGAATTAACGTTTTACTGTGCGTTTTATTATACAAGGTAATTTGGAGGAGGCCCCTCAAGTCAAACTAAAAGAAGAAAGGGTAGATCCATTAGAAGCTGTGCCCCACGTGCCGTCCTCCATGCTGCTTCCCTCTGTCACGGACACTGCTGCTGCCCCGAGTCCAAGTCCTCCTGGCGAGCCCGCCTCCCCTCCTTCCTCCAGCCTTCCCTTCATGCCTGTAGTTGTCAAGCAGGAGCCTCAGTCTCCCGTCCATGTCTGCTCAGAGCTGGACCCTGTGGTCAATATAACCCACTGTGCTCACAGCACCACTCAAGAGCTGCATGTCGCTCCAGCCGCAGCCTCTTCACCAGGTAACATCATACAGTACATTTCTGCCAATGTTTTCATGCAATTATGCCGATGGACAGATTGCAGCAGTTATAACCAAAATGCTCAAAAATATCTTCTCAATTAATTAGCAGTGTGCTGATCCATATGCTTCTGAAACTCTTGCAGATCCAGCCCTTAATTTTCAGCCATCTCCTGAAACAAAACAGCCTGGGTCGTACACAGAACATAGTTGGGAGAACTTCAACGACCCTGCAGACTGCAAAGAGAGCTTATCAGGTCTGGTTGAAACAATGGAGGCCATACAGGCATCGAACAACTGTCTCGCGCCTTTGCCCGACTCCAAAACCTCCATAAATCTTCTCCCAGCCAGCAGGAGGAGCTCTGAGGCGGGGAGTGTTGTTGACTGTGCAGCCTCACATTCCTTTGAGCCCCTCTCTCTCCTCAATCTGCCCGCCTCTCCCTCCGAACTGAGGAGTGGAAAGCGTGTAAGGAAGCTGAAGAAGAGGAAGGTGCTGAAGAAGGCCCAAGGGCCCGAGCAGCCTGAGAGCAGTGACACAGAGATAGATGGCGACGTCTCGAGGCCGAGGTGGCTTCGACCGCGCAGGAGACCAAGTGGGAGCTCTGTGGTCAGCACCTCCACTCCGCCTTCAGAAGACAGAGAGGGGGACATGAACATGGAGTTGGGCGAGGAGGCCTCCAGGCGGCTGTTTCCGACCGTCAGGCTTGAGAAAGACGACCCAAAGTCCCCCGAACACGCGGTGGAGCGTCCCCAGATGGCCCCCGCCGAACTGGCGCTGAACTTGGATTCAGAAGAAAGCATGGAGGTCTGTCAGGACGTCCTGGTTCAAGCTTCCCCTCCGGTTCAGGTCCCAGACTCCTCCAGACCAGAGCCACAGAGCCTGGCCTGCAACGAGGTCACCTCCACCAGTGACATGGATGCGTGTCGATCCTCAGAGAAGTGAGACTCATTCTTGACCTCTAGAATCGGCCTTAAAAAAAACTAAACACTATCTCAACTCGAGGTCCTTTTACAGGCTTCTCCTTGAGCTTTCAAACCGTGTCACACTTGACTAACTAATTATCTTGGAAAGCCACTGAGTAAACTCTATCTGCTGAGGACAGTGTGATGTGCTCAAAAGCTCCAGAACAAGCAAATAAGTGGACCTTTGTTTGACATTGTTATTATTGAAAAGAATAATAAAGTTGCAAAAAACAGGAGTTGCAAAAAGTGAGAAGACGACAGTAAAACCATTTTGTTTAATGCAGTAAACTATCAAGGATTTTATAATAATAAAAGAAGACTAAATCTAGACATAAGAACTGGGTTTTAGAGGTCATGATAACATTCTGCCAGCTAAAGACCCGTGATGATCTTTTGTACGAGGTCTAATCACACATCATTTAGGATTAAACCCAAACTAAAACACTCATCATTCCTGTCTTCCCTCCACACAGTGACCTGCCGTTTCCCGACACGTCGCCCAAGATATCGAAGATCTCATCGGGTAAGTTCATCTCTGGAGAGTTCTCCATGTTATAAGATTCGGGTTATACTCAAGAACAAGAATAAGAACAAGTTTGTACGACATGCGGGAGTGAAAACCCAGCAGTAACAGAGAGGGAGGGAGATACGGTGTTGTTTAAATATGTGGATAACAGCGCACGTTTTCAGCCGGTCTCTCCTGGACGACATTCATAGTGTTGCATTTGTTTGTTCACATTAAGAGCTGGAAAGAGAAGTTCAAACCGGCTTTCTCACCTGCATACAGCTGACGAATCACGCAGGGAATGTCTGCTATTTTATTTATTTGCTATAAAGGACACTTTGCAGTGATGGTCGCACACCATTACTCCACTGGTAGTATTGTTGTTTGAACACAAAACTAAACATAAAAATCATATCTCCCTCTGAGCAGCCAGAATTAGAAATGCCATCCTCCTTGAGCAGGTTAAAAAAAGACTCTCTGAAGGCCCAAATTACTTTTTATGGGCAAGATATTCATAGAGGTGTTAGTTGACTTTCAGTGACGCTGTATGAGCATGAGTGCAGTGGTGAATAGTAGTGATGTGTCCTTTCGTGTCGAGGCTTCGATGCGCGTGTCGAGTAATCCAGGTAGATTTTGGTGAAGCGCGTATCGAGGCTTGTGTCGATGACGTATGTGGTGACGTTCGAAGCTTCGCGAGCCGGCCGTACCACGTGACTGATTCAGAAAATGGTTCGTGGGTTTGCCGTGCGATTTGAAATATAAGGGGCAGCGAAACTCAATGGATTTCCCCCTTCCTCTCTGTACCCCAGCGTCATCTGTGCCTGTGAAAGGGTATTTTATAAAGCAGGCAAAATAGTCTCAAAAAGCCCAGCACTGTGGAAAAGTTCTTATTTAAAAAAAATTAATTACACACATCAACATCGACTGGCGGAGCCGAGGCGCGAAACACCGATCCTCTGACTGAAAGACGGGTAATCTAACCACTGCGCCACAGTCACATCACAACTCTCTTCTCAATTTGTTTCCACCTTTGATTTTGACCCCGCCATTATATCATAAAGATAGACACAATATTAATAAGTTAATAACTGATGTATTGGCGTCACAAACATAATGTATTAAATTCAAAGCTTCACACACCAAAGCCATGGTGTCGTTGTGATCACTCTGCCTGTTTTACATGTATGTCCACTTGGTGGCGCAGTAGAGCAAATGAAGCCCCATGAAGCTTCGGCCCATGAGCGAACCAATTGGATGGAAAGCTTCAATGCTTCAGGAAGCTTCATCTCGCCATCACTAGTGAATAGACACAACCTTCTGAAATGTGTATATTTATCCTGAAACATATCTCTCATTTAAATGTCTATCCAGAAAAATACATGCAGACCTACACTTATAAATTGATGATTGCTTGGAAATTTTATAGAGAATATTTGATTTTAATCAGGTGCTTTGATGAGCAAAAAGACAAGTTATAAGTTTAAATCTCTGCATTTGTTTATTTGTAGTGGACAACTGTGGAGGTTGTTATAATTCAAGCTATGAAGATAATAAGTATAATGTGCTCTTTATCTTTGTGTGTGTGTGTGTGTGTGTGTGTGTGTGTGTGTGTGTGTGTGTGTGTGTGTGTGTGTGTGTGTGTGTGTGTGCTTCACAGATGCCTCCTCTGACCACGGGCAGGATGATTTGCCCACTGAGGGTGTGTTCGAGGGCCACCAGGAGGCGGTGAACGCCATGCAGATCTACAGCGGGCTGCTGTACACATGCTCAGGAGACCGCACCGTCAAAGCCTTCGACCTGGTGGTGGGTGTCATCAGGACGTCAGGGATCAGGTTGTTACCTGTGAATGTAACAACCCAACAAACTTGTATTTTTTTTGCCGTTGCAGAGCCATAAATGTGTCGGCGTGTTTGAGGGTCACAGCTCCAAAGTGAGCTGCCTGTTGGTGTCCGTGGCTCCCAGTCTGCATCATCGCCTTTATTCTGGTTCCAGTGACCAGACCATCTGCTGCTACAGTCTCAAGGTACAAACACATTTCTCTTCTTTACGCGGATTAATCACATAAATAAGTGATTATCCATGCAGCACTCATTGAATGGATGGCATTCTCTGTTTGAGCTGGTCAAAAAACACATGTAATAATCCGTTGATTAATAACTGCAATTAATTTTCTCTATTCTTACTCACGTTTGTCTTTATTCTGTCGGTTGTTTGTTGATTTGGGCTTTATAATTTTTATTTTATCAGACCATATATTGTGCCGCCATATTTGTAAAGCAGGTTTTCGTGACTTTACATCATGGGAAATAGAAGAAGAGGGCCATTCTTTGCTCTACTTTTATAAAAAAATATATATATAATTGGGACCATATTCTGTACAATAGTCACCTTAAAGCAAATCCATTTCTGTGACGCCGTTAAGTGAATTCAGTCGTCGTTGTTTCCCGTCCACAGACACGAGAACTCGAGCAGCAGTTCTCCCTCTCAGACCGAGTCCTCTGCCTCCACAGTCGATGGAAGATTTTATACGCTGGTCTGGCAAACGGCACAGTGGTGACCTTCAACCTCAAGGTGAGAGATGCAGTGTCCACACAACGTAACTGTAAATGTAAAGTCTTCTTAAATGGGACAATTTGCTGCTTCACTTTGTTTGATATGATCGTAAAAGTGTTTAGTTTTGTAATTGAGAAAAAAAACTATATATTAATGCATCATCCCAGGAAATGTATTTAGCTCTGTTGGCTGTCTTTTGATTGAGAAAAGGTGGAAAAACGTGACGGTCTACAATGAAGAGGCGCTGATTTCTATTTTGTTTAGACCAACAAGCAGATGGATGTGTTCGAGTGCCACGGGCCGCGAGCCGTGAGCTGTCTGGCCTCGTCTCAGGAGGGGGCCCGCAAGATCCTGCTGGTCGGCTCCTACGACAACACCATCAGCGTGAGAGACGCCAAGAGCGGCCTGCTGCTGCGCACGCTGGAGGGTCACACCAAGACCGTGCTCTGCATGAAGGTATCTGAGCTTCATCACTGCCGCAGTGTTTGTTTGCTTTTTGACTGAAGACATAAAAAGTATTCCAACGCACAGAAAAGACGACACGTTTACACGTTATGTGGTTATAATGTTGTTTTTATGTTGTTTGAAACAGTGCACTTGATAGTGCATGTTAGTTTTTATGTGTTTATTATCGTGTGTCAATGAGATAAGTCCCTGGTTAAATAAAAGTTTAATAATATAATAAATAAATGTTTTTTGCATGGCATATGTGAAGTTTTGCCGCCCAAAATAAGTGTATTATCTGGGATAATAATTTAATATCTATCCCTTTTTCTCGATTATCTAATGTTTAAAATTTTACGGGAGCTGAGGATTCATTGTTTGTGAGATTTAGTGAGTAATTCCTTTTCCTTTCCCTCCCAGGTGGTCAACGACCTGGTATTTAGTGGCTCCAGTGATCAATGTGTCTACGCACACAACATTCATGTGAGTCAACCCGTTTATCTCTTTTTACACAAGGATTTGATGTCACACACTTACATGTTTATGATTCCTTTCTTTTACAATAAAGGCCACAGTGCAGTGGAATCACGAATTATAATGTCAGAGAACCGTATTAATATACACATTATAATCTGTGCCGCCCGTACAGACAGGAGAGCTGGTGCGGGTCTATAAGGGCCACAGTCACGCTGTCACGGTCGTGTCCATCCTGGGGAAGGTGATGGTGACCGCTTGTCTGGACAAACTGGTGCGGGTCTACGATCTACAGGTCAGAATCCAGAAACCGTCTCTGTCTTTAGCCTTTCATCCACTGTGACTACTGAGCAATTAGCTCATTCGCATTCGCGCAGAGATTCTGAGTTCATCCTGTTGTTTTCTCCACAGTCTCACAACCAGCTGCAGATCTATGGTGGACACAAGGACATGGTGATGTGTATGACTATCCACAAGAACATGGTGAGAGACCTGCTTATTCCGGAGCTATGTGCTTGGAAAAATGTGAAATAAAACAAGGAAATATATCAGAGACACTCATTAGACATCATCAATTCTAATTGTATTAAATTATTTGATTGGCTCTCAAAGTTTTTGTTCTTCCACATGTTTTTGCACATGTTTAAATTAGATTTCAACCAGCGGCTGTTTTTCTAAAGCGTATGATATACAAGTTTTTTTTTTTATATTTGGAGAACATAAACTTAGAGATCTGATTGTAACCCGTTATTTGTGTTCATTTTGTGTTTCAGATCTACACCGGTTGTTACGACGGCAGTGTGCAGGCCGTCAAGCTGAACCTGATGCAGAACTACCGCTGCTGGGTAAGATGAGGGAGCTGAGAGGTGTGGATCAAGAGAGCTTAATCAGATGATGTAATAGTGAGAGATGGAAGATGTCATATGTCCGGTGTATTCAGCAGAAATCTGCCTCTTTCTGAGGAACTTAACATCAAACCGTGATGCTCATTTTGATTTTTAGATTGTAAAACATTTTCACAGTACAACAAATGTTGCCATCTTGTTCTTATCTTATTTTAAGAAATATAATCAAAGTGAATACAGAAAAGCAGTCTTGTGTTTATTACAGTAGACAAGCTTTAAGGTGGACTTCCTGTTCCCAATCTTTTAACGGGGTTGGGACTGACCTCTCTTTCAGGAAATACAGTTTGTTTATATTCTTACTTTATAACTCGACAGCAAAATAAAGCAGCAGAGATCTCTCGGATCTGCAGACGTCCTGGGTGGCTTCCCTGCTTATTAGTGATTACCGGCGTCTTGTGTTGACAGTGGCACGGCTGTCCGCTGGTGTTCGGGATGACGCAGCATCTGCAGCAGCACCTGATCAACGACCACACCAGCACCAACTCCCAGGTGCTTAAGTGCCGCTGGAAAAACTGTGACGAGTTTTTGTGTGCACGCAACAGCTCCAAGCAGGTATTTAAAAAAACAAAACAACACCATTTTAATGTCTTTTATAGTACGTAGAGGAGTGTGTTTTGGTTTTCAGAGCTTGATTTAGAGGATGTTTCTTTGTTGCAGGGGATGCTGGTGCACATGCAGAAACACGCTGAGGAGGAGACTCAACTGGAGCCTTAAGGGCTGCTGGAGGGGCTTCCCTGCTATCTTTGACCTCCCATATTGGGGGGGATGTTTTTTAGACCCACTTGACTTCGCAGCGCTCCGGTTGAGCCCGAAGAGTGGCGTCCGACGACTCCATCCTTTCTGTTCGGTGTTGGAATCCAACCTTAATACAATCACAAAAGGAGGGTTGGTTGGTTGTGCTGCTGTTGTTTGTTTTTTTACGTTCTACAAAAACACGCCTTCCTCTCTCTCTCTTCTCTCTCTCTCTCTCTCTGTCTGACCACTGCAGTTCCTCTTTTCACTGACCAAAGTAAGACAAAGAAACACGTGACTTTTGTTTATTGAAGAAACTTCAGCGATGCCGGTATCCGAGGGATTTGTTCCGCTTTTCTGTAGAAACTGCAACAGAAGCCGATAATCGTCCTCCAGGTTTCGTTGTCTACGATATGGCATGGGCTCAGAGATGTTTTATTGTTGTAGTGCAGTTGTGATGTGTCATGTGGAGCAACCAGTAGTTGTTTTTCTTTTATTAAGCAGACATTCACTCAAATGAACCGTTTGTTAATGACAGTGAGTGATTAAACATTTTACCAGATCACATTTTAGTTCAGTGTGATTTGTATTGAAAGAGTTTCATTGAAGTGACATAAATTAATATATTTTTGGTTTTTAATTGGTTTTCAGGAAACAATTTCTAACAAACATCTTTTTTGTTGTTGTTGTTGCTCAGTGATATTCAGGCGTTGAGGGACTTTGGTGCAGTTGTGTGACTTGGCCTGAAGATGCCATTTTGAGAATTAACGTTTGCAGTGATAACAGAGCCGAGAGGTGATGATGATGATGATGATGATGATGAAGACGGTGTGTGTGTTCCTGTTTTATCTGTGTGGGTTTATTCGTCCTCAATGTTGACAAAGTGGTTTAACCCTGTTTTTCATGAGTGAGTGTGACTTACTGTTTTTATGACACAATTTCCTTCTTGGAGATTTTTTTTCCGGGAATCGATTTTAATAATTGGATAATTGGAGCATCGAGCAGAAGGCAGCAGAGCTGTATTTTCCACAGTGAAGATAGTTTTCTAATGAAGTGTGGAGGTGAAGGATGTTTCGAGGAGGTGTAGATTGAGGAGCTTGAAGGGAAGAACTAGGATTCATCTCCCATGCCATACCTCACCCCCTAAACACAGACAAGTTGGTTAACACAAAGCCCCATTTTTAAAAAGGCAGATTCGACCAGTTTTACGTTGGCGTGGTTACAGCTCTCGGTTGCGTCCTCTGTTGAGGAGTTAACGTGACGTTTCACTTCATCCGCTCGTTATTTATGTCTGAGAAAAGCGGGCAGTTCATCGCTTACCTGGCATTCCTGAGTTTCTTCAAGTTTTTTCAAGTTGTTATTAAAGTTGTGAAGAGATATTTTTTAAGAAAGTGCAATCTTAGACCTTGTTAATAAGAACAATAAAAACAAAATGGTGCAACATCATAGAACAACGGTGTGTCCTCTTTGTCTTTTGATTTTAGGCGACTGGTAACGCAGTCAAACCAATAACTACACATTTATTTATGTATTTATTTATTTGGTTAAAAATGCAGTACACTCATTTGACCAAAGCCTTAAATAGGAAGAAGAAAAAAAATCACAAAAAGCTGCAGTCCAACCCATTAGCCATATTCTGTCAAATCCATATATTTAACCTATTTAAATAAAAACTCGTCAGCTCCACGGATTTGTTCTTGAATCTCATCCATCCACATGAAGAGCTGAAAGACTGGACAGATGTTGAGGAGGTTGAGGGGGGGTGGGGGGGGGGGGGTACTTCCTGTCATCTGGAGCTGAGATGAACAAAAGAAGCCTGAGTTTGTCCACCAGGGAGCGCTAGATGGCTCGTACCCGGCATGGTCAATGTGTCCGCATAAAGTCCAGCAATATGGTTTTATTCCCAAAAACAAGTGATTAGGGAGGCAGTGTGATGTTTGTACAGGAGGCTTTAAAATCCCGAAGAAACTGTTTGTTGTGTTATCAGAAATATTAACGCTGAAGGAGTGATTCACAAGTTTATTCACCGTCCACCAGAGATCCCAGTTCACTGGAATGAATACAGGAAGAATGCCCTTACTGCTCAGTCTGATAACGGAAGAAGATGATAACAGAGGGGGAGGGGGCGATACTGTAGAAGGAGCTCTGTGGGGTATTGTGACAGAAAAAAAGAGGTTGTGTGTGTTTGATGCCTGAGAAAAGTACGGAACAAGTGTCTTTAAATTAAAAAAAAGGCTAATGGCTGAAAGGAGAGACTGATATTTCGATGACCATGGAAGGACGAGAGCAGAGAGAGAAATGCGAAAGGCCGAGATAGAGGGGACTAGGAAGAAAAGATGAGATGTAAGAAGCGTGTTGAACATGTGGGAGTATAAAGAGCAGATCTGAGGGGGAATGAGGGGGAGGCTGGAGGTGAAGTGGATGAGAGCTAACGACAATCTGGCACACTGAATATTGAGGTAAAGGCTGGCAGGTCTGGTCCTCGTGTGGAGTGGAGCTCACCTGGAGGAAGATGGGCCTGACTAGGCGTACATGGTCAACTGGAGCCACTGAAGATGGAAAAGATTCAATAAGTCTGGTGGTTTATGCACAATCATACAATTATCTCACGATAGATTGCCCATTTAAAATTTGAGGAAGAATCGAGAGCAGCAGCATAGATCTTTAACTCTAAAATAGTTAATTGATGTTGTTAAATAACAGTAGTTTTATACATATGCGATACCATGATGCATTCAGTAATATAAATAAGTTGTGAGCAGATAAATCAAAGAGTTATTTTTCTTTTTTTCTTAGAATCATTTTTATGTACCTGAAGAAGTAAAGCTATTTCCTATTTAAAAACAAAATAGCACATATTTTCGAAAACTCTGAAAAATTAAGAATTTTAGTCGCTGAAAGTTGTTCTTTTTCTTATTTCTTTTCTCGGTAATCATCCACCGATTAGACTGGTGTTGGTTTTACTGCTGGATTTTGTTTTCATATGAACCCTCCTGATGACACTAAACCCTTAATCACCGCGCTACTTTAGAATAACCTTCATTCTGCTGCAGGTAGACGCTTCATTTAGATCAGTGGTTCTCAAACTTTTTCTGTCGGGCCCCACTTTGGAGGAAGAAAAATGTTCGGGCCCCACCGCCCCTACAAAATTGTAACACAATGGTCCAAACTTTTGTGACTCCTCCATCCGTGCTTTTTCAAATAATAGAATAAAGAAAATTGAAATCCCTTTCAAGTAAACCAGATTGCTCCATCAGACAAAAACAACTAAAAACATCTGCAATCACTTTGTTAGAACATTGCAAATAAAGTTCTATCTGTGCAAAAAATAACTAATATTTGGCAAAAAAAAATTACTTATTGTGGCTGCAAATAACCGGTTTTGCACTGAATATATTTTCAAGATAATAACAATAACGTTCAACCTGTGAAAACAAAATGAGTGCAGATGTATGAGCATCACATTGTATCAGTATTAGTGGCTGCAGTGAGCTGCTTTCCTCTACAAATATTTTTTAAACGGGGTTGTAGATTTGATACGAAATTCATGCTCAATGTTAAGCTTAGATTCTACATTCTGTTTTGAGAGACAACAGCAGAAAAGACCTCACGGAGGCTTTTAGCAAAACGCCAAGAATCACCGAGTCACGCATGCGCATCGTAACCTGTTAACGGCGTAACTTAAACATTTCCATGAAAGTACAGGCATTTCGCCATGTATTTATTAATGACGTTTTATGTCCGTGTACTTTGTACTTTTGTACGATGTAAAGTTATCATGTTCATGGAGAGAGTGTTTGTCCTGAAACAACAAGGTAGCGGTTCATCCCTGGTCTCTCCATAGTTTCATGTTGAAGTGTCCTTGAGCAAGACACTGAAGCCCCAGAGCTTCACAGCAGCACACTGCTCCTTAATTATTAAGGATGGGTAAAAGGCAGAGAATAATTTCCCCACTGTGGGATTAATAAAGGATTATAAAAAAATAAAAAATAAATAAATAAACTGCTCCACAGTTTGAGAACCACTGATTTAGATGCACTTCAGCAGTAATAGTGCTGAGTCGGAGGGAAGAATAAAACACACACCGGCTGCTGAAAGGAACATATCTGTGTTGGACTGAGTTTACAGCTAACATGTCGCCGTAGCTCTCACCTCCAGGACACTGAGTCGGATTGTACCATCTCCATCCTGATCGAAGGCCTGGAACGCCCCTGGAGAGAAAACAACAACACACCAAGACTTCATCTAGGAGGCCTTTAAAGATACCGAACTACTTCAAGTTACACAGACAACATGACGATGACCCACTGGGGGATGCTTTATGATTCTGGACTCAGCTGACCTTATTTTCCTAATTATTGAATTGTTCAATAAGAGAAAATACAGTAACTTCCCAAATACCCTGTTATTCTAGTAAAACATGTTTCTCTATGAACCTTCTTGTAAATGGCCGAATGTTTTTCAACCTCTGGGGAAAGAAACATCTGTACCTGACACCGGGATTTTGTTCTATATCCACGAGATCCCAGTTAATATTGTTATTATTATTATTATTATTATTATTATTGGCATTATTATCATCATTATTGTTATTATTATTCTGACACTAAACTGTAAAGCTTTCATTTTAAAAACAGATATATTGTACACATTTTCTTGAAATATTTTGTCAGATTTTACATTTTCTATTCTATATTTATGTTTCTGTAATTTTGCAGTACTTGCTTTTTATTTTTATATTCTCTCACTATATTTATGGCAATAAACCTGTTTCTGATTAGTTGGGATGTGAAAGCCCTACTTTGTGAATAAGGCTGATAATTATGAAAATATAAAATGACATAAATATTTTTTTTACAGACAAAACCCTGATTGTTTTGACTGATGGTGTTTGTGAGCTGCTGACTTACTGAACATGGCTTCGAGCCGAACCAGGCAGCTGATGAAGCTGTCGAAGTCGATGTTCATGCCCTCGTTGGCGTAGCGCATGGTGATGATGTCGTACAGCTGGTTGTTGAGACGGAAGCCTGAGCGGGACACAAGACACATGACTGTACAGTGAAGAGAACATTTAGAGGGTGAGTTCAAGCTGTAGGTTCATCCGCAGCACAGACTTTCATTTAATCCCACAGAAACATGCATGTTTGAACCACAACATATGATTCAATGTCGTGGTTTTAAAATAACTTGTTTTTAACAGTTCAGCCTTGATACAGTTACAGTTTATTTTCAGGCCTATTTGCACTACTGATGTTACTGTATTTGCAAACAGCACACTACTGTTTAAGGCTATATGCAATTTTTTTATTTGAACTGTAAGCTTTATTTTTTAAACAGTACAAAACTATATTATAGCATATTTGAACTATAAAGTATATAGCAAAGCTGTCTGTTTCATTAATCTATATTAATGTAGTAAATATACAAATGTCAATTAGATGGTAAGCTGCATGAGAAATAAAGAAAAAGATAAATTGGTTATAATAATCATCCAATAATAATAAATAATTTTACCTGGACAGACGTGATCACTATAAGAGGTTTCCACTGTTCATGAATATTGTAAACAACAACAACAACCTTGAAAGATCAGAAACACAAAAATCCCTTCAACTATGTGGTCGCTCAGATAGTTTTGCTGAGGTTTTGAGATATCTGTCATTGTCACTCTGGATATTATTATTTCATTCATCTCCATTGTTTCAGAACAGCAGCAGTAATCTAAGACACAGATATCTGAAAACCCGGGCAAGAAAAAACTAAATATCTATATGGATTAATTTAGTCGGTGAAAAAAAAGAATCTGTCTTTGTGTGATGTGAGTGAACTGACAGAAGAAGAAGAAAAGTTATTACCTGCATCATTGACAGCGTTCCTCATCTCGTAACTGTTGATGCTACCGGACTGATCGGCGTTATAGTGCTTAAAGATTCCCTAAAAGAGAGCAAGAGAGACATTTGATGCATATCTGCTGCTGGTAGTAAATTAATCTTTCGACCAACTTTAACTGTGAGCAAAAAAAAGAGGGAAACGTTGCAGAGCGCGTCAGACAGAGTGGAAGCCTGCATCCCCACCTGCCACTGCTTGATCTTATTCCACAGATGTCTGAACTCCTGCAGATTGAGTCTACCTGTCCCGTCCATCTGAACAGAAGCAGTTAAGACCAAAATCGTGTCAAATATTTAGTCCATTCACGTCGCAAAATGTGGATCGACCAGCACTTTCTTTTGTGAAGGCTCATAACAGTCCAGGAGCAGTGGCAGGTGTGAGGCTATCTATGCGATGGGAAGCAGTGTTTACCTGAGGTTAACATGTTCTATGTTCAATTCACCGTACATTGTTCATTTTATATTGTTTCAATGTTAGATTTATAATACTAATGAACTGGTGCAGTGAGAGTTCAGCCAGTTTGTTGTGGCGCTGACAGTATTGTGGTGTTTTCTGTTGGGGAGAGAAAAGGGGGTTTATCTTGTGTGTAGTTGTGGTTCTCCACTGATGTGACTCACACTGACTGTGTTATTGTTTTTATATCAAAAGCTTATTTGTGTCACATGAAGCTGAATAAACTATTTAAAAAGCCCTTTTGGATCAGCTGGAAAAAGCATCGTCACAAAGCTGAAAACAGGGCTGTTTTTACAAACATATGACGATCTTATAGAATATGATGCATCGCTGTAGATTAAAGTTCCCACCAGGAGTTAAAAATGACCACAATCCTAAACATCTACAGCAGTAAAATGCAACATGCACATTCATATTGATGCGAAAACATCTTATATGAAAGTGAAACACTGATTTGACTGCGCAATGAGTACCTTGCTTTTCATACTTTACGTACATCCTGCTGATCATAGGCAGGACGTGTACTTGTGTTGGAGTATTTACACAGTGTGGTATTAGTACTTTTACTTGAGAAAGGGATCTGAATACATCTTCCAGCTGAGTGGACTGTGTAATAATTTCTTGTGAGGTCAGAGGTCAGAAGCATGTCGCTTAATGACAAATGTGATTGTGTTTCTCCTGAAATTGACCCGGCGGCGTGTTCGTGTGGGGACTCGAGGCCTCGGCCCGGTCAGCGTCCATCACAGCCCCTGTTCGGGGTCTCGGCAGGTTGTGCCTCCTCCAGACAACACAGCCAGCCCGATGCACTCGATACAAAGGATACGTCCATCAGAGCAATCATGCTCCTGCAGCTCTCCAGGCTGAAGCCCTCTGTGTTCAGGTCCTTATCTGGAGGGAAAACAGGGACACAGGGCCACATTCAGAAGTCAATACACATCATAGAACACGTTAATTATAGCTGCAGGGAGTTTATCGGATTAACAAAGACTTTCAGAACTCACTCGCCAAACTTTAACTCTCCACACACTCAGGTTTTCCTAGCTTTGTCTGAGGGAAAGTCAACAGTCTCAAGACTTTTAAAACCCCTTACAGATTAACATAATGCAGTTTGTTTGCTGCTCATTGCAATATTTTACATTTTAGACAGATTTCCATCTTACATTTCCATCCTCATCTTTTAAGTGCCTGCTAAGACCATGAACAGAAACCAATAAAGGTATTTGGCAATTTACATATGTACACATAACATCATAATATTTTAAGTGGGCAGAAATATGTTTTTGGCACACTGGGTTTTTCTGGTTTAGAAACAGCATAGTTCTTGCAGTGTGTGATTGTAAACTACACATTTACTGTTGTTTTGATTCCTCGTAAATTCCGATAAAGCACCGTTCAGCTGATCTAACTGGACTCACGTTTGGTGATCACTCTGTTGAGAACGTCTTTCAGTTCGTTGGCGGTGATTTCCCTGTCCTGTAAAAGAGAGAAGACGACCATTACAATTTGACAATTTTGCCGTTATTTACACAGTAAGCCAGCAATCTAATGTCTTCAGCTACTAAAGTCAAAGTCAGTTTTATTGTCACTTCTTCCATTTGTGCAAACATACAGAAGACCTGAAATTATGTTTCTCTACTGTCTGAAAATAAAGTGAATAGTGCAACATTTAAAAATTAAAAATAGACAACATATAACATATAAACATATAAACATAGTGCAAAAACATAAAGTGAATAGTGCAACATTTAAAAAAGTAAAAAAAACAAGAAAAAAAACTAGTTTTACTAGTTGTAAAAGCCAAAAAGGTAGAATAAGGCTCAGTCATTCATTAGGATCGTTTGAAAAAACAAAAACACAAACTGGTTATTTCTAATATGCATGTTTCCCGGCACGTCTTGTACTCACATCGCCGGCTATCTCCTGAAAAATAGTCCTGAACTGCTGGTCCTCCTCGCTCTCCTCCCCCACTGAGGCCGGCGCCGGCTGAGTCGTCACGAAGCAACAAAGGAGAAAGAGATGAAGAGACAAGAGGGAGAAGAAAAACTCTCTTTATGTGGTACAGAACAGCCTTCATGTGTGTTTCTATTATTTAGCATCATTAAGGATTTATGACATATTGAAGAAATAGTTTTAATATATGTTTTAAGGTGAAAACTGCACTCTTTTCCGCAGCTTTCATGCTGCAGCAAGATTTGCGTCCAAGCAGCTCATCTGCTTGGACGCAAATGTTGGTTTGAATGAACTGAAAACAGAAAACTAAAAGCTGATGAAGAAGAGAGCTTTCTCACGCTGCAGCTGTTTTTCCATCACTTGAGGAAGAAAGTTGAGACGAAAGCTCTAATTCTGCCAAGTCATGAAAAGAAATGAAGGACCCTTACCACGGGATGGTCGGCCTCGATCCTGTTCTCTATCTCCCTGGGTGAAGACGAACAAACAGCAGTCACGATGGTGACAACAACATCTCATCTGGACCACTCATCTGTTTACTACAGTCACGTTATTCTCATCAGGGAACAAACAAACAGTGAGATCCTGAGCTCATGTGTGCAGGACTTAAAACATCAGAAAGTCCCATACTCACATTGGACTGAAAGGGCAAAAAGTATTCCACCAACACTAAATTAAGCTGTGAATAAAATGTGTTAGCTCAGTACCACCTGATGCTTCTTCCAGTCAAGAGCACGTTCTCTTGGTTTGTTCTTATTTTGGGCTTTCTTGGTTGTCGAGGGCGTCCTCTTCTTCATTTTGAATTAGACGGTTTAAGTAAGTTTGCCAATTGATATATATCTATGTGATGAGCCACACCCTTCTGGTGTTCAAGCAGGTTACAGCTAATGTTATTTTACAAGCAAAAATATGTTCAATCTAAAGCCATGTCTGGTAATTCAAAGCTCCTGTGCACATCCATCCCACAGGTGCCGGTCCTTCAGAGTTGCATGCTGTCTGTCCTCCACAGCTGCAGGGAGGTGGGCAGGTTTGTTGATTTGCTTGAATATGCAGTATTGAATATTTTGAAAAGTTTACCGGAACGTGCCCATATCTGAAGTCGCTTGTCCTAAAAAAGATTCCATAACAGCTTCGAACTGGGGCCGATTTCTTCCAGTTCTACAAATCAAATCGCCGTTAAAATTGTTTGTTCTTGGTGGTTTGTCCCCCCCACCCAGCACCCCGACAAAAGCCCACCCTCATTAACAAACACACAAACCCGCACTGTAAAATGCACAAGGAGGACCATTAAACTAAATCAATCCAGCTGTTAATCTAAACATCAACAGGTAGGGCTGGGTATTGCTGGACATTTGGCTGTATTTAAGTTTTTTTTGGGATTCAATAATTCTACTTTTGGGATACTTATGGTGCAGGAAAAACATTTATAACACACAGGCATCTTTCTTGTCTTGAGTCTAAATACTCTAGCTGTAAAATCTCACAAAGACTTCTTTTAAAATTTCTATTTTTTTTATATTAGAAAAAGTAACTATGGCATTGACTCTCCATCAGTCACAGAGGAATTTAAAGTGCCAGTTTTTACTTGGTTCTTCTCTCCCTGATGAAGAGCCAATTTGGATTTGAAATGTTCATTTGAAATATACGTTTTTTTGGGAGCATTTAACAGTGTTATGGCTGAAACAATTAGTCAATTAATCAATCTGTTGATAGACAGGAAATAACTATTTTGTGTCTTTTCTCAACAAAAAAAATGCCAAAACATTGCTGGTTCCAGTTTCTCAAATCTGGGTAACTGCTGCTTTACTTTGTCTTTACTCTCCAATAAAATGAACATCTTGAGATTTTGAAATGGCGGTTGGACAAAATATCTCAACCCTTTGAAAAAAACAGTTAATGGATTAATTGAGAAAATCGACTAATTAATCAGTGATGAAAATAATCAGCCATAACCGGTGTTGCATCTCTTTGTGAGGTGGAAAGTGGAAGAAACATAATTGTGTTTATGCCTTGAAGAAAAGTGTATCAAAACTCCAAACAACCTCTTGATGAACTTTTTATCTCTCAATATCCTAATATCAAATACTGCCAATGCCAATAACCAATATGGTTTTGACATGCAATGCATTTTAATACCCAGCCCTACTAAGAAACATCAACATCAATGGAGTGACAAGCTCAAACAAACATATCTACCTGTAAATATGTTATTCTAACAAGGGGAAAGCACCCACGCCCCCTGCAGGCCACCCCCGATCGCCCTCGCCCACTCACTCTGAGGTGTTCCTCTTTTCGGAGAAGACTCGCAGGATGAACTCGCCCTCCTGGTGCGGCTCGTACGTGGAGGGAGCGATGACGTACTCCCCGGGGCTCAGGCGGAAACGCTGGGTCACCTCGCGCAGGTTGATGTAGGACTTGCAGCGAGCTTTGGAGGAGTTGAACAGGAAGAAGTCCTTCTGCATGTGCTGCTTGTTCCCGTGCATCTGGAATGGGAAGGAGGTGCTGAACGGAGACACTTCCGACACTCAGATAAGATACAAATATAAACAAAAAGAAGAAAGAATTCCTTCACAGTTTAGGACTATTGTGTAAAAATTAGTGACCATAATAAAAATAAATAAAAATAAAACAAACAATAGGTTGTAAATAACTTGCAAACTGCTGATCCTTTGTGAGAGTTTACATCTTCCTTACCTCCTTTGGCACCTGTAGAGAAACAGAGGCAACATCAGTGTTTGTTTTGTAGGAGGGGGAAAATTAAAAGCTAATGTATCTTATGGTGAATGACATCACATTTCTTTTATTAAACTGAATCAGAACAGACAAGAACAAATGTAACTCGAACATTATGTATATTTATTCATTCTGCAGAATCATGGAAATGCCACAAGGTGCTATATAATGAATGAACATGATAATATTTAAACTTCATGTAAAAAAACACACTCGACCAAAAGTATGTCACACAATCTCTTCGTGGTGACTAAGAACAGGGCACCTCATAAATGGCGAATCCGATGGTGAAGAGGTTGGCGCCCATTTTGCGCTCTTTCCGCCTGTTCTTCTGCATCAGAGCCACCACGAAGGTGCAGCCCACCTCGTTGTCCTCTGGATCATCGTCCTCCTCCAGCAGGCGAAGGCGGTACTGAGGGTTGGTCCAGAAAGTGTCTGTAGGACATCGAGCATTCAGTTAGTTTTATTTTATTTCAATTCTATTTTGTTTTTTAATTAGTGTTTTCCTGCATTGTTCTCAAATACATCATTATAGTTTTTATTAAGTTTTGAGTGGTGGAAAAAAACCTCAGTATATTTACTCAGGATCCGAAGTTTATATATGTATATAGTATTTTAAAGATATAGAGAAAAGAATGTACATCTTCAGAATTGATACCCTAATATTCTCTGTTATCGATAGTCAAAGATTAAATTAGCAGTGCATACATTAAATACATCGACAAAGTGAGTGATCTTTTGCTTGTCAGGTAATGTGTTGTGTTCTTCTGCAGACTGAGGTACCTGGGTAGTTCCTGCAGCCGCCGGCCGAGCAGCCCCTCACCCAGCGACCCTCGTTCACAGAAACCGTCCACTTGTGAATCTTGTCGTCCTCCAGGGCGTCGGGGGTGAGGTTACAGATCTCGATCTTAGTGTAGTTCTTCTTGAAGTCCTCGAATGACATCCTAGAAGAGACCACTACACTAATATCTGGCACCACAGTTCAGCACAGTGCAGTTCCTGACTCTCTAAAATACCAATAAAAGTTACGCTAATGAGGAAAAACCTATAGCTCTGTTAAAAGAATTATTTTTTATCATGTAAAATCTTTGTGAATGCAATTTGCCTTCTGTTCCTTTTAATTTCCTTTTAAATGCTTAAACGCTGTCTGACGGAGCAGGCCTCCATGGAAAGGAGCTTAAACTAAATGTATGTCTTAATTTATGTGATTTGACTAAAAAAGTGTCTCAAAGAATCACATAAATTAATATCACAATCACCTGAGGGATGAATGTGTTTGTGTGTTTGCTTTTAATACAGTGTGCAGATATTTAGTTTGATCTTTGCCTGAGTTTGATTTTTGTTTCCAGCGCATGTTTTTTTTGGGATGTGCTAAAACTGTGTAAGTGTAAAAACATGCATCTCACCAGAACTCTCCATCCTCGGCACTCTGGTGCTGCAGCTTCTCTTTTTCAGTCTTAGACAGTGCGGTCCACTCCTTAGAGCTGTTGGAGAGGACGGGAAAAAGTGAAAAGGAGGGACGCTGTCACACACCTTTCTAACACTGATTTGGGGCCGATACGGACTCAAACAGCTGGATCAGAGACTTTCTCAGTCCTGATGCTGATGCCTGGGCTTTTGATGTCATATTATTATTATCTTATGTGGAAGGAAACATCAGGCCTGACTTGAAAATGTCTTTCCTAATTTTGTACTTAATTGCACTTAATTGTTACTAGAATAAAGGGATCTGATACCAGATCGACCAATAGTCACGATACACGACACTGCTATTTGGCTCCGTATCGGAGTTATTTCACGCTTACTATTCTGCGTCTATTTTATGTCTAAAATCAACTTAAAAAAAGTTAAGAAAGCACTGTTTAAGTCAAGCCTGCAGTTTCCTTCAATTAAACACCGGTATCGGATCAGTGACCAAAGCCCAGGTATCATTAACAGTACCGGGACCCCTCAAGGAATTGAGTTGAATTATTGTAATAAATGGAAAAGGAGGTTTAAGACGTCATAACAGAAAAGTAGGGTTAACAATAAAGGATTTAATTATGAGGAAAGGTGGTTACTTGTCACTCCAGGGACCGTTCCACTCCACTTGACCCCACGGGTTCCTGAGACGCACCAGACGGACTTTAGACTCCTTGTGCTGAGACGGTTTGCACTGTGGGAAAAGTGGAGCAGTGGACATTGTCACATATAAACTCATAATCACTGAAACTGTGTTTCACTTGCTGTTTTAAAAAGCAGCATCAGTGACCCCCAAACCAACACGGTCATTGTTACCGTGTGTCTGCAGCTCTGCAGGAACGCAGAGTTGAAACAATCCACTAGATTACACAAAATATGGTTTTCTGGTGAGCGACCAGCTTTACCTCCTCCACCGCCGTCACAGAGTAGGCGTGACCCTTCACGAGTCCCGTCACAGTACGAGTCTCAAAGCGAGCAGGAACCAGGGACTGCAGACACACAAAACAGACAAAATACACCATTTATATTGTAGAAATATTGAAAACACAACTAGCATCTTATTTACAGGAAAGCATTAGCAAATATAAATGACATGTTTTGCAGAATCTTTCACAATTCTTTTTTATGAATGCTAGCACACAGTTTTATTTCCTGCATGTTTTTTCTGATTATTATTATCATCATCATCATCATCATCATTATTTACATTGTTATTATTATTATCAATGCAATTTGCATTGTAAAAAAAAACATGTGTTCAGGGTGTATTCAATATAACATGACATCACTTTAAAGTGTGCTTACAAATGCAGCAGACTTCCAACAAAGTCAAGTTTTTCAGTTTGGTCTTACATTTCTCTTCCTCTGATGATGATAGTAGAAGAGTTATGAGTTATTAACCAGGGAATCATAGTCCTATATACATAGTGTGTGGCTCACATCGATGGAGCAGCCCATGAGGGAGCCTCTCTCCAGAGCTTTCTTCATGATCTTGTAGAGCTCTTTGGGAGCTTCCTTCATCTCGTAGAACTCAGTGACTCCACCAGTGAAATCCTCCATGGCCTCGGTGGTGTTTCCTCCCTTCAGGGCCTCGTAGGAGCCGTGCAGCCTGGATGAGGGAGAGCACAGATTTATATTGTCAAATCATTCATTTAGACATACCAATATTTTAATCCTATTAAAAGTCTGGGTTACTTTTTTTCTAGTGGTTACTTTAGTTTTAGTGAGACACTTTCCCAGTTTTCACCTCCCATCATTATTTAGCCCTAACCGTAGTAGTGTGTTTGCATGCCAAAAAAAAAGATGTATTATATGAGACATTTCTTTACTTTGTGCCTCCTCGTTTCCTCCGTCCTCCTGTGAAACTAGAAATCAATCTCAGCGCGACATCTTGAAGGACAACTCAAGCTCGCAAAGCGCATCTCAAGGAGAGAGGAGGCTTGCCGGGGCAGCTACGAGCGAGGACGCACAAGAGAGGCCTTTGCGGAAGTTGTTTCGGCACCCATGACGTATAAAAGAGGCGTGACACATTCTTGTCCTATTATTATTATATATATATATATATATATATATATATATATATATATATATATATATATATATATATATATATATAACGCTGTAATGTTCATCTGACAGCTATCATAAAAACACTGGATAACAAAATAATGTGCAACACGACAAAGTTTATCGATGTTACGGCTCCGATGCGATGAGATGTCTCTTTTTGTTAAACGCCTGTTGCATCGACTCCTCCGTCAGGAGAGGAGACGAGGAAAGGAATCGAGGATGTACAAATTAGGAAATGAGAACAGCCCCTTTGAGTGGAGCCCACAAATTCAGCTTGGAAGAAAATAAATGTCTGGAGAAATATTATAAACTAAACTTCTACAGAAATCTGAAATCGGCAACCCAATAAAACAAGAAGTGCTTCACAAGTGTAATATTTTGATATTCAGCCGAAGGTCGACATTCAGTCGGCACCACGTTCAGCGACTCCCCTTTCCTCCCCTGCGGAGCAGAGTAATTCAGCACTCACTTGGCGTAGGCCTTCTCCAGCAGGGCGCTCCAGAACTCGTTCCTCTCAGCGGACTTGGTGAAGACCAGCTGGTTGTTGAAGGTTGGGATGCGGTCGTCGATGACGACGTCGACCCAGTCGCCATAACGCCAGAACTGAAGGACAGAAGGAGAAACAACAGGATGAAGGATCAGAAGATATCGAGCGACACTGAACAGGGTAAATACAATAACTAATATATGTCACCATGAAACTTCCCGGTTGATTACGTACATTCAGGATGTTATTTTTGTGTTTCACAAATTAGGCATTCTCTTACTAAAGATGTGCTAATTTACATACTTTTCCAAGACATAAATGGAAACAATGGAAACAAAAACTATTGTTTCATTTTGTTGACATATTTGAGTCAACGGTTTTTACAGAGGGAATTTTGGATACCTCTTTTTATCGCTCCATAAATCAGAAAATACTGTCACAGCCATAATAAACTATTTTCGCCATGTTTTTAGAAATAAAATGTTCTCTGAATAATATATGAACAAACCCCTCTGTAGAAACCTTCAGAATATAGAGAAGTAATGAAACTGGAACGTTTGGTGGATGTAAGAGCTCCTGAAGCGGAGATTTCTGGCTCAGAGTCTGAGAAAAACTACTTTAGAGAAAACAACCTTCTGAGATGTGTTTTGTAAATTTACAGACATTTTGAAGACAGTACAGGTCAATAGGTTAAAAATATGAACTAATAGATATCATCATGAAACTTTCTCAGTTGATTACTGACATTAAAACAATTATTTTTTGCATTACAAGTTTTCTGACATGTTATGTTTAAATATGCAAATGCCGCATTATTATTATGGTAACTTCTTGTGAAAAGTAGTAAAATAAACACCTTAATGTGTATTTGGGATATTTTGTTTCCACTAGTCTGAAAGAAAAAATAGCCCAAAATCTCTAAATGTATATATATTTTTGGCCTGCAGTCTCTCTCTCTCTCTGTTTGCGACTAATAAACGTAGTTTTCCCATGTATCAGGAAACTCAACGGTTGTTTCTGACCTGGAAGTGGAAGATGCCTCCATAGTTCTCGGAGAAGCTTTGCTCCAGGGGAACGACGCGGTAGAGAAGCTTCTCATTCAAGGTGAGACAGGCGATGGCAGCCAGCAACCAGCAGTCACCTGAGCGCAGAACATCGTTTCATTAAATCAAAACACAATTCTAACAATAAAAATTCCCTCCAGGACTTGTTCGCTTCCAGGACCCTGAAGCGGCCAAGGAAGATTGTCTGTAAACATTCCTGGTAACTAAACGGTTTCTGATTTCTGAACATCTTTTATAACAGCAGAACATTTTTCACAAGAGTCGTACATAAAAAGAACTGTTTGAAGTTTTTGGATTGACATTCTTGTGATTTCTGACACCTTCCACTGTTTGGATTTTGTTATCGCCTTTCCTTCTTCAGCTGCCACGTTATGTACATTTCACCGATTGAGATTTCACTCACAGCAAAATCAAAGACTGACAGGAAGTTCTTTGCTGGACCTATTTTTGTTTCACTGGAGGAAAAGACGGCCGCCGAGTGCTGACGTTTGTGTTTTTCTGACTTTGTGCAGGTGTGTGACAGACGGGGGTTACTGGAAACAATGTACGTTTTTCAACAGGGAAAGGCTAACAGTGTCTGCCAGGACTTTTGTTCCTTTTGGTCCCCCTTTATTTGCAGTCTGAACCGAACAACAATGAGAAGTGCTGCTGGTTGGATTCCCTTCCAAAAGAGTAAGCACAATAAGGGGAGGCCGTGTGCGGGGGGCAATCGATGTTTGCTACCCTGTTAGCCCCCAAAGCCGCCTGAATATACTGTGACTGAATGATGAATACACTGAGAGTGGCTGCATACGTACAGCTTACCTGCATGTGTGTGTTTTTGTTTCAATTGGGGAGTTTTACAAACACCTAGAAACCATTAATACGCCACAAAACAATAACAGGACAGTGTTTTAAGGTGGATCTCCTTCTTTTGTCATTCCACAGATGTGTTCCTCTTGATATTTTAACTCATTGAAATTAAGATGGGGTTGATTTTTAGCCAATCGTCATTGAAACTTTCCTTCATTGTGTAAACCTAAATAAAATCCACCTTCTATTTACAAAATGAAGTGTGAAGAGGCATAGTTTACCAAGATCTCCCTGGCAGATGTCTGTCCTACTGGCTCCTCCAACAATGAACTGAGGGTTCTCACAGATTTCCTGTAGACAATAACAAACAAAAATAGTAAACGAATAATCATTCTCATATCATCTGATCCTGTGAGTCTCATGACTGATGCCAAATTACAATCGTCTCTCAATAGATACGTAATAAAACATCCATTATGTCAGAGCCACTAAGCCAAAGAGAAAAGAAGGAAACAAAGGCATAGAAACTATATTAATTTCCGATCCCTCCGTGTGGGACTGGTGGGGCGTATTTCGATCCCGTCTGCGTCTCCAGGTAAAATCCCACAGCAGCCGTTGGGTTTTCCACTCAGGTTCGATGATGCCGTGTACTTCAAAAATAACATCCCACATGTGTCACCCCGATCTTACCCCGATCTCATCCCCCCTAACTTCCTACCTTGGGCCTCTTCCAGATGATGTTCTTGACCTTGTTGGACTTGTGTCCAAGCTCCTTGAAGCCCAGAGACTCCACGGTGGCCGGGAAAGAGTCATCCTCAAACTGGCTCTTCCTCTGAAGACACTCCTGTCTCAGCGTGTTGAAGTCCTGGCCGTTGAAGCGGAGGGGCTTGTTTAGAGACCCTTCCCCGTCTCTCCTCTCTCGTTCCCGGATCAACCGGTCACAGAAAAAGCCAGACGGTGTATACGGCATCTCGTCTCAGCTGACGTTTTCCCTTTTTAAAAAACTGGCTTTTGCCACTTGTACTAAAGTCTTACACGCCTAAACCCCTGGCATAAATCCAAACAGCTAATGTCTGATTGGCTCCTTCCTTGTGTGACGTCCCCCTCCCCTTCGTCACAGAGTTGATGCAAAAGCTTGGTGTGAAAGACTCCACATGCATTCACCTTCCTTTGCATTACCATGCACATACACACACGTGTGCACAGAAACTCACACATCACATAAACGTCTATTTGTTGCTCTCCCATTGGCTGACCTGAACAATAATCCCTGTGGTGCTGTGGTGCTCCGGTGCCATCATTGTTGGGTGACACAAAGGGCCAGAGGGCATGTAAAGAGTGGTGGGTCGATGCCCTGCCTCAGCAGAAGGCATTCAACCCCTTTAAACCTATTCTCAATGGAGCTCAGCATTGAGCAGTCTCAGCATAACTAGAGCAGGCCAAAGCCATGAAGAGGAGTATCATCCATCTTTTAGCAAAGTACAAATTCAATCCCATGTTTTGGGTATTGTTAAACAGCACAGATGACCACCAATAGACTGCCAGTGTGAGTCTTAAAGAGCGGTTAAAGGTTAAAGTAACACAACGTTCAGTCTGACATGACACTCTTTTTGTCTAAGATATGAATGGTGTTTAAAAAAATAAAAAAATAAAAAACACTGAATATGAAACAATTTCTGGGATGAAAATAGAAGAAAAAAAAATACAGAATATTTAAACAGAGGATTGATATCAGTCTAATCACTATGTAGTGCTGTCGTGACGAAGTGTCAGCGAAGTCAAATCAGTGCATGAAGCATCGTAAAACCCAGTTGTTTGTATTTTGGCTTTTTCTTTGTGGGTTATTCAATTATTTCCCCTTGATTTTTATACTATAGAAGACCATTTCCACCAATGTGATGAAAACCAAAAAGATCCTGTAACTCATTATATCTCAAAATAATGATTTATAATTTTCAAATATTGATTTATAATCTCAAATAATGATTTGGAATCTTAAAGCAATTACTTGGTTTCCCAAAATAATTACTTAAAATCTCAAAATGATGATTTGTTATTTTAAAATAATGAGTTACAATCTCAAAAGAATTATTTGGTATGTCAAAAGAATGAGTAAGTATTTATTAAATAGTAATTAATAATCAATTATTTGGTATCTCCAAAGTAATTATTTGGAAAACGTTTCTCGTTATTATATGAGAAACTACGTCATTATGTTGTAAACTAAAAAGAATACGAGAAGGTCTGTCACAGTGAGAAGCTGCACATCAGCGCATTTTTTATTCAGTAAACTTTCACTCCACAACTTTAAAAGCATATGTAGTTTGTAATTGATTATTATCAATAACCAATCTTGAGAAATAGCAATCTGTTCCCAGATTAAACTAAATCTCTTTTATTCTGAAGCATTTTTAAAAGAAGTACAGAACTCGATGAAGCAGAAGTCAATGGAGAGATTTGCTTACATTTTGTTTTAAAGGTTTGAAAAAGTAAATCTGAAGTTCAAAACAAGTAAAATAATGAAAACATAATCATGGAGTGGTTCAATGCAGTCCCTTTTGCAAGTTGTATATATATGTATAATATATGTGTTGTACTTCCTGATAAACACTATTGTGGCAGGTTTACCTCACAGGAATAAGAACCCAGAGGACACAGTTAACCTTCCTGTATCTGTATCTCCCAGTCCATCCCCACTCTGAGCTGCAGGTGGTTCACTGTCAGCATGCAGCAGCTCTCCATGTATTCAAATGCAGTGGAGGAGTCTTTAGCGCCTGGGGACAGATGGAAATATAGATTGATGGACTTGTTTTTATGTTGCTACTGGGAATAGCAAAGAACTCATAATTTTCCAGGATTATTTGTATCAAATTGCTTCATTTGATGCCTTTTCATATTGGATTTCTTCTTTTTACTTATGATTGAATAGATTGAGAGATATGTTTTTAGCATTGATTTTCAATCAATCAATCAGACATTATTTGTATAGCACTTTTTATATATATTAGAAGTACAGTGTGTATATATATATATATATATATATATATATATATATATATATATATATATATATATATATATGTGCTTTACACAGTACATATCTAGTCTAAAAGTCTATATTTAAAATGTTATATTTTTATGAATTATGTCTATCTTCTTATCCTTATTTTCAAGTACGATCATTGATATCCAAAAGGGGAGGTATTTTCATAAGCCATCTATGTCTTCTAACCTCTCCTGCACAATGTTCAAACTAAATCTTTTTACCATCTCTTTATATGCTTGTATAAGTGCAAATAAATAAATAAACATTTGTTCATTGCTGTTTATTGTTGTCATTGGTATGTTTGCTTTTTCCTTATTATTACTTATAACTAAACATTTTGATGGTCTTTTGTCCAGCACGTTGGACAGCTTCAGCTGTGTTTAGATGTGCTCCAGAAGTAAACTTGACTTACTTACTAAACTTGTGAATGTCGCTCCAACTGTGAATATGTGTAACTTCAGAGCTCCTCACCTGACACATGCACCACCACGTTGGACGGTTTGCTCTGCAGGCCCAGGACGGTGACGGACTGTACGATGGCATCACAGTCAAACGTTCCTTCTTCACGTGCAGGACTGCGAGACGTAACAAATTATCATATGTAACTTTTCAGACATTTAAACTATTTGAGGTTCACTTCAGCTTTTGGCTTTCATGTTACTTGTAGAACCCAAAAAATAGAAAAGTGTTGTTTTTTTGTTTATAGCTCCTTTCATGTGTGTTCTAAAAATGGATGCGTCTTCAGGAGGTGTGAGTTATGACTCACCGGCAGAGCAGACGGCCTGACAGCATGCTGAACCTGCGCAGGCAGAAGGCCTTTCTGTCGCGGTAGCTGAAGGAGTGGCCGTCGTCCAGGTACAACTCACCATCAGCGGCTCCCTGCAGAGAGAAGGGACCGCAGTCAAGATTTCGCTAATTCAATTATCCAAACATCACATGTCTAACCTGAGACAGAGTTTCATAATTTCACAGTTTTTGCAGGGTATGACATTTCCCTCAGTCAGAAAGAGGCATCACTTTGCACTTTATGAAGTAATAAACTTATAGAATTGAAACTCTTATTTTAGCTGCTACATCTTTGTCTTAACAATAAATCCTGTAGCATACGATCTGAAAGGAAGCACAATGTATTACATACTGCAACAAACAAATAATTTGTAGCTAAAATCACCTCTGTATGACCAACATCTGTATGACAAACATCTGCTGTTACATCGGATGCTAAAACTTTAACCTTGTTTAGTTAAAGGAGCAGTGTGTGGGATTAAGAGGCATCAAGTGGTGAGGTTGCAGTTTGCAACCAACTGAATATCCCTCCACTTACTCCTCTCTTCTGAGCGTGTCGGAGAACTACGGTGGCCTTCAGGTCACGTAAAAATGCAAAAGGCATTAATACGAGGGGAAACATATATTAGAGAGTACGGGTTTGTATCACTAATTGTCAGAACTTAACCTGCTTTCATTTGCTTTATAAAAATATTGTGATGCTTACCTGAGAGTTGAGGGCCACAGTGATGGAGAGGGGGAGCTGCTGCTGTTCGGCTGTGCAGGAGCCACTTCCTGTTGACCTGCAGACCACCGAGCCGCCACGGTGGAACACAGGAACCTGAGAGGGAACACCAGAAAATAATATAACCTTTCAGTTCAGAATTGCCATTTTATTACGTATAAAGCAACCATCACTGTGTGAGTCAAGACAAACTAACTGTGTCCAGGCTGACTGGAAGACTCAGAGTCCGGCCTCCTTTATGCGCCTTTGCAGAGTGGACGTCATACCAAACCTAAAACAGAAACAAGCCTTAATATAACATGCACCCTGAGGGGCATCATGAATACACTCAAAGACATGAATGTGTTACCTGGGCGTTGATTTACCTCACCAGATCCAGGAAGTAACACTTGGACTTCTTGAACACGCGGGTCGGTTACAGGACGTGCCAGCAGTGCTCCTCCTACATGAAATCAAAGACAGTTAAGCTAAGAATTACAAAAAAATTATAATTACACTAAGTAAAAATGCAACAATTTAAAAAAGTTATTCATCACCAATCATATACTGGTTGTCCACAGTGAAGGTGCTCTGTTCTCCTGGGAACTCCACCCAGAGAGGTCTGTACAGGTTAAAATAAAATGAGCAGTTCTATGATTTTCTGTACAGCTTTACATTTTCTTTAAAAGACTATCTATTGATGTTTTAATTAGTAATTTCGAGTTAAATTCATGCTCTCGTCTAAACACGACAGACATTGACCTCTAGTGTCAGAAAAAAAAGGTCAACTAAAGAGGGTTTAGTGCCAAAATGGGCCTGCAGTACTTCCACTGAGCAGCAGATGGAGGCAGCACTAACCTGAGTGGAGGCAGACCAGAGATGTGAGCCAGGTGGAACAGAGTGTACCAATAAGGCAGCAGACAGTACCTGAGTGCACAAGAGACAAGGCTGGGATCAGGGAAAACATAATTTTGACAAATGCATTAGAAAATCAAGAAACAGATAACTGTTTTATTGTGCTTGATTCTGCATGTCCACTGATATTTAATAGGTTGTCCCCTCTTCGTTGACTAAGATTTCTTTAGTCAGTCTTTATGCTGTTGAGTGATCGAGGAAAAATATGAAAGTAAAAAAGTCTAACTATTATAAATGTATAATCATTTTCTTTTTCTATGTAACCATTTGAACATATATATAATGTTTGGTTTTTATTTCAATTATAGTTTGTGATTAGACCACATCAAATGCATAGGACGCTATAAGTTGCTATGTTATATACTCTTTTTGAATGAGATGTGTTAAATCCTTTGTTAAAGAACATGCGTTGGCAGTATCACCAAATAAGGTAGTAAAACCTCCTCTGTCCAACTCTGGTGACAGCGTGACTTATGTACTCTGGTGTTTAAAAGAGGGGGTAGGAATGCATGTTTTTTGGGGGTGCCTGGCTATTCTGTGCAGGAGGAGAGAAGAGAGAAGAGGTGGTTTTCACCAGATCTCAGGCTTAAAAGGGATTTCACCAGATTCTGAGAAAACTGGACTTAATATGCATCTTTACTAGTTAAGGAGAAAAATCAGATTGGACCTGTCCCAGCCCTTAAGGGTTGGGACAGGTCTCCAGCTTTAGAGTCTGGAAGAAACTTCTACTATCAGGAGAGGGGTGCCTGGCAATTCTGTGCAGGAGGATAGAAGAGAGAAGAGGTGTTTATTCACCAGCTCTAAAAACTTAACCCTTTCTCTTAGTTACTTGTAAATTTTAAACTGTTTGATTGAATTGAATTTTTTGTATGTAAGGTAATCTTTAAATAAAACTCGGCCTTACTATTCGTAAGGGACTGAAACCAAAACAAGGATTCTGGTTCTTTAAAACAATTTAAACCCTCTTTCCCTGTCCATCCACCGTGAGATACAGAAGTGACGACTGAATCTACCAAAGAAACTTAAGGTAAGTATCTTTGGGTGAAGACTTTTGCAGTGTTTGTCATAATGATGAGATATTGTCAAAATAGGTAGAGAGAAGGTATAGACGATATACGTACTCGCTTGATAAGGGTTGAGAGGAGTTACAGCCCACCGCAGGGGACCTCGAGCGCAAGCTGTAAAACACCCTCGACAAAACCTATAACTTATTTTGAAAATAACACAAAAACCTAACGATTTAGCACGGGGCGAGATAAAAGACCGAAGGCGTTATACCAATATCGGATGAGGATTATTATTTCCTCCGGGATCACTAGGATAATTAGCCGATGGAGTGCCACCGAGTTAGGTGCGAGGTCTTGCCTTTCCTAACCAAACCCCCCCTTCCCCTCCTCTTCCCTTGGCAAGACCACCGTTCACGCTACAATGCTTTTTTCATATTAATTTCTCAGAAACTTATGAGGGCATCTCCAGTAAACACAAGATTTAAAGTGGCACTTTTGTGTGATTATTTTTGGATAAACTCAGTTTTACAGATTTCTCAATTAAATCAACTAATCGATTAGTCGACAATCATGTTCGTCTTTTGTCAAGGACAGCCCTAATATTTAATGGGGTGAAACAGCTTGTCTGGTCTCACTGGGGATTTGTTCTTGTCCTTTAATGATATTAATAACGCAAGACTGTTGAAAAGGATAATTTAAAAAAAAACAGAGGCTGTTGGATGAAACACATTTGGCTGACACTTTACTTAGAATACCTCTGTTGGATCACCGTGCGGATTGCGGCGGTGACTTTCTCTCCAAACAGCCAGGGCTCCCGGCGCTTTGTCTCCTTTGCAGAGTGACCTCTGAAAAATGGCTGCAGGGCGGCCGCCTGGTACCAGCGCACCAGCAACTCCGGCTCCGGATCCTGAACAAATCCACCAACGTCGGCTGAAACGCAGAATGACAACGATGGCTGTGACTTTAAGTGTGAGACAACAAAAATGAATAGCAGAAAAGCAGCACATTTTAGTTCTCTAAGTATAGTTACTGTGTTTTAGGGTGGAAAGTATACTTTTAACATACATACATTTTAGAATTGGGATCTTGCCAAAGAAAGTCCAGAAGTTCTGTCTCTCAAACCATTCAATAACAATTCTAGTTGTGATTTTACTATTAAAAATACATTTATTCAGCATGTGAAGTTCTCACCTCCACAAAATGCGATGCCTGTCACACTCAGAGACAGAAGCATTGGAATAGAGATACTCAGATACTCCCAGCTGGCCACGTTGTCACCTGTCCATACGGCTCCTGCATCCCAATCAAAGTTAGTCACCACAAACAGTGCCGTTCAGGATACAACCATGAAGACATCACGTGAGACTGAATTCAAAACGTACCGAATCTCTGTGACCCAGCAAAGAAGGAGCGGGAAAGGACAAAAGGTCTCTCTGAGCCACCTGAGCGAGTTATCAGACCCTCCGCTGTCGCCATGTGCTGTGAGCAGACAAAAGCAGTTCAGTAATTCACTTCATACACTTCACTAATAACTGTCTTTTGTGAACAATAACTTTTGTGAAGTTGTTGTGTGCCTCTCATAGGACAGAGATGAAGATTGAGTCGAGACTGTTAAATGTTTGATACCGGTATCAAAAGTTGTCTTTTAACCAGCTCACCTGGTAGAAGCCGTACAGGTTGTGTAATTCCCGGTGTTCCCATCCCCCATAATGCACTGCGTCCTTTGGCATCGTCTGCTCTGGCCCGTCGAACACGGATGGTTCATTCATATCGTTCCACACGAACAATGAAGGCGTTGATCCCTGCATTAACGAGTTCATGGCGGTAAAACTACTCAGTGTTTCAGAATATGACAAACATGAACAAATGATCAAACAACATGATATCTTGGAATATTTCTGTCAGGTGTCAAAGCATTTGTGCTCGAAAGGATTTAAGAAGCCTTTTTTAATTCCACAGCCACAAAAAAAGGAACTTCATCAATGATCAGTATAGTTTTTAGAATATTATCATGTTAAATTGGGTTGCATGTATAGCATTGATTTGATTGTTATTAGTACACTTACCTTGTACTTATCCAGGCCGAAACATCTGGAGTACCATGCTCGAGTGTCTGGACTGCTGAAGTCGAGGTAGTAGGACTCACCTGTGAGAGAGTTTAATAAAAACAAATTACAACAAACAAAAAACAGCTATCAAGAGGTTTTCATTTATCTCTTTACTTTGTGTGGAGGAGCTCCTAAATGGCTCAAAGTCATGTTAAAGAAATTACCTGAATGATGTTTGTAACTTGGAATTTAAAAAACACACGATAACTAACGACTATAATATTGAGAAAGTAGGTTTATCTTTATTTTAAAAGTTGGTGTCACATTTGTTAAAGCCTAAGCGCTTTCTGTTCTATTTATTCATTTGTTTGCATTTGTGTTTATTCTGTTGTAAAATATTTTCTCTCCACTGGGTGGCAGTCAAGTATAATGGGACTACATTCAGACAGGAAGGGACCCATGTTGCACGCCAGGTGACTCATAGGCCCCTAAGACCTCAAACCCTGAACCCTCAGGGACTTAACTGACGTCACCTGATATGTGAGTGGGAGAAGCTGCAAGGGCTTGAAATGGTGTAAATACAAATGAGACAGCTTCAATACGAAGTTAAAAGAAACGGTTGAAGAACAAATCTGGTGTGTATCTCTCTGCTTGCATTCCCCTGCTTTCATATGTTTTTATGTACCACTCTTTAATCCTTATTGTTTCACTGTAAATGTAATATTCCCGGCTGAACACCCATGCGCTGTTCTCTTTGTTGACCTTTTCTTTTACGTCTCCGGCTTACTCTGGGAACCCCGTGTTAAATGTCACATTGCTATAAATTGTGGGTAATTTCCTTTCGGCAAAGTCTGCAGAAATGGGCTCAAAATGTCTGCGAGAGATCCCTCAAACACTCGAGAGGACTTTGCAGAAACGCAGAAGTCTGTGAGCATGTGAGGGTCAAGGTTGGGATTGGGCGACAAAGATTTTGACCGTGGCCATGGTGTCTGGATGTATCGTAGCGGTGTTTTAAATTTGGTTAAGCTCCCTACTTTGATGTTGTTACCGGGATGCTAATGTGAGCAAAGCAATAAAGGAAAAAAGGAAAACAGCAAAGGTAAAAGAACTGGACATTGTTGGTTTGTCAGCCAGTTTAGATTTAAACTCTATTACCAGGCCAACAGGAGCCCTTGTAGATGTGCCCCTCTCTGTTCTTGACGAAATGCCCTCCGTCTCTGGCCTCACTGCACAGCGACCAATCAGGGTCGACCTTGATGTGGGGATCGGTTATCACAACCAACTGAAAGATAAGAAAAATATGCACAATGAATCCCCTTAAATTTGTGACATATGACAACCAAAAGAATAAAAGGCAGGCAGACAATGTACGGTAAAACTCACCTTCCTCTTCTTCTTCTCCAGGTGGCGCTGCAGGCCGGCTGGTTCGGGGAAAAGAGCGGAGTCCCAGGTGAAATAACGCTTCCCTTCCGTGTGCTCAATATCCAGCCAGATAACATCGTACGGGATGTCGTGGCGATCGAATCCAGCATCCACTGCCTTCACATCAGCCTCATCGTCGTAGTTCCAGCGGCACTGGTGGTACCCGAGTGCAAACAAAGGGGGAAGGGCTTGATATCCTGACAGAGGGAGGGAAGAGATGTTTAGCTGTGAGTCACATTCACAGATAATGTGCAGGAATATTGTCAATGTGCATATAAACATAATAAAGTTCAATGACAGGTGTGCACACACACCTGTCAGCTGAGCGTACTGGGTGAACAGCTGCTGTGGACCGGGCCCAAGCAGAACCACGCAGTCAATCACACCACTTTCTGACAGCCAGTGGACGTCAGACTGTGGCTCCACCCGCTTCCTCTTCACTGGGGGAGTTTGGCCGTCCTGACAGAGGCAGAGGGTTTATTACGTTGTTACGAATGTACATTTTTGCATGTTTTTCTAGAAATGTTTTACCTTGTTAACGATTTCTCTGGTTATTTTTTTTTAGAGCCATTTCTGATTTTTAATCAAGTTAAATAAACTTGTTTATTTTCCGATTGCAAACAAGAGGACTCGCAAAAGCAGCACCAAAAGTCTGCAGGACTGGACCAAAACAAATGTCTTGTCACAATTCTGCCTCTCTAAATGTGAATAAGTAAGCAGGTCCTGAAAAACTACAAAATTGTCAGACATATGGACGGATACTGTCTGAGCACAGCAGGGGAACAAGACTTACCTGGTGATCAGATGGGCTGTAATGAACATTCACAAAGGTTTCGGATGCATTCAGCCAGAATACACCCAAAGTCCTGTCTGCTTTGTGGGCCACCAGCAGCGGCACAGAGCCGTACAGGCCGAGGCGGCTGTACAAGTCATACGCAAAGACATCCAGATTATAGAGCCGATAAGGATCGCCGCCTCTGTAAAATGACACGGATGGAAGACATAATTACCGCCTGATTGTGAACATTAAAAGCTGTAGTCGGCGAATATAAATAAGTATGTTCCTGCTACTTGCATTTAGTTCTAACACATGTGTGTACCTGGTGTCTCTGAGTTGGAGGCCGTCGGCGTGCTCCGGTAGACCGTACACATGACTGAACCCGTGGAGACAGAGGTCGGCCCCAATGCTGCTGGGACCTGGAGATGAACAAGAAGTTTATTTATAATCATGCATTAGCGTTTTGTGTATTTTTTTTCCCTTAAAGCTAGTACGAGGAACTTTCATTTAACTGTACTCTGTCCAATGACAATACAGTTGAATCTAATATGTTTAGAATCAAAATGTGTCAACTAAATAACATTTTGATGGACAAACTTATACTAAAAATAGAGTATTTTACTAAATATAACCCTGGTGTTGCTCTCCGGTCTCCAAGTGAATACCTCAAAGCCTCAGGAAATTCAACTGTAACTATCTACATGGCTGGAATAACTGAGAGGACTGCCTTTTAAAAGTGGTAAAATATTAAATAGCATTAAAAAACAAACCATTAGCTTTGATATCCACAAACTGCCTGAAAGTCTCTTTCCATAATAAACTGGTGTGGTCCTCTTGAAGCTGTCAAGAGGGACAAAACCAGAAAGAACAAACACATTTAAAGACCAGATTAAGCTTCAATTAAGAGTCATATTACATTTATGTTTCAATGTATTCTCTTACCTCACTACCATGAGATGCGCCCATGAAGGGAAAAAAAAACACACAAAGAAAATCTAATTTAATTCCCTTTTTTATCAGTCAATTTCGTTTCCAATACACAACCCTGAGATCCTCACCTGGGCGGATCCTGCAGCGTCTCGAACCACAGTTTGCCTTTGGAGTTGAACGTAACCATCACCGTGTCTTCACACAGGATCTCCAGTCGGAAAGGGAAATGCCAAACGCAGACCCGGTGACGTCCCGAAGACCAAGAAAGGGTGACAGAGTCCTTAGACTGTTTCTCCACTCTCAACCTGCCAGACGATGATGAGGGAAAAAGGTCATCCACCTTCAAACTGCTGCAGCAATTTGGAGTGCCCTTTAATTTAATCTTTATTTCATGATTTTAGATGTTGACCTTTTGACCTTTAAACAAAAACAACATGCCTACCACTCCCAGAAAGCTCTTAACGTGCCTAAATTGATTTTAACAAAACATAACATCTATCTTTTGCCAACAAACACCGACACAAAGCTTTTAGTGCATCAGAGGAGAAGAGGAGTGGATGGCTTAACGACATCGCTTATGTAACTAGATATCATAATATAATATGTAATATAACGGAGGCTTACTGTTCACACAGCGGTTCCCCCGTTATCACGTCTGGAACTCGGTAGCGTGCTTTGATGGGCTGCGGATCATCTATTAATATCCTCACCGTGTCATTTTTGCAAGGTGACACAGAAAGAAGCAGTGTGGTCTGTGAAAACAGAGAAGGAAGAGTTGTTTTTATGTCGAAGTAATACAAAAATGGTAGTTTAGATATTATAACAAACAGATGTGATTTATAAAAAAAATTGGGAGTCGTTTCATGCATTTGTGTTTATTTATTGTTGAGATAATGGGGGGCGGGGGTAACAAAGCTAGTGTATATCAGTGGTGCTGAAGAAACATTCCTCTGAGATAATTATATTATATTATATTATCTACTACATAGTTATCTAACTTTGGTTAATTCTTCATTTTAATCCTTGCTCAAAGAAAAATATATAGTATAGTATATATCTATATTACTGTGTAGTCTAGCAAAATATCAATGGAAATACAATGTATAGTGTAATATAATTTAAAACCAATTTCAGCCTCACAGACGTGCACTAACACACATTTTAATATGGCAATGCTCAAATGGTGTCAAACATATTTTTTTTAAATAGATCATCCAAGGTTTTTTAGTAATACCAGTGTTCAGACCTGTGTGTCAGGTTCCAACAGTTCAAACCGTGCCCCCTTCTCTGTGAGCACCATGGTGTCCAAAAGGGCTCTGTGCTGCAAGTTTGGTCCCTGGACCTGTCGCCTCAAAAGTGACAATAAACAATATGAATGTCAGAGTCCTGCATGACAAGGCATTGAGAGGGTTATACTAAATTGTGGGTGATTGTAGTTGTTCATGAATACAACCTGGGCATTATAAAATGTACGTGAAATACCCAAAATACCTGTAAAAAGGAACATTTTCACTCTTCTTGTACTTTTCTTTTCCTTCATCCTCAGGGACAACACTGAGGAACAAGCAGAGAGAGAGAGAAAACTCAACATCACATACCAGACACAGGGTGGGAAACACTTCCCCCTGTCTGTCTGTCTGTCTACAATAAGACTTACTTTTACACAAACCATGCAGAATTTAATTAAATAATACAGTAAAACTGTGTTTGAGAACACAAATCCACAGACAAATGTGCCTGTAAAATGCAGGTGAGGTTAATCCTGCAGTAATGTATGGCATGAAGTACTTAAAATGGCGTAAAAAGTCAAAGGTCAATGAAACGTGCCGCTGCAGCGCTGCAGAGAAACTGAAACCAGTTGGTTGTTTATACCTAACAACGGGTTGGCTCACTTCCGCCATTTCGAGCAGACTGACAAGACAAACATCAGCCGGTAAAAGTCGGTTGTGGTCTCCTGGTTTGAGCTTTAACGGCACGGCATTTCCGTGTTCAATAGTGTGTAAACTCTTCCTGACATTGACAGCGCGGGTTGCCGTGACAGCAGCGATCACACGGAGGATGTGATTCACTGCCAATACGCCACTAACTAGACTTCCGGTGGGGATTTTCAAACTAAACTTCCCCCCGAATTACCTGGTTGTTTTAGCACTTTCATGAGGAAAAAAGAAACAAAGCATATTTTTTCTCTGATAACATTAGGAAGCTTAATTGGTATAATAATAAAAACTTGGCAGGGATTAGGTTTTATGTTGGATTTAAATTGGATATTTATCAATACATTACTGTTTTAATGACACATTGATGATGTTTTTTTTCATAACCCTAATGCTGACTTAGTAACATAATTTTTTTTCCAGTAACATTTAGCTTCCATTTAGGAAATGTGACCCAGTGACAGAAAATCAATACCAACAATTATAACCACACATATCAAATAGAACACATCTCTTCTAATGGGACTTGAGTGATTTTTAGTTTTTATATTAATATTTTCATAGCGCATTCATGATTTTTTATTTCTATAGTGATGCAGCCCAGAACCTCCAAATCAATATAAAAAACTACACTGGCTAAATAGCTAAGCTAAACAAATATTTAAAATAAATGCTTTCTCCAGTTTATATACATTTTTTATTTTTTTTTATTAACGATTTGTTTCGATACCATCCATAAAGGAAAACATGCTAACATTAACTAGCTAATTCGTTGTTGTTTTTACAAAATATGTTCTTTTGGTTCAGAGATAAACATAGTCTGAAAGCAGAAGTACACAATACTTCTATATTTTAATTTAATTACAATTAGTACTCTTCACCTTAGCTTTCTGAAGCATCTCTGACATTCACAACATGCCACGTCGCCATCTTGCGGTGACGCCGCGAACTCCAGCCGGACGCTTTACGGAACTAGATGCGCATGCGCTGCTGACCCGTAACTGTGAGTAGGAGACGCACAGATGAAGATGCCAGATGCACGGTCGCATCGGTTGCTTTTCCTGCTTTTTGCGTCGTTTTTATGTCTCGGCACGGCGGCAGAGGTCTCCGTGTGGAACGTGGAGATCAACTCGGTCAGTATTACCGTTACCTTTTTTTTTTTTTACGGTTATTACAAAGCCTGTCGTGCTAAATCTTCAACAGCAGCTGTTAGCCGAAGTAGCTAGCTAGTCCCTAGCATCTATTTCGCTGTATAATCCATCTTTTAAACATTGTCCTTCTTTGACAGTTCCTGGTTTTGCACTGTCAGACGTCTCATTCTGACTTAGCTGTGTCTTAACTCTGTCTACGGTGTGACGTTATCTTTTTATTAAATGTAATATGCTAACGTTACTAGTGGAATTTAGGAAAAACAGGTAATCTGTCTCAACGTTATTTGCAAGTGTGATGCAAAGAAAAAGGAAAAACTACAAACAGGCGTGTTATTGAAAGAAAGGAAGGCCATTATATTCTGTCAGAACAAACATGGTCTAAACTATAGTCTAGTCTGGACAGGAAGGGAAACATTTATCAGAACAATCTCCCAATGTAACACATGCATTTACTCAAGTACTGTAATCTAGAGTAGGTGCATGAGTATATCCATTTTGTGCTACTTAATTACTTTTTCATCCATAACATTTATTTTTGTATAACTTTATTTACTGGTGACGTTGCCCATAAAGATGACTAATACAACATATAATCAACAAATAATTATGATCATCAGCAGATAAAGTAGTTCAAATTAGCCCCACATTCATCAGCTTCAACAATAATATACATACATGCATAACATACATTATTCTGCAAGTACTTTTACTCTGTACTTTTTATTTTTATTTTGAAGCCAAAAGTATTGTAAGTAAAGATTCAAATGCATGATTTTAACTTTGACTAATTTCTACTTTTACCTAAGTACAATATCTAAGTACTTCAACCTCTGCAATAAACTAATACCTGATGTGTTTTTTTTTTAAGGCAGAAATATCTTTGAGCTCTTATTGAAAATGCAGTTGTGTACGTGGAGTTCTTTGAGGAAGTAATTATGTGTTTCAGAATGACCCTGCTTTGTCATTTGAGCCACGGTGGTAGTTCTTTAAAAAAGAAAAAAAAATGTTATAGACACTTGCCTGTTTTTTGTTTTGTTGTTTACCTGCGTTTCCTGATGTTGCACTGCATCAAAAACAACAAGATGTGTTTTGGTTAAGCTTGAGGTTGAGCTTGTATTGTGCACATAGCTCATGAAAAAAACTGATGCGTAATCTGTCAATGGCTAATTACTATCATTAGTTAAAGAGTACATGATTTCTCTATTGTCCTCACTTGGTATCATTTTTTTTCTTTTCTTCTGAAAATGTATCCAGATCTTTGATGATATGTTGTGTGGGTGACCTGAAGTAGCTCCGAACAGCAGTGTTGAACTCATCTGACTGAGCCAGAGTTGTTTGAAAAGAACTAATTTGTCTTTGTTGTGTTTTCAGACCCAAGATGTTGTGTTTCGGAAGACGCTGTACACCAACACCACCATATTCATGAAGTGTAAGTAGTCTGACCGTTTCATCGTGTGTTGTTTTTGGGGCATTGCATGATTCATGCCAACAATGAGGGTACCGTTACCTCAGGCTACTTCCTGCTTCTGCATCCCTCTTAGTATAAATATCTACAAATTATTAAAAAGATATTACGACACAAAGATCATTTGTCTGTTAGGTGGAACATTTACTAAAACATTTAGGCTCTGACAATGTTGTGAGTCACAGGAACGTAACACTCATCCTTGTTATTTTTGGAGGTGTATATTCTGGCACTTGTTTTCTTTTCAGTGGCAAACTCCACCCAACTGACTCCTAAATGAAAAAGCTAAAAAAAACAACAACACACAATTAGTATTCATAAGTTGCATTTGACAGTCAGGTTTTACAATACAGCAAAAAGAACAACAGGAAAATTAGTTGTTCTTACAGAAAGGCTTTGTGTCCTCCGTGCCTATTTACTTTTGGATTTCTTCTTGGGGGATGATTTGGCTTCACATCTTTTTTCAATAAACCTCAAGCCGGTTATTTAACACCAAAACAAAATAAACACCAGTAGCTCGACTATCACAAGAGCTCAAGAGTATCAGGCGGCTGTAGCTCAGGGGGATGAGTGGTCGTCCCGCAACCACAAGGCAGCCGGTTCGATCCCCAGTCCCCCCATAGCTCACATGTCGAAGTGTCCCTGAACCCTTAACTGCTCCCCGGGCGCCTCACAGGGCTGCCCACTGCTCCTCATCCAGGGATGGGTCAAATGCAGAGAAGAATTTCCCCAAGGGGATTAATAAAGTGCATGTTTCTTTTTTTTCTTTTTCTTCTTTAAGTGTCCGCTGGAGTGTTTTGATGGCTCTCGCTGGCTAAATGCCAAACGTTACGTATAAGCCGGATGTCCTGGAAAACCTGCACAGTTTACCTCTTGGCACTGCAAACAAAATGTACATTTTTTAAATGACCAAAAATTATGTCGGATTGCATCTTATCTGCATCATACAGATCAGTATGAGTCACACTGTCATGGTAGAAAAAAACTCTGCTCTCCGTAGAACCATGTATGCATCCTCAGTCTACATGGTTTATAAAAAGCATATTTCACTTTCAGGAATCTAAAAAAATGTTAGGTCACCCATAAACATTTAAACCCAAAGTAACTTTTATCTCAAGGACAATTTTACTTATTGCTGTAGCAATTTTTTCAGTCTTGCTAATAAGGCACTGTAGACATAACCAATGTTCCCTTTAATTTTTTTCAACACTGAGCAATTTTTTTTCTTTTTCTGAGCGCACATTTCAGCACTGTGAGCAATTCGCAACCACGCGACCTGCCGAAAATGACCACAAGCCTGCGTTAGCCATAGGGGATTCAAAGAGATGACATCAAATGCATCAATATGTATACAAGGTTGATATTTATTCAATATCCTTTATAATGGCTGGACTTTGGGAACATTTTAATGATGGTGTTTTACCAGTCAGTTTAGTTGAACTTAAAGGATCTTTGTTGAACTTCAATAAGGGGAGGTTATGACTGGTTCACTGGTTATGACTGATAATAATATATATAAAAAATAAAAGTATCAAAGGTGTTTAGTCATTTCTCAGCAGGTACAACATTTAAGTGGAACTTCATTGAAAGAAAAATGCTAATGCAGTGCTTAACAATAATTATAGGCCTATTAAATTGACATGGTGTCATTTTTCCTAAAGGTAGCCTATATAAACAATTTAATAACTGGAGTGGTTTGCAACAAACTAGGCTACAAAACATGTCATTTGAATGTCATTGAGGGAGATAGGCCTATCTGGCTATGTGGCTCATCTTGTCTGCAGGCCTATGGAAGACACATGTCTCTGAAGAACAGAATCTGAAAAACAGGTTAACCAAAAGAGAAACACGTTTCCCCACGTGCGAACTCTCCTTTCGCTTTTGCCTCCGAGCAGAATTTGCAGATCACGCCACTCCTTTCTTCATATTTAAATATGTCTGAAAGTTTCACTATTTCATCTAGCCACTCATGTTTGAACGTTAGGCAGACCTTTTTCTGGGGCACCTGCTCTGCCTTTCTTTTCGCCATGGTAGCCTATAACTGCTGGAGCAGGGCCCGCCAAGAGTAGACTAAACAGCGCCGACCCTAGCTCATGTGGCGCTCCAGGCGAGCTTCACTTCTGGCGCCCGGAGGAGGACAGCGGGGGTGGGGGGTGCTAACGAAGGCAGAGCGCTAGCAGAGGTACAGAGCGCTAACGGATGTACAGAGAGCGGATGTACAGAGAGCGCATGTCGAGAAACGGGACGCTGATTGGCCAAGAAGACTCGACACGTCACATCAAAGATCTTCTATTGTGAAGATGGCTCACTCCTATCTCAGAAACACTGGCGCAAAAAAGATTTTTAACCCCTGAAAAAAAAATCGTTTGTGCGGTCTGAAAAATGTGCGCGGTCTGAAAAATCTATTGCGCGGCCACTTCGACTGGCCTGCGCGGCCGCGCACGCGCGCAGCTTAGAGGGAACACTGGACATAACCTAGTTCATGATATTTTCATCACATTTGCAATGGAGTTTGGCAGGAGAGACGATACAATCTATAACATTTGATAGAAAACGTCAGATTTTGTGGTCTCAGAATAACAGACTATTTCTTCTTGCGACAGACGTCAGGTCGCATCAGCATCCACCATTCATGAAATAAGACATTCATAATACTGCAAAGGAGGGAGAGACACCAATTTCTACTCCAACTGTAGGAGAAAAAAGACCAGGATGCAATGCAGCAGCATGATGGAGGGAAATAGCAAAAAGTCACCTTTTGAAATGGAACTAAATGATGGAGGTTTGAGGGGAAACTATGGACAAAAATATTACAACTCACAGAGTAACTCCTGTTACAGCCGGGGACAGCTACGGTTTTATGACTGTCTAATAATCCAGAGCTCCTCCCTGTGTTTGTTCTCTCTGCAGTCCAGGGTGACACAGCGACATGTGATAGAAACCTGGCCTTCAACATCAGCTGGTACCTGCGCTCCTCTGTTTGCTACAATGAGGTCTTCAACACACCCGTGAGTATTGACTTTTGGCTGTTGATGTCTGAGTCTCGGCTGTTGGTTTTGTCATTCAGGGCTCAACCTTATATTCTGAATAATTAAGATGCTTTGCAGTTATACCACAGAAAATGTGACATGTATACATACATGTGTACATTGTAAATACTTTGCAGTATAATTTACCATCCAGCTCAAAGACTCCGGGATACTTTGCCTCCCAAGAATTCACAAATTACTCTTTTATTTCCCGATCAGGTTAATCTGATATTTTTGTCAGTTTAATCAATTAGGAAATTTGTTTGTGACGCTGTCGGGTTCGGCGAAACTTTCAACCCAGAGTCAAACAACAGTAATGGCAGTATTTAAATGTCTTGAATGTGACAAATATTAGAAATGTATTCATTCTGAGGGCTTCCTGTCCCTATGTATTATGTTAAAACGTGGTCGAGTGCAACCAAAGGCCATGAATTTCTCTAAATAGTTGCCAATGGCAACCTGGCAACCCTTAGTGTGGAGCCCTGTCATAAATGTTAATGTCACACTCAGGTACTGGAGATAGAAATTGTGGATTTGTGGATTTTGAGCTCTTTGAGCTCCTCTTCCATCTTTGTGCCGGCGCTGCTGGCTCTTTTCTCCAGAAACGTCTCTCACTCAGCTGCTGCTTTTGGCTTTGATGCCCTTCATTTTTGTCGCTGTCTTTCTCGACGTGGGGGTCAAAAAGTGCAGATGCATCGAGGTCATCTGTCGCCTGACCAGAACATTTTTCATTCAGATGTGTCTTGAAAGTTCAGTGTCTTCTTCTGCGAGGCTCCAAACAGGTTTCTAAAACCAGTAAAGCAAACAATGACTTCAAGCAATGTGACAGCAAACCTTCCTCGGAAAAAGAAGATGGCAAATACATTCTCCACATAGTAAATTGTTAGTCAGCAAATTGACACTACTTTTACCCAAATGTCTTAATTTCAACTAAATTTTCATCACTCAAACAAATCTGCACATTGACTTCCAGTCGTCATCAAGGAAGTGCACTGACAAGCAAATGTGCTGATCAGACAGGAAGCTTATCCACAACTCTGCCTTTGTAAACAAAGTAAAAGTAAAGTTTAGCCAATTGTGATGTAGCAGAAGTATCATCAGGACTTTGAGTTTCTGTCCACTGTCCAAACAGGAATCGCATGCTTTTTTATGAAGATGAACTGACGCCCACTTTCCACTAGTAAAGGAGTCTCGGGCTGCATTCACACAAGCCTTACTGTTCAGTTCGGATCTGATTAGTTTTTTGTTTGGCTGTTCACACTGGCCAAAATCTGATTCCAGTGTGAATTGGTCACAGTCCTGAACTGACAGAGATGCCACATGTAGCATGCTGTCGTACACAAGTAAACTTGGAGGCCACTGATGTCAGCGTTTACCGTTTCATTCATTAGTAGAAGTGCAGAGGACGTAAGCGAATCGATTGGACGTCATTTGGCATAAAAATGAATATTCACCCACTGGTCTTTACTTGTAATTTATGCTGATTTCATTACTACTCCACAAGTTTTATTGTTGATTTAGAAATGTCATGGCGTGTCATGTGTGTTCTGGTATATCTGATGTTCCCCTCTCTGTCCTTCTGTAGGACAACAAAGCCATGAACATGTTTGGGATGGACCACATGTTGAAAGACGGCTGGAATGGCTTCTACAGTCAGGGCTACACATACTTCGACAACTGCTCCTCCCTCTTCTTACCGAAGGTTTGTGTTACTACGAATAGAATAGAATACTTTTATTGCCATTGTCACGAAAACACAAGGGTAGCACAGTGAATCATCACTGTGTGAATACAGTGAAGTTTAACCTCAGTGTTTATTAGTGCAGCACATATCTAAAGTCATGTGTTGTGCTTTTCTGATGTTCTTTTTTATTGTTCAAGCATTTCAATTACTTTGCTATATATATATATATATATATATATATATATATATATATATATATATATATATATATATATATATATATATATATATATATATATATATATATTAGGGCTGCAACAACGAATCGATAAAAATCGATTATCAAAAGTGTTGGCAACGAATTTCATTATCGATTCGTTGTGTCGCGCGATTATTACGCCGGGCAATAAGTCGCGGAGAAAAAAAAGAGCGGAGCAGAGCAACTGACCGGCAGCGTTTCTGAGATTGGAGTGAGACGCTGACACACGCTTAGAAATAGAAGATCTTTGACGTCTCGAGTCTCGGCCAATCAGCGTTAAGATGTCTCCAGCGTCTCATTTCCCTCAAACTTGTTTTTAATGGAAGCTAGTCAGCTTGCTATCGCGTTAGCTAGCGTGTTTGGGTTGTGTATTGTCGTTAAAGTTACTTTATGTTCCGTTACAGTTCAGTCTTGCTTGTAAAAAAACGTAACGTGATGAAACATGCCGTAACCCCCCGGTCTGGTTCAGTTCACCAGTCACCCGTTAACGTTAAACCGGCACACCGGCGGATCTGGCTGCAGGTTTTTTTTTTTTTTTTAACTCAAAGTAGAATGAAGCAAATCACGTAGTTTGGCGTCGTGGTCATAAGAGGCCCAGATATTGATCAGATGATGTGAACGAAAGAGTTTAAGGAAGGTGCAGGTGAAAACAGGCGTGAGACGAGCAGTACAGCGTCCCACTGTCCCAGTGTTTCATACATATTGATAAAGCAGGGCATGCTAAATGCAGCCTCTGCTCCAAGGAGATTAATTACAGTAAAAAGGGCTCGTATTTGAGCTAACACAAAAACATACACATGTATGCTTTACAGATGTAAAATGTTTTTTGTGTTAGTCCATTTTTATTAATCTTTTTTAATTAACAGCTCAGGGATGTTGAAGGAACCTGTTTGTGCTTTCTGAAGATCTTTTGCACTGTCACTTCTGTTTTTGAATAAAGGGTTGGAAATGAATGCCTTTTTGTTTTTTTTATCCGATTCATCGATTAATCGAAAAAATAATCAACCGATTAATCGATTATTAAAATAATCGTTAGTTGCAGCCCTAATATATATTAATGTTTCTTTATCCTCTCACTTAGGTGTATTATACAGACTTCAACCCATATCAGCCCCTCACTAGCCCAAAGGTGAGTCACTGATCAAGCTGATATAAAAGGGATTGAACATACCGAGTATAATATCTCAATACATTATTTGTGCGTATGGATGTAACCCTGGCAAACTCAATGACAATGTTCTTTTTTATGTTCTATGTTCAGAGTGACCCTTCGAATCAGAGCCTTATTTGGCCGGACAAGCCGGTAAGACATGTATTTAAATATATATTATTTTTTTCTCCAGACGTCATATCGTACAGAGCTCCAAAAAGTCACGGTGGGATTATTGTTTTTGCATTCCCTCTCAATAAAAACAGATTATCTGTTGGTCCAGTCCAGTTTTAATACAAGTCAAATGTAAAGTAACACTAGTGAGAGATGATCTGCCACTTTACTTTTGTATTTATTGCTCATTACTCTTCTGACAGTCGGGTCTTCTGATCACAGCTCTGTCCACTGGCTGCGGGCTGAGCTTTGGTTGAAGCTCTGGCATCAACGTGGTTGATGCGAGGGATAATGGATATGTAAACTGTACTAAAATAAAAGACCCATTTGAAGGAACCCGGTGCTTCTATCGGATATGACGGATGTCACATCTTTCACTGGTTTCGTGCTACGATTTCAAACCATGACTTGAGCTTAGTTTGAGCTCAGTGTGTCTGTGTACATAAAGATCATAAATAAATAAAGTATCATAACCATTCGGATTCTCTGCAGGATATCAGTGCCGTGGCCAAAGCTTGGGAGGACAGTCCGTATCTGTTCATAGTGAAGGTGCAGCCATTGTTCCGTGGAGTTGAGGATGAAGACATCGGGGCAGAGCAGCTCAGCTTTGCTTTCACAAGTGAGAGACGCCATTTCACTCCGAAACTTTTTGAATCCCTCACATTCATTCAGTAGATAAATTAGTGAGGACAAAAAAGGAATACAAATCTGACAATTGGGAATTAAAAAAGTGACTTCTTTATTTTTATTTTCCCAGTGAAAGTTGAGATGAAGGGACCACATGACTACTCTTCTCCAGCAGACTGGCCCCTGATGATGGTATGTACAATGCATTATGTGGAGGAAGGGGTTTAGATCTAGAAACTTTACTTTTTTTGGGGGGGGGGGGTCAATCACATCCTCAGTGGATTGAGTTGCTCAGTGGTGTGGTGTAAATGTTTACAATCCATCTATATTTTTTTTAAATTGTGATTGTCTAGACCAGGGCCCAGTCTCCTTTTTGATGTGAAGGGCCATTTTCTTCTTTTTTTTCTTGTCATATCAACATGAAGGTTAACATTAAGTTTAATTATGATAATATTTAATTACCATTCCATCTATAGCAACAATTTCATGTGATTATAAATGAAGGCAAAAAACATCATGCCATCATGATGAAAACATCCACATCTGAGTTTAAATCATTAACCTACTACGACTACCAAGTGGTGTGGGGAAATCAATCAAACTATTGTGAATTACAAGCAACGCAACTGGCAGTTGCTGTGTTATGCGGATCAGAGGGCACTTCGACATTTCCCAAAAAACTCTCTTGCACACTTATTGCAGTTACAGTGTACACTAATTTTATTATGTTGGTCTATTCTGTACACACAACATCTGTTGCGTGTCTGTCTGTCCACGGAGAGGAATCCCTTCTTCTGTTTTTTGGGGGAGTTTTTCCTTTTCCTAATGGACAGAGCGGGTCGTATGCTACACAGATTGTAAAGCTCCTTGAGGTAAATTATATAGACTTGACTTTACTTCAAAACCAACAAGTTTCTGAATACAATATTATTTTGTTAAACTGCTGTTTCCAACGCCACAAATGAATCTTGAGGCTCACCATTGAATGCATTTTCACGTAAATAAATCAGCCTGAATTGGACCGTATTGTTATTGGTGAAATTATACCTCGGTATAGAGCTTAACTGTGATTTCAAACTAAGCTTTATGCTTGTCTCTCTGTCTTGTCCATCGCAGTTCTTCATGATCATGTGCATTGTTTACGTGCTGTTCGGGGCTCTCTGGCTCTTCTGGTGTGCCTGCTATTGGAGGGATCTGCTGCGGATCCAGTTCTGGATCGGTGCCGTCATCATCCTCGGCATGCTGGAAAAAGCTGTGTTTTACTCAGAATATCAGAGCATCCGTTACAAAGGAGACTACGGTGGGTCCATTTGATTTATATCTGCTTGTTTGTGCAAGCATGTTATTTCCTCTCTTTATGTGTTTTTATCTCTTCACAGTTCAAGGGGCTGTGATTTTTGCTGAGCTGCTTTCTGCACTTAAAAGATCTCTGGCCCGAATCCTGGTCCTCATTGTCAGTCTTGGCTATGGCATCGTCAAGTAAGTTTGAAAACTCACATTTTAAAATGATTTGATGATTGATAGTTCTCATTATACGTCACCTAATAAAACCCAGTAGGGGACTCGCTGCTAATACTCTCATTTCAATCATTTGTTCGCATACTTCAAAAGTGTTTTCCCCCTGACTTGTTTAGGCCCCGGTTAGGTACCACAGTTCACCGGCTGGGAGCTGTTGGGCTCCTCTACCTGCTCTTCTCCTCTGTGGAAGGTGTACTAAGAGTGACAGGTGTAAGTATGAATAATTAATATACTCCAGCTAATAAACAGCTGTCATTCTCAATATTTGTTTTAGCATACTTGGAGAATCAGATGTGATATAGGACACAGTGACATTTTCAGATAATTCATACAAATACATAAAAGCTAACTATCCTCTAACCGTCTAAATTGTCCTGGTTGTAACTCCTCATGTTCTGACAGCGATAACATCTACAACAAATTGCATCTTTTTCACAAAAGTGTTTTGCATGTGAATGCTTTTACTGTGAAGCAGCAACAGTGAGAAATATAGCTAAAGAGTTAAACGTAAACCGAGAGGCTGATGTCAATGAGATCAAATCCAAAACGTTACTGTTGGATTTACATGCTGCATCATTTCCTGTGAATCCCTCGTGTGTATGTGTGTAATATTATAATAATTCATATTCAGTATCAACAGCAAGGTTTAATTTCATGATTATGACTTAAAGGCAGCGCAGTTGCATCGTGTCCAAAAAAAATGATATACCAAATGAATGAGAGAGGAAAGAGATTCAACACTAAGTGTAGCTTTCCTTAGGGAGCAATTTCTATTTCCCTCCGAACCCTTAATTCACGATTTTCTGTGACTGCACATGACTTTCATCCAACAAAACATAATGAGCCCACTGCATTTCAATTACTGCAGATGGGACATGAGCTGTTGCAGCTTCCACAGATTAATTGAAGCTGATGGCGGAGGTGTATTTTTACCTAAAAATCTTCCCTGGCGCAGCTTTCAAGGCACTCGGTATAAATACAGTTGATTTGAGTCGAGAGAGACAAGGTTATGCAGGGTTTCAGTCGCTGGGAGGCAGACAAGTGAGGATAATTGGGAGTGACCTATTTGATGGAGAGTGGTATTCAAAAGCAGCCAAAGACACTGCAGCAAGTTAAAAAAGAAATGGAAACACAGTTTTATACAAAGACACATGCGATAAGAAAGACAGGAAGAAGAATGGAACGAGGTTGTGCAGTTCGTGAGTGTTTTACGAGGCAGCTTCAAAGAGAGGAGACTTAAATCGTCACCAGATCCGAACACAAGTTTATCTCATGTGACTTCACACTCTTTGCTCTCTGCTGACCTCCAGGCTCATGTTGTGTCTCGGTTGTAAAGTCTGACTCCCGTCTTGTTTTCCAGGGTTTCTATGGGACGGTCGCCCTGGTGGCTAATCTCAGCCTCTCCCTCATTGACTCCTGCGTCATGTGGTGGATATCCTTTAACTCCGACCAGCAAAAGCTGCCACTCGGAGCAAGTCAAGGATTTGCATATTTAGAAGCGTTTGCAGATATAAGCCTTTGATTGTGATTCCTTGAATGTGTATGCAGTGTGTTCTCCTTAACTTGCATCTACATTTTCATCAGTCTGTCTCAAACCACTCGTCTCCTGAAGCTCCGCAGAAATATAGTGAAACTGTCGTTGTATCAGCACTTCACCAACACCCTCATCTTCTCTGTTCTCGGTGAGTAGCGACGGCTGCATTATTATGGGTTAGGGGAAATCCACAGATTATACACATCAAGGTCTGTTTACAGGTGTTTATCACAATAAAAAAAATTCTGATAAGATATTCCTTTATTACAGTGGTGGGCCGTCAGGGCCTGCTAAGCCTTCTCTGCTGGCCTAAACAGAATTAGAAAGTTTAAATTTAAATGTATTATTATTATTTTATTTTTTAATAATTCAAAGTTATATCTATTTTATAATGTAATTGTTTTTCACAAATACACTACATATATTATAATTATTTTTCCCTATTAGTTTATTTTCTCATTGCACAGCTCCTGTGTTCCTCTGTTGCTCTGCTTCCAGCCTGCTGGAAGCAGAGCATGCGCGCCTACTTGTTAAGGGTCTGCTCACAATCACATTTCACCTCTGTTTCTTTATGGAATCAAGAGCCGGTTAAACTATATGACAAGGCCTTCTAGCTAGTCATTCAGCGTGACCATTAACGTGCGCTGTGATTGGTCAATGGTACTGCGGCAGTAGGTGGCGGTAATGCACCTTTTGTTGGATAAATAAATCTGCCGTGATCAGCTGTTAAACTAAACAGCAGGCGTAGGTACCAAATCCACAGCCCGCCACTGCTTTATTAGTCCCGCAGTGGATTAAAGTAGTTAACTATTCCTTTAACACACACTGTATGTCCTGTACTCTTTCAATATTTGCTCCTCATATATCAGAGCATGTAAATGCATTTGTATATTTGCCCACCCTTTTGCTGGGATTGCCTCTTCTAATTTGCTTTTTACTGGAGAAAAAAAAATAGTTCACTCCTATAAAAGTTCAACGGCGCATGAAGCAAAACAAGTCACATGAACGGAGGAAGGGGGAAAAAAATTGATTGGGCTATTAGTCCATTTTACAACTTTTAGGAGCTAATAGTTTTAATATGGGCTAATCAAGTTGATTTACCTCCACAAAAGAAATCTGCTGAGTTCTAGACGTTTCTTTCCAAATGTAAGTTTATGGGGAAAAGTATTTTTGGAGCCCATAGTATCACGTGACGAACCCGGAGGTTGTGTTTCCACTGTTTGGCCATCATCATACATTTTGCTTCAAAGCTCAACGTTCTTCCTCGGGGCGTTGAGTGGGACGTTTCCTGTGCTGTTTCCCATTATTTGCATATTGTTTATAAACATCAAAACAAGACCGGTGTTTACTTTGTGTCCACAGCTTCCATCATATTCATCATCTGGACCACCAAAGTCTTCAAGTTGGTAGACTGCCAGACGGTCAGTTGGTTTTCTGCTCTGTTAATGATTGATTATTGTATTGTGTTTCCTGTCCTGTTCCCACCGTGAGGTTTCTGTTTCCTGTTTATGCAGAGATGAAAAGTGAACTCGCCTTCCAACCTGATGACATCACTCTTTTCTATTTTCCACAGGGTTGGAGGGACTTGTGGGTAGACGATGCCTTCTGGCGTCTCCTGTTCTCCACCATTCTGCTGGTCATCATGGTGCTGCTGCGGCCTTCTGCTAACAACCAGAGGTCAGAGTCGAACCTGGAGCCCAAAACCATTTCTGTCGGTTCAAGTTGACAGTGTTTAATTTGTTTTTTTTGGTTCTGTTTTTACTCAGGTTCTCCCATTCTCCTCTGATTGATGAAGAGGATGACGAGGAAGAGGCCAAGGAGCCAATGCTGAGTGAAGCTTTTGGTAAGACTTCTCATTCTCCTGCTTTTCATTGCGAGACCAGCCACGGCTTCTCTAACAGTCGCTTATTATTGAGTACACCTGAGTGTTCATAATACTAATATACGGGGTTGAGCTGTTGCGTTTGTACAGTTCAGAAGCAGAGGAACATATTGACTTTAGATTATTTAGACCAACGAAGGCAGTGAGTCCGAGCCAATCGGAGGCAGAGTAGGGCGGGTCATGCCTTCATAATTTAGCGACAAGGTCATCCTGTTACTTTTGCTGTTTTTTGAATGAAGAGTCTCTAATAATTATGATTGATGCAGCAATTGTTTAATGTCATCCATTGCCAAAGTTTGCAATGACGCAACACTATCCAGTCAGCTAACCATTACTGTCTTCTTGTGAACAGATCTAATATGCACGCTAAATTCAATTAGATTTATTTTGTATAGCCCAAAATCACAAATTTCCCTCAGAGGGCTTTACAATCTGTACACATACAACCACCTCTGTCCCAGGACCCTCACATTGGTACAGGACACCCAAAAAAAAAAAAACGCAACAGAGGAGGGATCCCCCTCAGGATGGACAGAAGTCAACATAACAAGAGTTTCCAACAACATACATTATTCATATAATGAGATTGGTAAGTAGAATAATGATGGAGAAGTTACGACGTCTATTAATAACAGCAGCAGTGGATATAATAGAATAATAATGATAAGGAAAGCAGTAATGGTATCGGTGATGATAATAAATAGTAATGTGACTAATAATAATAAGTAGCAGTGGGTGTCATCAGGGCCATGGCAGGAGGCATGACCACGGTCCAGATATAAACACAGTCCTTGGAAACATGTGAGGCGAGAAAGCACAAAGACCCCGGGGAAGAAGCAAAATTAGTAATGTGCATTAATGGGACAAGCATGAAGAAGAATCCAGTAAAAGCCAACATTAATAGAGCTAATATTTGTATGTAAATATAGTTTTGAGCTGCCTGAAGCCAAAAGCCAGGTTTTATTTTGTGTGAACTGACTGGGTACTTTTTAATGGTTTATTATAGCGCCCGGCGCCTTAAGGGCTGCAGGGATGTTTGTCACTTTAAGTCACTAAATACGGAAACTCTTAATATATATATGTTTTTTTTTATTCCTCCATAGTTAGCTATTATATACTCTTGTGTTCTGATCGGCCTCTGTCATCACATGGGCAATCATATCAGTAAATTTGCGTTGCAACTGCAAAGCTTCTGTGCATTTTGGTGATGGAAATAATCAAAATCTGCTCAGATCTCATAAAGATGATGGTGTCAACGGGGGCTTTGTGTTGTAATACCTGGTTCTTCTGAGGCCATAGATCTAAATCTGTTCACAGATTCATTAAGAAATGTTATATAGTATGAATGGGAATTTGAATAACCAAACCTTATGTAATAATCTTATTATTGGACAATGGACTTCTATCATTTGGCATTTTCTTGTTTCTTTTTCTTTTTTTAGAGGGAATGAAGATGAGAGGATCAAAGCCTGACTCTAATGGCTCCCATAAACTGTTGAGTAAAGAGGTGGGTTTACTTTCTTCTGTCAACATCTCTCTTCTTTTAGCCATTTCTTTTTTTTCCCCCACACAGAACTTTAATCATTTGTTATTTCTAAACTCTGCTTTGCCAGGATGAAGACCTAAAATGGGTTGAGGAGAACATTCCTACAACTGTTGCTGATGTGTAAGTAAAGTAAATTCAAATTTATCGCGTTACCTGGAATTTGTGAGAATAAGGTATCGTCTGAAAACGGTAATCCTTCTTACGTTGACGTTGTTTCAGCTCACGTCAGTGTATTGAAGTAGCTTCCAGAAGCTGATCAAGGATAGCTCAGACTAGAAAGATATGCTGTTGATAATCAAACTGCAACACTTTTGATGCACAAACAAGCTTTATAGAATTATCTTAGAATGCAGTTTGACTCCGGCTGACTGTATGAATGCATTCACTGCCTCTTTCTCTGTCCCCCCCCCCCCCCTTCTCTATACAGAGCTCTCCCTGTAATGCTCGATGAAGAAGAGGTAAAGCGTCCTTTTACTCCCCCTCCTCCCCCTGCTAGTCCCATGATTCCCAATCACATTTGTGTCTGTTTAACATGCTCCTGGTAATGACATTTACTGTGTTATCAGCCCACAGTCACATTACTGGATATGTATTAATCTGTGTTCTCTCATTTTCCCAGGAAATCCTGAAAACCAAGATGGAGAGATCCAAAATGGAGTAGACATGAATGGAAGAAGATGATGCGAGAATGAAAAGAAAGCAATTTCACTGAAGCAGCACTGAATGCGTTCTGAGTGATCTGATTACCAAAAACAAAAAAGATGTGCGCAAACTCGACTGCTCTCTCCAGACAGTTTACATTTTTTATTTTATTTCACATGTGTTGTGTAACACGAATAAGCTCAAAGAAGCTTGAATAGTGTGTTTCTATCAAGGCAAGACTGTGTGGGTGGGTTGAATTTTAATGTCAGGATCAGCATTCTGGGAGTTGGGGAACCGAGGCAATAACACAGCAGAGCACTTTGATAAGTATTTTATTTGTTTCAAAGATGTTTCTTTAATTTCACTAACACTAAGCAGAAACTAGGCATTTTTTACACAATGCCCTTGTGGAAAATGGAATATTTATCAAAATCATGTCTTATTGTTTTAGACTAATGCAATATTTAAGTTTCCCCACACGCTTCAAATTTCAGAAGCCTGATAGGTCAAATTCACGGGACTTTGAGGACTGATTCAAAATCTGTTCGTGATGATGATTTGTCGGTTGTCTCAGCCAAGAAGCCGGATTCTTGTACGAATGGAAACGAGGGCTGAAAACGGCAAGTTATTGTGCATAATATTTAAACCAACACAGCTTCGGACACTTGAACTCAAGGTTATCTCCAGAGATGTGCTGTGCCATACACTGTAAAATATAGAAAACCCCACTGTTTTCAACAGGTGTTTTAATGCGTTATATATCTAATGGGTCACATGATGACATTTAATATACGTATATAAATGAGCAAGCGACTGTACGGTATGATTAACCATTTAGCCAGATAACGAAAATCAATGCGTTACCTAATCAGGGATGATTTCCTGAGCTCATTTCTTATAGCTGCACCAACAAATGATAAACGTCTTATTGTTCACACACGACTAACGCGTTGTCTGGCTAACTGAGTAATCCTCGTAATTTACCGTTACTCTATGTAAACACGGCTGCATCAGTGAATATCAATACTTGAAGCATATCACAGCTACATATGTGTTTTGGGAGATTCTTGAGTAATCAAGAACTCACTGTTTTCTGGGCTGGAAGAATGTAACCGTATACTATCGTAAACACAGCGTCATCAGAAGTGTTCATATTGTACACCCAAGACTTACAGCAGATTACTTCTCTGAGATCTTCACACAGATCAGTTCAAGAAACTGAAACTATGACTCTAATATTTGTGATTTTCAAGCTTTTGCTGACAAGGGAAAGACTGCTTGGTCCTCAGCAAGTTGGGAAAATGTATGACCCGTATTAAAAACATTTTCCAGACCCGTGTTCACACAGAAGTAGTTATGAGTCTAGAATTAAGGATATTTATTATAACATATTTTAGCTTCTCACATAACACTAGTGTTTTAGGTCCACTTCATGTCACCAAAGTGAAAACTGAATCACAGAATCCATTGATAAGCTTCACAAATGTGGTGTGGGCCTAAATTCTAATATATGTTTGATTGACCGAATGTATGTAGTTCTTTGTTACGGTCCTCACCCAAATTCAGTAGCACAGGGTGAATGCTAAATGTATAATTTTAATTTCCTTGCGATTACAGATTCCTTTGCGTTTATTCCATTCACACTGCAAGTAATCTCGCCTTATGTGGCAGAATTATATCCCCGTCCTTGTGCACTTTACTGCAGTATGTGTGGATATTCTAAATTACTTAATTTATGTATTTTTTTATTTGTTAGTGTTGTTGAGGATACTTTATTTTTAAGAGACTAAAGCCCAATTTCTGGATGTGAGTCTGCATTGCAATGTGAAGCTGATGATATTGTATGGCTTTTTGCGTATGTCCTGCAAATAAAATTTATATTGAAACAAGGTTACAGCGTCAGCTTTTGTGAGCATTTAACACAAATACATTTCAGGTGCATTTGAAACAGTAATGCATTTTTTACAAAAGGAACAGTTTAAGATTTAGAATGCTCTTTATGTGCTGTGAGATTAGTTTGGTAGAGGGATAGCTTTCAGTGTACATCAGTTTATGTCAGTATATATTTATACTCAATCAGCAAAACCCTAAAAAAAAGCGAAAGTAAGACACCAAAAATCAACAGAAGGAGGTCAATCAGGAATGGAAGCAAATATTTGTTCCTTCTTTTATTGTGCTGTGTCAAAGTTAAATTAATAGTACAAATTAAAATGTGTAATACTCTATTGATAACTATCTGTGAATATGTTGTCATGCTACAAATAATTAACAAAATAACTACAACATTTACACTTGTTTTTCTTCAATTTTTACTTATTTTTATTTTTACGTTATAAGTACCATTATTCCTGTGTGTATACACACACACACACGCACAGCACAGCACTGATTCAGCCACGAGCACAAACGTAGTCACTGCCCCTTTAATGCGGTCCTCGTGAGTTCGCTGACTTCTGTCACGTGCCTGTCAAACCCCTCCATAGCCTCGCGCAGCCGTCGTCAACACAACTGGGGGAAGTAGCGAGATGCTAGCGAAAACTAACCGCAACGGCTGATACAGTGCTCCCTATTTGTATTAAGTTAAGTAAAGGTTGTGTTTGTGTTCATCGACACAAATAACGGACTGCCGTTGCTCGGGCTTCAGTTGGTACAGCGTTACAGGGAACAATGTAGCCGTTGCTCGCTAACTTTTAAGCTAGCAGGCTAACAATCAGCTGTTGTTTTGATCGGAGAGCTAGCTGCTCGGTCGGTTAATGGCGACATATGAAGACGTGCCACCCTGACGAGACTAATCAGCGGCCGGTCAGTCAGCTGTTGTCCCGGGACAGGCGTCAACTCTCCGTTCAATCGAGCCGTCGGAGCGGTCTGTGACTGAAAAGTATTGCTTCAAGATGCATGACGCGTATGAGCCGGTGCCTATTTTGGAGAAGCTTCCTCTTCAGATCGACTGTCTTGCGGCCTGGGGTAAATTGTTGACACTTTATGTATCCCAAAGCTACTCTTTTTGTTCTGTTGTTCCTCTGGGCGTTTATTGAGATACAGTCTCAGGTGGAGGGATGAATTGTTTCACCACTGACGTGACTGAAAATATGTGTTTGATGGCATCCTTCTCAACTGTCAGACCCTGACTCTTTTAAGTCGTTCTTTCCACAGAGGACTGGCTGCTTGTGGGAACAAAGCCAGGGCATCTTCTTCTCTACAGAATAAAGAAGGATGCAGGTAGGAAGCGCAGAGGAGATGTGTGGTGCAACTGATTCCTTGTGTATTTGCAGATGTAATGCTTCCTGCTTCAAATATAAGTTTGGTGTCATATCTGATGTCTCTTTTCTCTTTAGGCACCAACCGGTTCGAGGTGACGCTGGAAAAATCCAATAAGAACTTCTCAAAGAAGATTCAGCAGGTAGATAAGGCTGTAAGAGGAGGTTTAGACTAATTTTGGCATTTGAAGTCTGGTAAGCGCATTACAACTCTAATACATTCAGATTTCTAGGACTACATACTGTATTGTCCTTCACACACCGCAGGAACAGCCTGCGTGGACAAATCAGGGTTAAGTGTCTTGCCCAAAGACACATCGACATGGACTAGCGGTGCTGGGATCGATCCACCGATCCTTTTGATTGAAGGATGACCCTTCTCTACCAATGAACCACAGTCTTTGATTGATATGATTAGGATGGTTCAGAACAACCTTCAAATTGTATCAGTGTAGTTGAGACATGTCATGCTTGCAGATAGTGGCAAACACCACAGGAGAAGTGGGTGAAACAAACAAGCTCCAGTGTGTTCTCAGCCAGTGTGATGTACTGTTAATGTCCACATTCACATCTGGTTGATGTTGGATTCATTTGGTTCAAACCTCCTCTTTTTCTTTCTACAGCTCTACGTTGTCTCTCAGTATAAAATTCTTGTCAGTCTTCTTGGTAAGTTTTCTCTCACTAATAAATCAATACATAAGCCTTTTCAGCCTTAAAATGCAATCTTTTTGTGTCAAAGCACAGCGTTCATTGTCATTCTATTAATCTGTTTTCTCCTGCAGAGAACAACATCCACGTCCATGACCTCCTGACCTTCCAGCAGATCACTGTTGTGTCCAAAGCCAAAGGAGCCACGCTCTTCACCTGTGACCTGCAGGTCAGTTACAGTCCTTTTTATGGTTGCAGCTTTTAGACACAATGCCTGTAGTATTGTTACCGTACAGCACAGCTATCTTATTCATGCATTTGTATTCATTCCCATCCAACTTTCACTTATACAATATGTAAAGTACTACAATTATAGATGAGTGGAGTGTTTAAGAGCAACCAGGCAGCTTTGACTGGGCTATTTTATTCCGATTTATCAAGTGGTTTGGAGTGCGTCATAACCAATGTTTCTTGACCAATTTACTACAAACCAAGTAGAGTATCTATTACTTATGTCAGTTTTTATATTACTGCTTGTGCTGACTGTTCCCTGCAGTGCACCAGTATCTTTCACATTCATTTTAAATGTGTGTTTTCTACGTTCCAGTCAACCCTTTCTGTATAATTATTTCAATGCAGTAAAAAAGATAGGGGCTTGACAGATTAAGATATTTAATCTTTCATTTTGAATTTCTTTGGTAATGCTTTAGTAGCACTTGAATTAACAAAAGTAAATAAGCAAGAGACATACAAGTAGTTACAATCCTAAATGCAGATTAGCAGAGAGTGTATCTTTTCCTTAATCAGCATGTTGCAGACAGGAAGAAACATGTATATGACTACAACTTGTGCAGCATGTTTTTAAAATGTTCAGCACTAATATAATAGTAATATTGATAAAACATTAACGGTTAATAGGCTGAAACATTTAAAAAAAAGAAGGTATAATTCACTTTTTTTTTTCTCCACATTTCTGTGTTATACTCATATTTTGAACTCATGAATTGTATATCTTGTCTGGTTTTGTTTTCAGCAAACCAGCACAGGAGAGGAAAGGTTGAGAATGTGTGTTGCAGTGAAAAAGAAACTCCAACTTTATTACTGGAAGGACAGAGAGTTCCACGAGCTGCAGGTAAAATTAAATATACTTTCCCACTACAGTATGATCCAAGTTTACAGTTTGTTTTTGTTCCAATCCTTTGCTACATTTAAGCATCCTGATGTTTTCTTTTCGTCTGTCAGGGGGACTTTAGTGCACCAGATATTCCAAAGTCCATGGCTTGGTGTGAAAACTCCATATGCGTTGGTTTCAAGCGAGACTATTACCTCATTCGGGTATGTGCCACAGGAATGGATAACAATACGCCTTTTATATTCACCTTTACTTATCTGTAGCTACCAACAATGTAAAGTGATACTCTGCAAGAAGGCTGTAAAAGGTTTGTAGTGTGTTCCTTAATGGGGAGAGATGTTTCAAAGTATCAGAACATCAAAAGAAACCACTTAAAACACCATCTGAATGCTCAGTTTGTCCATATAGTGCAAAAAAAACACAGCACAAGTCTCAGTCTTCTGCAGTTCATGACTATGTGGACTGAGCTGAACTGTTGTGATCCAGCTAGAGTCTTTTATTCTCTGTGGAGGTGAATTTTCATGAACAAGTTTTGGAAGGAGTATGACTGTAAAATTATCTTTTTATACCACTTCTGAACAATTCAGAAGTAGGATATTATTTAATGAGTTCTTGTCTGTTGTGTTCGCCTTGAATTTGAATGTTTATTTTGGGCTTCTTCCTTAGTATACATTTCTCCGGTTATTCTTATGATCAACTAATGTTTGGTTGTGTTATTGTTTTCTTTCATGTGTTTTGTTTATTATTGTTTGTCTAAAGCACTGTTCACTTGACCTTCCAGATGAAGTTATTAATAGGCTGTTCTGACTCGTGCGCACTTTTTCTCCTGTCAATCAGATGGATGGCCGGGGCTCCCTCAAGGAGCTCTTCCCCACCGGGAAACAGTTGGAGCCACTGGTTACCCCACTGGCTGATGGGAAGGTGGCTGTTGGCCAGGATGACCTAACTGTAGTGCTAAATGAAGAGGGTGTTTGCACCCAGAAGTGTGCCCTGAACTGGACAGACATCCCAATAGCAATGGGTAAGAAAGATGCACAGCAGCTAATCCTGTGAGACATGTTGTATTCTACTCTGAGTTGCAGTATGTTTACATGTGTCCACTTTCTTGTAGAAATACAATAATTAGTTGCTCAAGCCATTCTATTTCTGCTATATGGGAAATGAACTACTACATACCCAATGCAAGTCGCTGTGTTTTTGCTGGAGCTAACTTGTGTTCGATATTGACAAGAACTAACAGCAAAGTCAAAAGGACACACACATGTTGAGTAACAAGAGCTAAAAACCATCCCTCAGCTCTATGTGTGTGTTAGTTTCCAGATAACACGGAAGGTGTTGGCCAAAATGTGTCACCCCTGGCAGTCGATTTCACTCATGGAGAAAACCAAATAAGCTTAAATTTGTTGTTGTAGTGCTTCTCTTTTTTTAATCACTCTTTCTAAAAAATGTCATGGCATTACACAAACTGAACATAGCCATTTTATACACAGCTTGATAAACATATATTTTGTTGGAGTAAATAAGCATCTATTAATTCATTTAGCTAAAAGACATTCTCTCCAACAACTTATTAGGCTACTGATATTAAAGAGTTTGGCCATGATATTACCTTTCTGCACTGGCAAGAGAAAAAGACATCAGCGGACAAAACAAAGAAATGCCAGGTTTTCAGCATTTATACCGCATTCAGGACTGAGGGCAAGCTGGGAATGCCATCAAATTTGTCTGCAGGTTTTTTTTTTCTAACACAAATTAGAAAAACAGTCAGCAACTCAAATATCTTTATTGGAACTCATTTAACACAAGTGTGATAATAATCTGAGGTGAATAACCTTCCTCTTTCTTTAGGGAACTTTCAATCATTGAAAAAAAGTTTCAGTTCCTTTCGGTTAATCATGAGCTGTTGCATCATATGCAACGTTAACTTCATCTGTAAAAAAAAAAAGTCAGTATATTGCTCTTTGATTTCACTGGCTGGTATGTCCGTTGACAGTTTATTCTCTTCTTGTGACAGCGATTGAACAAGTTTGTTCACATAGTAACGCGGTACTAAAACAAACACCCGATGAAGCATTTGGCCTAAATACTGCCATCGTCATCTGCTGCCATCCAGCTGCTGTCTGACTTTTTTTCTCTCTTCAAGCTTTCCTGCGCAAAGTCTTTCTTCCCACTCCGTCTGAGCTGTGCTACTGTTTTCCACATGTCAGCAGGGGAAACGTCCATTCAGATACCTCATACATTATACATCATTGTTTACCCCATGACTAAGACACACCGCATGTCTGGATTACTAATGAGCTTTGTAACAGAAGTGAGGCAGATGAAGATCTCATGACTTTTTTTTTTTAAAGGCTCCTGTGCTTATTGGAACGCAGGTAGAAACAATATGGAGGGGAAATGAAGCAGTGTTTTTATACAGTTTGCAATTTCCTCTTTTTGATATAGTCTACATTGTGCCTTTGGCATGCGTGCATCAGCAGAGGATGAGTGGTGGTCAGTTTTAAATGCATCTAACGGTTCGTGGCTGGAGCAGAGGGCCTGTGGGCGTCTCATGTCCTGAGTCCAACCTCAGGCATGTCTAGAGGGCTGTCTCCGGCTGGATTTCCTGACCTGTTAGCCTCAAGGACTTCCCTCCATAATCGCAACTGTTGCACCTGCACTCAAGACACAGAGTTCGGGTCAAGTGGATTTCAAAACACAGAATCGTTATTAGAGCTGAAACAATTACGTCTATTATTGTGGCTATTTTTATTCTCTGATATGTAGATGGACGTAACGATTAATCGCTCAGTTAGATAAATACATGGTAGATGAGGAGCAATAAAGAGGATGTCCATTCTGCAACAAATTATATTGTTGCAGAGCCCTGGTCACCAAAAAGTTACAGCACATGCCACAAAACGGTGACATGCCTGATACGTTTCCAGCAGAGGACCTTAGTTCCATATCAACTTCCTTCTTTCTCTCTGCTTATTTCTTGTCTGTCTCTTCTCCGTCAACTGTCAAATAAAGGAAAAATGTATTTAAAAAAAACCTCTTCCTCCTGAAAACCAACTGTTTGACCCATGTATTAACATAAAAAAAAAACGTTTCTATGTCAGCCTACAGACATTCAATCACTTTCGGAAGTTTTTATTTTTTATTTTTATGTCTCAAACCCACCTGTGGCAGTTCAGCTTTGATTGTCGTTTTACACTCTTGCCTCTTTCCACATGTTCCCAGAGCACCAGCCGCCGTACATCATAGCTGTTCTTCCTCGGTATGTGGAGATCCGGACCTTCGAGCCGAGGCTGCTGGTGCAGAGTGTGGAGCTGCAGAGACCTCGCTTCATCACCTCAGCAGGGTGAGGCAGGGGGAAGTCGTGTTGTCTCGTAATCTGTAAAGGATTTTATGATGCCTAATTCTGACTGAACTACAGCACCAACAGATTTTTAGGACATTCGCTGTTTTCAGTAGAAGCCCAAACTTTTACTAGCTGCATTATTGCACCGCTCCAAGAATTTGAGAATATCGAGTTTTGTGTTTCCATATGGAAGTGTCTTGTTCTAACAACATACCAACGTATAACACTACCATAACGTATCATGTTATAATTACTAATAATAGTAATATGCTGTTACAACAAGAAAAGGTTCTTCTAAAAACTGAATAATTTGAACTTGAAAATACAGTGTCATGATGACATGAAAAATAACTTGTTATAATGTGAGAAGGATGTTAACAATAAGAATTTTTTCACATTATACCAAGATTTTTATTTCATCTTGGTAGCAGAAATACAGCTCAGTACTGTAGTATGTTTTGAGGTATAAAAAAAAATAAGTGGCTGTGGGCTTAAAGTTACAGACTCGATAAAGAATGGTGGCACTTTCATGGCTATGACTCTGGTTGCTGTACATAGCATCCTTAAATAACACAGGCATGCGTTGCTCTCACCTGTCTCTATATCTCATGATAGTGGGTTCCTCCTCACAAATAAATCATGTTTGTTCCAACCTATCCTCTAAAATCTTGTTTTTTCTCTTATCTTTCGCAGACAAAATATTGTGTATGTCGCCAGCAACCACTTTGTGTGGCGCCTGGTGCCCGTGTCTATCGCCACTCAGATCCGGCAGCTCCTTCAGGACAAACAGTTTGAGCTGGCTCTTCAGCTGGCGGTGAGCAGCACAACCACTTCACTATTTAACCTAATTTATTCCTCAAGATTCAATTGGTGCTTTAGCTCACAGGATGGAACACCACCATCACTTATCTTGATTAGGAGCAGTATGTTGAACCGGCTTTGTGTTTTATCGTCCGCTTATCTAAGCTATCCAGGGGTATTTTCAAGAATAATAAAGGCCATTCGTGTGGGTTTCACGTTCTATGAAAGATTAACTGTAGCGTGATACATTTTCTTTGCTTTTTATTAATTATATTTTTGTTTTCACCCAAAAGATGAAGGATGATTCAGACGGTGATAAGAAGCAGCAGATAAATCACATCCAGAATCTCTATGCCTTTAATCTGTTTTGCCAGAAGAGATTTGATGACTCCATGCAGGTGTTTGCCAAACTGGGCACAGGTAGGTGTGTCTTCCTCTCTCTCTCCCCCTCCTCTGAAATATAACATTCACATGTAATGATGTCACATCTTCTGTGTGTGAGATAATTTATTTCACAATGATGACAGGCTTTTGCTCTAACGAGGTCTTGATTTTTACAGGATATTTTGTGGTAATGTTTTGCGTGTACTTCAAAAACTGTCCCCAAATAACTTTTCCCTTTTTTAATCAAAGCCTACTAAACAAACTCTAGTATCTCACACACATGTGGAATGAAAATGTGACAAATGTCCCCTTGTGTGCGCTGCAGATCCCACCCATGTGATTGGCCTGTACCCAGACCTGCTCCCTGCAGACTACCGCAAACAGCTGCACTACCCCAACCCTCTGCCTACTCTGTCCGTGGCAGAGCTGGAGAAGGCTCATCTCGCTCTCATCGATTATCTCACACAGGTGTGTGTGTGATGTATGAGTGCATGATGGAAGTGATACATTTTGTCAGACATCACTTTGTATAGCTTGGAATGAGGCTCAATCTAGAGGAGGATTATCAAAAGCACAAGAGACGATTAGTGATAAAAGCATGTCAAGGGTGAAGATCAAGATAATTGGGGTCAATCAAGGGATGTACAATATTTAATCTTTTCTCATTCGTCCTCACAGAAACGTAGCCACCTTGTGAAACAGCTGAATGACTCTGACCCTTCTATAACATCTCCGCTCATGGAGGGCACGCCTACTATCAAGAGCCGCAAAAAACTCCTGCAGATCATTGACACTACCCTGCTGAAGTGTTACCTGCATGTAAGGCAATCGTCCTTTTCTTTCTCTACAAGTGGAGACATTTCAGTCCAAACTGCCACTTTTGAACAATTATTACTTGATATTAATAATTCAGTGTCTTGCAGAATATACAGAAAACCTTTCAGTGTGTTGCTCTTTACTGATCTACTATCCTCAAAAAAAATCTGTTTTCAAGATGTTTTATATAATATTGTTTTATATAATATTTATATTACAATCGTAATACTAAAGAAAGTAAAACAATGTGTACATTTAAACAAGACAAATATAAAATAATTGAATGCAGTTGTTTTGTCACTAGGTGTCACATTTTCCTCACACAATGGATTATACTTTTTTTTTTTTTTTTTTTAATTCATGAGAATAATTTTTTTCAAACAAGCTTATTTTTATAATTCTCTTTTCTTTAATGCCACTCATGACTCGTGTCTCGATCTATTTTTTTTCCAGCTCTAATGAACTTGGCCGTTTTCACTGCTGAGAGAAAAACTGTTTCATGTCACAAGGAAGTAAATCCTCACAGAAGTTGGCAGCAACTTGAGGAGGTTAACTTTACCTCCCACGTAGCTAAACGGGTTCTGTGTTCGGCAGCTCGTTTGCAGATATACTTTGAAGTCGCAGTTAAAAGCAGTGTCATCTCCGTGTAGTAGCTGCAGTAATGTCGGTCTGGTGTTTGATTCAGGGAGGTAGATGCCCGGGCAGGCAAACTGCTTGTCAAACCTCATCTATAGTGAGAAAACTGTAACTTGTGCTGGAATGAGATCACAGATTCAAGCAGCCAAAGTAAGTTTCTCCACAGAGACATTTGGCTTTGTGTGAGTGGCAAAACCGTCTTCAAAGTGTCTCTGCTGCTCTTAAACATTTAGACGAGTCAGTCCATGTGGCATCCAGGGAAAATGCCACCAGGTGCTTCTCTTTGGAGGTATAATAAGCACCATTTAATCTAACAATGTGTGCTATTGAGTGCCAACACTTGCACCAGATCATTTAAATGATATGATGATCTGTGAAGCGGAAAGGAACCAATCCATGGTTGCTGTGTGTGGTGTTCATGTTTTATAATCCTATCCCCCTCTGCCCCGTTTAGACCAACGTGGCCATGGTGTCCCCCCTCCTTCGTCTGGAAAACAACCACTGCCACATCGAGGAGAGCGAGTACGTCCTGAAGAAGGCCCACAAGTACAGCGAGCTCATCATCCTCTATGAGAAGAAGGGCCTGCACCAGAAAGGTACGGCTCCGCTGCCCGCTGGAACCACCTGTGAGCTGCGTATGATTGTGGGGATCTGATCTTCCCATTGGGATCTCGTTTGTGGAACCTAAACGAGTTGCATCTTCACTTTAACAGTTTTGGGACTCTCTTTTTTTTTGGGTCACCCTGAACAAGTTTAGGAATAATCACAGTTAATTAGTTCATATGCATTTGGTTGTTGTTATCATATTTAAGACTTTACTTGACATTGAATCAATAAGAGTCCATAAAAATACATTTGTGGTTTGCAGTTAATGTGCAGGTGTTACTCTATAGTTACTCTATATTTGTGGGACATTTTGTGCATTTTCTTGATCCTTCTTACTTCAAGAGGATTTTCACTTTTCATCCAGCTCTGTCTCAAAACTTGTTGCCTGATGCGTTAGTCCTTATTTGTGTATTTTGTACTGAACTGTGCTTCTTAAACAGTTTGAATTCCATTTGTGTGATTTGGGGCGTAATAATTAATTTGAGATGGTGTGGATTTATACACCTTCAGCTGTTGTGGCTTTCTTGGAAAACTGTCAGATATTTTACTCTGAGTTCATGTGCAAGTTCAAATAGGCTTTCACGCATGAATGGATAAGCGGACATTTTAAGCTGCATAAGCAAGTAGAAGCCACAACTCGTATTAAAATACATGATGGTGAGAACCAAGAACCACACATTAAGAGGATAAACCTGAAGGAACAGTTAAGCTCAGTTTTAAATGGAGTTTATTTTGGTTTTCTCTCCCTGTCTCTCTCATTTGGACGAGTAGGCTGAAATCTATGGTTATGTGCCCTAACCTTCATTTAACCACCAACCTGGTAAACTCCAACAAACCCTGATTAATCCTGCAAGAAAAACGCTGCAAACATTCCAAGTATTTTAATAACGGTAGCCTTTTCAAAGAACCGGCAAAGAAAAACAAGATTAATCTTTGGTTTTCGAACAAATGTTGAATAGTGTTCGACTAAAGAAACAAAGTTTGACCAATGACATTACGATTTAGTACGTTCTAATTCTAGACACATAATATATTTGTCTCTGAATGAGTTTTGCTGCCCTGGTTAAAGGGAATCATGTCTCTATATATTTTCTGAATGTTAAATTTGTTTAAAAGTACGTAAAAACCACAGCTGTACATAAATACTGTTTTTGAGGCAGTATTTAAAAGTTATGCTACTTTATAGTTGTATTTCTTTATTGTACATTTTACTTTATTGTACATTAACATGACAGCGGCAGTTACCAGTTACTTTTCAAATTTAAGATTTACATATAAAAATATGATGCAGTAATGTAGATTAAACTCGCTAGAATTAACTTTACCTCAACCAGTTGTGACATTGTAATGCTGCTTACATGATCAGTAATAATAATATATTTAATAATAAAACGCTCTCAATTAGTCACTAATTATAAGTATATTTTGCTGCTAATTATTTCGTACATTTACTTGAGTAAAATTTTAAAAGTAGGATTTTTAATAGATATATTTGAATAGATAATGCTGCATTTTCATTCATATTTCAAAGGAAAACTCAATTTGCTCACTTTAATGTTTTATTCATCCTCATGCAGCAGACAATGGATAAGTCAATAGAATAGATGACGGACATCCAATTTATTCATCAAAATGTGGTTCATCCTTTGTAGGCCTCAGCATGACAACTCCCAACAATGAAACACAATGAAACATCCGTTCCCAGTTTCACTTTCAAATTGGATGTCGAGTTTGGGGTTTAGTATTTAAATGATGGATCACTTGATGCTAGACCTAGCTCGGCCTTCGTCAGCGGCCTCCTCGTTACCTCCCGATTCCAATACAGGAGCCGCTGTACTTTAATTGTTCCACTATATTTTAAATTCAATAGGTACAAGCTCTGTGCCTCCTAACAAAGTTGTATTGTGGGCGCAGCGTGGACCAGCTGTGTCAGGCCACGCAGTTTATCTCAGAGGAGGTTTCCTGCATGTGGTCGACTCGTCATCCTCGTAGATCAGAGCTGTCTTAATGTTATTTGGTTTCTAGCGGGATACCGCGGCAGATTCTGGGCTGTGAGCGCTGTGAGCGCTGTGAGCGCGGCTGGTTTCAATCGACACGCTGCAAATCGTGCTTCTGATGTCATGCTGCTCGAGTCGATGCCCCTCAATTCAAACCAGCTGTTCCCGTCCAGCAATTAACACTGTGCATGTGCGCCATCCCCTTTCTGTTAACGAGTTATGTGATGAAGGGCACACCACAGAGTAGATGACATTGCTGCTTTCCATCCCTCAGACTACTCTCACTCCCTCTCTCACTCGCCTCCCTTCATTTTTCCTCACCAGCTCTGCAGGTGCTGCTGGACCAGTCCACCAAGGCCAACTCTCCGCTGAAGGGCCACGAGCGAACAGTGCAGTACCTCCAGAGACTGGGTAAGGGCCAGCGGCCAACTCCCCGTCAGTCTGTTCGTAACTAAGAGTGTGAAAGTTGTCATCGCCGGTAGATTTGTTGGGGAGCGGCTCTGAGAGAACTTTCACCCTGATTGACCGTGGATGTTGGATCAAATGTAAAGTATGCATTCTGTCACATGTCATGGTCTGCAGTCTTTCATATGTCATTGATTTTAAATGAGAAGATCTCGCTCCATATGTATCACTGTTTACTCCATTACTAATCTGTGAAACAGGTATTTTTGGTTTCTTCCCATCAGCCTTTCAATGTGGTTAAACTCTGGAACAATCCAGTAAATTGCTGTGAGATAAAAATACAAAAAAAATAAAAAGCCGAGTGAAGGCTTTCAACCTCTTTGGCAGTGGTTCAATTTGTTAATGGTGGCGATGCATTATGCAGCAAAAAATGTCTGCCTCCTACCAACTGCAAACAAATGACGCCCCCAAAGAAAGCCTTTTATAACTGGAATTATGGTTTTGAAAAAAACTGTGCAAACAAACCATCCATCACACATATTTTCAACATTGGTATTCAGGTCAAGACAACAACACGTTATTTTCTTATCTTTTGGAATATTACTTATTCTGTTTCCTTTTTTATTTTAGTATGGATTTGTTTGTACGCTACTGTAGACTAACAACAGATATTTTACATTATATTATTGTGATTGATTGCATACTTGTTCCCTCTATAAACTGTCAGAAAAATGTCTCAGGTGACATCTTTTTATGTTAATTGTGTTATCCGACTAACACGAAACTCAAAGATTGTTTGTTTTTATTATTTAAAGATTTAACTTCTATGGACCTTTTTTATATTAAAAAAAGAAATCCCCCCAGGTCCCTCCATCTCGAATAATTTACTTTTTAACCAGAACATCTATAATCATGTATGAAGACACTTTTTCGTGAAAGTCGACCACAAGGATTTTTACATCAGTTCGACCCAGCAATCCAAGACGGCCGCCTCCAATACAGTAACTTTTGAACAGGATGGTAAGATGTTTTTCAGTGAAACTCGTCTTTTAGAATACACCTTTTTTTAAAGTACAGTTTACTTTCTAAACAACATTTGATCATTTTCTCTGGTAGATCATGACATTACCTTTTTTAACGATGTTTGAAACACCAAGATTGAAACAAATATTTAAACTTTGACCAAGGATGAGTCTGTCAGCTCTTTGTGCACCATGCTGCCATGGATGTTTGCGCATGACAGCAGCAGGTATGGGAGGCGGCTAACTGACTTCTGGGCAATGCTGACAGCTCTCCCTGCTGATCAGCTCGCATTCCTTCATGCTTACTTCACTTAGTCCATCACAGTCAACCCCTATTCCAACATGGCCTGGGACATGTGGATTGTGTGTACAGTGAACAAGGGCAGTAAAATTAATTCTGGCTGGATCTCCATCCTCTCGAATGAGAAGCAGCTGTTGGTGCACTCATCAATTGGGAACACTGTGGCCCAGATCCATACATCTCGCAACGCAACCGTAGCCAAGAGGGCGCACATTGATTGTGGCCCAAAACGTAGGCGAGCAGTGCGTGCAGGACCTGGTCTCATGCATGCATGAGTTTGACTCCTTCCTGTTCGACCCGGACTCTCTCACTCTTGCGAGATAGAGTGTTCTCCCTCCGTGCACATGACCCTCTGAGCAAACACTTGACATTTGCCAAGGGTGAAAGCAGACAGCCTTCTGCCGTGGCCTTGTGACTGAGGAGACAATGGACTGTATTGTGCAGCTACATTTCTAAGGCAAGAGTAAGTCTGTGCATGGAAACGGAAGAGATTGAAGAACAAATCGGTGATCCGTCTCCAGATGCAGACAGCTTACGCCAACACCGCCTCTGCGCCACCTACTTGGTGTATCTATACACGTGTTCTAGTTGTATTATAATGCAATATGGATTTTATTATCTTGATCAAATCTTTCAGCCATATTGCCCAGCTCTAGCTGAGCCAATAACTCTAAATCGAAGTGCTGCATGTGTCACCTTGAAAGGAAGTTTTCTGAAACCCATTATGAGCGTGATCATCTGCTTTGTTCTTTACTTGTTTTCCTCTGAGCTTCTTCTGGAGTTGAACTCTCTTTTCTCCTGTAATCTCCCCCACACACAGGAGTGGAGAATTTGGGAATAATCTTTGAGTTTTCTCCCTGGGTGTTGAAGATCTGTCCTGAGGATGGCCTGAAGGTGGGACACACAACATTCGAGAAGAGTTCAGAGTTATTGGTTTTAGTTCTATATGAATGTTGTCAACTGCTTTACATTTTTGTATTTCTTTGTTCAGCGAAGTCAAAAATCTTGTACTTTTCTTAAATTCACGTAACCAGTTATAAAAGTGACTTTTCTGTAGAAAGTCTCAGTGCATTTTATGTCCACCTACCGTACAGAAAGCTCTCCTGTAGGTTTCTAACACTATTCTCTTCCTGTCCAGATCTTCACAGAGGACCTGACCGAGGTGGAGACTTTGCCCCGGGACAAGGTGCTGAACTTCCTGAAGGAGGGCTTTAAGGAGCTCGCCATCCCATATTTAGAGCACATCATTTACGTGTGGGACGATAAGGGCCCGGAGTTTCACAATGTGCTGATCCAGCTCTACCTGGAGAGGGTCCAAGGCCTCATGAAACAGTACCTCAACTCACTGCCAGAAGGTACGAGCAAGAGAAAACTGAAGTTATTTGAAGTGAAGTGTTATACTAACTACTTTTTAACTCTTTAAAAACTATTGTTTTCATCTTGATACAGATGTAATTCGATGACCTGACAGATCCTTATCATTCATTAATTTCTAGCTACAAAATAAAGTGAATTATTTTATATGAGCTGCAGGGCAACATGGCCCCTGGGCTTCAAAGTCTTCTTAATGTCAAAAGAACATAATTCTATTTTATCGGAGGATTTTCATGTGATTACATCACTGCATCTGGTTTCGGTTTGCCTTTGCTTACTCATCCAGATACTTGTCTCTCATTGCTTTACACATTAATCCTATGTCAGGATATATTATGAAGTCCATCCGTCTCTCTCTGTTTGTGTCTTTTAATCATCATCCAGGGACCGTCTATTGAAATGAACCTGTCAGACGGCTACATTTCCTGGGTTGCTCATTACTGTGCGCTCTGTCTGAGACATAAAGTAATAAAAACCACAAATTAAATAAATAAATCTGTCCTTGAGGCAGGTTATTGCTTCAGGTAGGAAGTATGAAGCATATTTTAGAACACTACCTGTGTTAAGATATTATTTCTCTGAGATTATTCAGTTTTATATAATTATTTATTAATCTTTTATCAGCACTATTTTCAGGTTCACCTCAAATGTGCCGCCTTGAGTTTTCTTCTGGAGGTCTCAACAGAAAGTTATTTTTACATCCAATGTTTCTTACCAGAACACATTGTGTGTATTCCTGAGGTTTAACAAACCAGTGCATTTCCTTCATAAAACAAGCTGAATTTTAGTTATTTGAAAACCTGCATTGTTTACTGCCATGTTTGCTTGCTAGCAGTCTTCTTCTTCTCTGCCTTTGTTGGCGCATTACCACAAACTGTCAATTAGTAGATTAGTGTTAAAACCTTTGGCAGGATGTGAAGCACGCTACGTCCTCGTGGCCGTGCACAATACGAACATAACACCATATTAACGTGGTTTATATCTCAGCAGGGTACCATAAGTCAAGATGATTTTTTTTTTTTAAGCCCTTCTGAAACATTTGATCACTGTTATGATTACCCTTGTCACCTTTTTATTTAACCTTTTTAATTAACTTATCTGGCAATCATGTTCACAATTTCTTTGTGAAAAATGTTTCCCAGACTCCAACTGTCTTCAAACTGCTTAGTTTGTTCGACCACCAGTCCAAAACTCAAATACATTTTACAATCGCAGAAGACTACGAAAAGCAACAAGTATTCACTTTTAATAAGGTTTAACAAGTGGAAAAAAAGTAATCTTTGCAGCTCCAGACTCTGTATTTACAACCTCTGTGCTGTTGTAGGAGTTCCAGCTGTTGCTGCGGGGAAGGAAGAAGGTGATCTGGGAGAGTTCAGGAACAAGCTGCTGTCGTTCCTGGATATTTCTACCAGCTATGAACCAGCCAGACTCATCAGTGACTTCCCCTTTGATGGTAAGAACTGTGACTGAAAATAATGTTCGTAGCAGTATGGAAGGAAATTGGTTGTTTTTGATAGAGAGATCTGTAGGAATTCAAAATATTTTAATATCAGTTTGTCAAGTCAGTTTTATTAATTTAGCCCAATATAAGAAATTAGCCTCAAGGGCCTTAATGTAACATGCACCGAAGAAAAACAAAGTATTTCATGTATTTTCCATTACCTCATGTACATATGTTCTCAGTTATAGAGGAAAGTTTTAGCCAACTTCTATACGTTTAAGCTGAAGGGTGAAACCCGTTGACTTTGTTTTCTACGCCGAAGGCCTGCTGGAGGAACGGGCTCTGCTTCTGGGTCGGATGGGTAAACACGAGCAGGCGCTCTTCATCTATGTACACATCCTGAAAGACACCTGCATGGCCGAAGAGTGAGTACTCTGCACACAGCGCAGAATCCTGGAGAATAACCGGGTGGGAAATGAACACCAATCACCTGCCAAACGTTTGCTAAGTCCAGCAGCTGATATGACTAATGATGAAGAATTCATTTAAACAAGCTCAAAACAGTAACTTTTTGAAGGCAAGTAAATTGGAAATCAGATTTATTTTGAAAATTGTTCTGCAAGGCAGCAAAATAACTTTTAAGGGCCTCAACTGAAACTGATTTTAACTGTGCCATCCCAGTTATCTTGTTGCAGTGCTGTGAACATAGGCAGGACTTTCATGTTTCATGTCTTTGCTCCTGATTCTCTCTCTTGTGCTCTGCAGATACTGTCACAGCCATTACAACAGTTTAGTCGAAGGGAAGAAAGATGTAAGTCGCTTTCAAAGTTCTGATACCTGATTTTCTTTATTTTTCTGAAAAATAATGTGTGGTGTGTGTGTGGTATTTTTCCTTGATCGGTATCTTCGTGACAAACGTCTGGTCAAACGCCGATAGTACGTTAAGTACTAACATCTGGATTTCTTCCCTTCAGGTTTATCTGTCTTTACTGCGAATGTACCTGTCTCCTCCTGACGTTCACTGCCTGGGGCCCATCAAGATGGAGCTGTCGGAGCCTCAAGCCAACCTGCAGGCGGCTCTGCGCGTCCTGGAGCTGCATCACAGCAAACTCAACACCACCAAGGTAAACAACAACAGAACGGCATGCACATTCCTCTCTCGGGTGACTTGGGACCTAACACCAAGGACCTAAATCTGGTAATCATAAATAGCTCTTATTTGATCTCCTTTGAGTGTAACGTGTGTTTACTGCATTGACTTGACACAGAACCGTACTTTAACTTTTGTGAGGCAGCAGAAAGTCTTGTGACACAAGCACAAAGTCGTCCCACTTGAATTCCACTTTTCCAAGCAGCCAATTTCCTCTGGTGCTTCCAACTGCAACAAGCAATAATTAGTTTCTAATTCAACCCAGTGCTGTATTATTATGAGCGGACTCTTTGCCATCGCTCAGATTAAGGGATCATTTCTGACTCGACAAGACGTGAAAGTGTAACTGATAAAAGTCGGCTTGTTTAGGCTGCATTCAGATGAGATGAAATAACATGATTTACGACGACACACACACACTCACACAAAATTAGTAATTTGGTGTGAAATTAGAGCAGCGACTGAACTGAATGTTCATTTAAAGATTTGATTTAGTTTGTTTTTAGAGCAAGATGAGATGGGGGACGACATCAGGCTGCTGCCTTTTGTAATAGAAAAAGATCAAAAAATCTGAGATTTCCACCAGGCTGCTGATCTCCCTCGAGAGGAAGTCTGCGTTGAAATTCCTTTCATATACCTTTTTTCAACCGTCTGAACCCAGAACCAAAATAGCAAAGAATTGAATAAAAGACATTCTGTTCAAAACCAGCTCATGACCTATTTTGCTTGTCAAACTTTCATGTCACAATTCACCGAATGTCATCTAGTAAAGAAGATGTATCCATTCAAGGGCAAATTCTGCACCTTTTTTATGTGACTGTCCAATTGAAGCGATGAATTCCTCAATGCATGCTGGAGTGACACGACACTCCAGGATCTTAACCGGGAGGAATCCCTTGTGAGCTCTCCACACTACATTTTGTCCCAAAAACGCTGCGTGGATGGACTTGGGCTTAGTGTCGTCATGCTTAATGATGATGTCATCGACGCACGTGTTCACACGTCTGTACTGTTTCCCCGATGTAGATCAGCCACTGTGGTACGTGTTATTTTTATTCGTGTAAACATCCCATCACCCGAGGTGAACAACAGGAAGGCTACAGGCGAGGCGACCACTACAGGTTTCCCCTCAACCCGTGTCTTGTGCTCTCATTGGTTGGAGCTCCCTGATAGGTCCAGATATTTAGCATGCTAGATGGCAAGACTCTCGGCTTCACTGTTTTTTGTGATTAATTTTTTCTCAGTGCAATCCAGCTGCAAAACATCTTTCCACACGGTCCACATTGGGGAGAAAGCAGTCGCTCAGCTGATTGTATATTTTCTCTCTCCGTATCTTATCTCAATGCGACAGAGATGCAGTCTTTTAAAAGTCCTCCACTGTGTTGCTGTAAATATGTTAATACATAAAACAAACAAGTGTATCTGTTCTGAGTTAGGTCCTCGTTGTAAGAATTGTAGACTTTTGTGATTTTTAAAGTGGGAGTGATTGTGTGTGAAAGGCACCGCTGATCTGTGCTCAACCACAGCCGTGTCGCATTAGGAGCCTCAAGGGGGTTTATGTGAGTGTTTAGGTTTAGTTCTCACAACCGGGAAGCTCTCCATCTTTTCTTTTGTGCCTCCCTGCGCTCGCTCGTTGACTCGATGGCACCCTGCTTTCATTTCCTCTGGCCTTGCTCCCAGACTCTGCCTCGCCAAGAGAGCATAAGACAAGACTGCACTCAACTTCAGGAAAACCTTCTAACATGAAGCAGGTTTTTTTGGGGGAAGTGGGAAACAAGTTTCCAGAACGCAGGGTGACGTCTCCATATTGTTGGTTTGTCTGACTGACAGTCCGACACCCAAATCAATATTTATGTTATTTACAAACGGTAAACAAGAAAAAGCAGCATATTCTTAAATTTGAGCATCTGGAAACGGCAAATGTAAATTTTTTATCCTTCATAAATCATTCATTGATTATCAAAGTTGTTGCAGATTAACTTCCCGCTAACTGACGAATCATTTCTACGGGAATTATTGTCTCAAAACTCAGTAAAGGTTTATTTATAGTTGGGAGCAAGTGGGAACTCCCAAGTATGTCAGTAAATAAGAGCTACCCGGCACAACCTCCGTCTTTTTCTGTTTGCTAATGAGAAGCCTCATAAAGGCACTTAAGCACAAAGGATATAAATGAATTAAAATTCTTAAGCTCTTCAGCAACAAACATCCTGAACATTGAGGATGCAGCAGCCGGATCCTGCTCCTCCTTCTGCTAAACATCCCCAAAATGGGACCGAAGGCTTACAGATTTTATTTAATTTTATTCTTGATTTTGTTCAGACTTTGTTGGTGCTTTCGAAAAGGAGGATACCAACTTCAGGTGGTGGCTGGGTTGGCTAACTGTCAGAGAGGGCATGTCTTATTCAATAATGAAACTGTAATGCATATTATTTGGTGTATAGTGTGCAGTTACATATTTCTATCAGTTAGTTATTTAACCAAACGTGCAAATACAGAATAGAAGTTGAACTAAATGCCAGCTCTGTTTCTCAGTTATGTTTCTGCAGGAAACTCTAAGCTGTCTGAGTGTAACAACGCCATTTGTACTAATTTAATTTAATTTCATTTCATTTCATTTCATTACATTGAACAACAGAACAGCCAGAGTTCTGGCCTTGATTGTGTTCAGCCTCATTCACACAGAAGCTAACGGGCGAGACATTTTTATTTCTAAAGGTAATAGAAGTCATGTAGCTGCAAATTACTTTTCCCAAGAGGAAGTCATTTCCTTTTATATTATCATTTGGAAATGATTAATGAGTTATGTTCTTTTTTCTTCTATTTTTTAATAATGCATCTCATGAATGTGGAAACAACATTATTCAAAGTCTTAATCAGCGTTCCCTCTGAATACAGTTCAGCAACTGTGTTTCACCACAACATGAAGATTACCACCTCAGCTGGAGGAGAAAGAAGATGCTCACATTTAAAGATTAATCTTTTTAAATGAGTGTTGATTTGCTTCTGATTCCCTCCAATCCTCAAAGTTCTTCCTCATAATAACAAGAGTTGTAATAATTAAAACGTATAGTGTCTGGTCAGCTGCGTTTTACAAGCATATTCTTTTTGTTGTTGTCTTCCAGGCCATCAATCTGCTCCCAGCAAACACTCAGATCCGAGAGATCCGGGTCTTCCTGGAGAGCATCTTGGAGGAGAAGGCGCAGAGGAAACGCTGCAACCAAGTGCTGAAGAGTCTGCTGCAGGCCGAGTTCCTCCGAGTAAGTCCTGGAGAATGTGTTTACTTTGTGGGTAAAGGAAAATAGATCAAAATGTCTGTTGCGACATATATTGTTGTTGGCCATTTACGATACTGATAGGACTGCAGTGTTCGCTCGGGAAACTCCTCACCATCAATGTGCATCCACTCAGTGTTTTTACCTTGACGGGCTCAGGTTATTGCTCTAAGAGTCAACATTACGGAAAGGACCCTGCAGAGAAATGCACCATTTTCCTTTACCCTTCGATTGATTCTGGTCTGTTTTGGTTTCTAACCAAGCCTTGCTCGGAGAAATCTGCTAAATACTCCGCCATGACGTTGAAAACCTTTTAGATAACACTAAGCTACTCTTTCTAACAAAGAGTAGTGTTCTAAAACACTCAGAACTGTTTACCCTTTCCATAAGGATGTCAGATATTTAAAATAACAACCTGAGTCTGTCAGTGGTAAACAAAATAAGCACTTAAAGTGGATGTACGGTGAGGAGTTGCCACGAGTGATTACATTTCTGCTTGTTCAGTGGCTGCCATCTGCTGCGTCCTCCCTCAATACTGGAAAACATTGCTGGAAAAAAAAGTGTTGAAAAATACCGAAGTCACCCTTGAAGAAAAAGTGTCGAGAACTGATTGCGTGCCAACGAGGAATCAAGGCCTCCGTCCTCCTTTCATATTAAGATAATGTGACACTTTATTGATTCCCTCAGAGAAATGGTGTTTTAATAGTCTTCTCCTTGGTGAAAGTCAGAGCGGGGTCAGATACAAAACTGCTTCTCTTCATCTGAGAGATTCAGTTCCTTCTCAGGGACACCTCAGAGCTGGAGATGTGGGACACGTGGAGCTCGGGTTGAAGGACGACCTGTCAGAAACATAAGACCGTTCAAGTGTTAACCATTAGCGGAATTTGAACTCGTAACTCGTAGATAAATTGGACAAAAGACACTCAACCAGAGAGCTGCAGAAGCAGAGCCGTTTGTAGCTCATGTTTTATGCACAGTGTATTATGTAAAGTGTGCTGTGTATCACGTAATACATTTCCAGGTGTTTTAGCAGAGGAACATTATACAATAGTCTGTTTTACAGTGAAACATCTTTTACCGGATGATAAACAGCGACGGCCTCTTTTCTGAAGACAGAGCCCTGTTTAGATCAACAGAGAATCTGATATGTTTCAGTTGTTTAGTTCAGTGGTTCCCGCCTGTAATACAGAGCAGTGTTTACTGCCCCGGGCCAGAGGTTTGCATGTCTGTTAGTTAAGAGCACGTCAACTGAAGATTGATTTTTTTTTTCCTATCTGAGTGAACGAAGTCCAACGGAATTTAAACTGTTTTTATCTGCTCCGTGATGAAGTGTTCTCTGTCGTTCTTTTGAGAAATAAATCCGTTCTCCGTCTACGGCGGTGGAGAACTTTTGCATAAGTAACTGGCAGAAACAACACAAGTTCTGTCACACAACTTTGAACAACCGTCACATTAGCTTCCCTGCGAAAGTCTCCTCCTCATTAAACTTCTTCTCACTTCATCTTGTCCTTAACTTGTGCTTCAGCAGGGAAAGCTCTGCGTCTAACGGCGGCTTCACAGGCCGCAAAGTTATTAAGCCGCTCAGCTACAGAGCATTACACAGCATGTAGCTCCAGTGTCACTTCGATCTGTTTGGATGCTGGTGTGGCTCTTTAATACCAGTAACGACACGCTCTCTGCTCGTAGCGTGTGAGCCGAAGCCCACGTTTGTTCACTTGCATACTTTCTCCCTCATTATGGTAATAATAATAAAACACATTTATTTTGGCATTGTTTTCTGTTGGACATTCATTTTCAGAGGCCTAAAGAGGTATTTCGAAAGAAAATAGTGTATATTAATCCCCAAAAGAAACTTAAAATTGAACTAATGATGCTCCGATAAGAAAAGAAAAGGGGGAATTGTGATTGAGGTGAAGTTGGAGTTTGTGTTGAAGTGACAAAGGGTTGTAGTTTTTGTTGTTGTTTTTTGACCTTGTTATCTACCACACAGGTAACTCTGCCACAGAAGCGAGATGTCTCTGCTCACCTGTCTCTGTTTTCAGGTGCAGGAGGAGCGAATCTTCCACCAGCAAGTGAAATGTGTCGTCACTGAGGAGAAGACCTGCAGAGTCTGCAAGAAGAAAATAGGAACCAGGTAACCATCTCAGTGGAGTCATTTGTTTTCTTCAAAAGACAGGCTTGTTTTTATTTGAGCATTAGTATGAAAATATGCACCTTAACTTTTTAATTTCTTTTTATTTATGTATTCAAATTGTATTTCTTTGTGTTTTTTTTTTTTTTTTTTTTTTTTTTTTTTATCCTGTTTTTCTTTTATTCTATTTATCATTATTATTATTGCATGTGACATAAATCTGTGGATCATGAATCTTGAGAGTTTACTGATTGCCTTTTGCAGAGTTGTTGAAGGGCTATCATATTAAACCTCGTTCATTTGGGGTGTTATGACACTGACAGTTTAAAGCAGCAGCAAATTCAATTTGTTTACTCTTTTATCTTTTTATCAGATTATTATATTTTCATTTTGTGTTTCTGTTTTTATTGACTCTCCCTGAGTGCCGGTTAATTTCATACCCTGTTCATTTTTAGTTCCCTCTTCTACATTTTGATTAATTGCTTGTTTATCTGCTTTGATGCAGCGGATCCTAATCCTTTGTTTATCTCTCCTCCGTCAGTGCGTTTGCCAGGTATCCCAACGGCGTGGTGGTGCATTACTTCTGCTGCAAAGACCGAAACGTGTGTCCCACCGAGCAGTGAGCGCGCGCCACTTGATGACAATCCTTCACTCATAAATAACTCCCCTACACCCCCGCCATCCCCCCCCCCATCCCATCCCATCAGAAGTGCATCAGAAGGTTGGAGGTGCTGGAGTTGATTGCCGGGCTGTGGCACCTTAAAGGACTACAAGTGCAGACATTTTTTAACCCGAGTTGTCGTCACGCTCCACCTGCTGAGCAGAACAAGACCTCCTTCTGAAATCAAAAGCCGAGACTTTTCTTTCTCTGTGCATGAAGTAACGAGAGGAATGTCCGGTGTCGCTCAACAGGAGGGGGGAGAAATAAAGAGAGAGAGAGAGAGAGAGAGAGAGAGAGCCTTGACATTTGAAAAGCATGTGTCACTGTAACGCCAGAAAGGGATTTGTTTCCCGCCACGTCGCCTCTGTGAGAAACGCGGCACCATCAACGGACGCTCTGGCGAAGTCGGGTGCTCGTTCCCGCCTCGAGACAATTCCAAGCCTTGGTTTTATTTTTTATTTTCTCTCCTCTTCCTAACTCTCACTGTCTCCCACCTGATACACTCTGTGAGGCCTCGGCCACCGCTTGACCTGCCACATGCGCTCTGCAGGAGTTCAGTTAAATGCCTTTCGTGACTCTGAAGATTGTACTTAAAGTGAAGTCAGAGGTCAGGATTTTTTTGCTCTGCATGTGCTGGTACTGACTACGCAAAACTACAATCGTCTTACAGTGTGATTGACAATTATGTATTTTTATTTAAACATTTGAGGTGACTAACATTATTCATAAAGATGTTCTTTTCATTATTCAGTGTCTTTACAGTGTGTGAATGAGTCCTACCAGAGATCATTCTCTTTGTTTTTTTATTTTATTTTGTATTACTCATCTGTCTTATTTGTATATTTCTCTTCTTTCCCAGACATTAAAAGTTTATAAAATAGAACTCCTTTAAAGTGAGACTATGTAACTTTTGAGCGACAGCCGAGGAATAATTACAGAATAATCGCACAGAATTTCTCTTAATTAGATCTGAAATGAGTAAGTTAATCAATTATTCCATCTACAGACTTCATCTGCTACTGTTTTTATAATTGATTATTAATTTCAGCCATTTTTCAAGCAAAAATACACAAATTCACTTGTTCCAGCTGTTATTCTTTGTCCCAGTAAATTGAATGTCTTACATTTTAGACTGTTCAGATTAAATGAGCAAATTGAAGACATCACTGTGAGCCTGGACGAATGGCTTTTTTATTCAACATTTTAGTGACCAAACCATAAATTGAGAAAATGAAACGTCATATGACGCGTTGCATACGAGTGTTAGTCGTACAAGTGGAGATGATTCTGCTAATATGAGCCACCTTACACCAGGAGTCACACCTGACCAGGTAGCAGCAACTTTTTATTTGTGTAATTTGTGTTCTCTCTTCTTTCGAAAGTAATATAGTCTCGCTTAAAGACGGCTCACAAAATAACGTACAGCACTTTAAAATTGGACGGCTGACCTGTTTATTTATTGTCGAATCACACGTCCGTGTGACGAGAACTGGAAGCAACGTGAGCGACTTTGGACGTATGACTGTGCGTTTTAATGGCAATATTGTAAGAAAATGTGTGTTTACCGTTCGGCTGGGAGACATTTCAAGAAGCAGGGCTCTCCAGTTTCCTGTCAATGAAATACAAACAATGAATGTATGTTTTCAGATGGAGTCTGGACAGACAACTTCCACGACTCAAATGTTTGTCTTTTTTAACCACTAAGTCTTGCAACGTTTTGAAGTTTCCCCACAAGTTGTAGCATTATCTTCATCGCCTGCTTCTTGAAATACCCTTCACCGTCCTCTTCTGCTCTTTAAAGGTTTGCACACATTCTCTGCTAAGACTGTTTCTGAACGTTTTTGTTTTTTTATTTTTTATAGTGGGAAAAATTGTGTGTGTGTGTGTGTTCGGTATTAACGGTGTTAATGACTTTTCATTGAAGTTATTTGATTCTGAGGGGTGACCCAGCAGGTACCGTATGTCCGTCTCTTTGTCCGTTTGGCTTTAATCAGTAATAAAAGAAAAGCATTTCCACTAATGTGTGTGAGATGTCATACTGTCTGGCAGATGTTCATACTGGTGCTGCTGGTTTGTATCTTATTTTTGCTCACTTTTCCATTTAGTCGATGCCAAAGGGATTCTTTAACTTGAAAATTAAAAGTAAATAATAATAAATAAGAAAATAAGTCAAAATTGTGAGATAATTTATCAAAAATATAAAAATGAGGCAACTACTATTATTATTATTTAAACAGAAATCAAATACACCTTACAGGAGCTTGGGCCCATATGCAGACTGGACTGTGAGCTTATTTAAGACATTGAATTACTTACAAAGTAAATGTGTGTGACATTTTAGATTAAAGCGCTTCCTGTTTCCATAAGTGGGGTTGAGCCACTCGTCTTCACTTATCTATTCATGGTCAGTCGGCTTCCACGTCGCTCATCTGGAAGTCCTTTTTTCTCCCAGATAGGCCCATTATCCTCGGGGCCGATGCACCAGAGAATACTGTCCCTGCTAATGGACTTCCTACACGGAGCCAAGCCAGCTGGAGTAACAGAATCACAACAGCCCGACTGCTCGGCAACGCCGTTAGTCACACTCGAGCCCTGAGAGCGCAGGCTGCCAACGGCCTTCTGCATCGGGGCCTCTGCCTGATCCTGATGACTCTGTCGTCTGGGCAGGAGCCTGAGCCTGAGAACCCAAAACCAGACAAGTGGAATATTATCTACTAATAGACACTGGAGCATACGGAGACCTCCGACGTGATCGTACAAACGTCCCCTGTGTCTTTGAATAAGCAGTGTCCATGAGGCTGAGAGAAACTCTGAATAATTCATCATGCTCCAATTTATTGTAGCTCTCTTTGTGTGTGTGTGTGTGTGTGTGTGTGTGTGTGTGTGTGTGTGTGTGTGTGTGTGTGTGTGTGTGTGTGTGTGTGTGTGTGTGTTTATACTGGGATGCTGTAATGTCTTGGAATGGTGCACCAGTGTGCAAATGGAAAAGATCTTCCAGTTGGACGCTGTGAGGCCAGCCGGCAGGAGTTTGCCCAATTTAACTCTGCCCACCTCGGCTTTATGTTCTGCAACACTGGCAGAACATAACTACCTCCTGGGTTTTTATGGAGGACTTGTTTGTGTAAATACTGAGCGGATAATGACGATGATGAGTGAAGACGCTGAAACCTTGGCTTGTTTGTTCAATACTGGCTAAGGCTTCATTGTTGACAATGTCGGTCCATCACTCTGATCCAGGCTGACACATTTTTTTTTTTTTTAATTGATTTCTTGGCAATTATTGGACTGATTGTCATGAACTTTGGTCCGGACATTCGTGGTTCGCAGACGATCTGCTGACTTTTTCTCAGGCTCAACCACGAGGTTCACATTTGTGGCTTTGACTTGAAATATCTCAACATTTACAGTTCAGACATTCATGGACCTCTCAGGATGAATTTTAATCACTTTTTTGATCCCCTGACTTTTCATAGTGCCATCAAGTCAAACTTTTAAATTGTTCTCTACTTTAGTTTTTGGCCAAATACCTGCTGAACTAATGATATTTCCATTAAAATGTTGTACTTTGTGCAGACACTCCAAACAGGTTCTACCTGAAGAGCTTAGGTTCTACCCAGAACCGTTGGCTTCTGAAGAACATTTTTTCAAGAGTTCTTTGTGGGACTTGGCGTTCCATGTAGAACCCTTTTTGGAAGAAAGAGTTCTTCAATGATTGTTGAGAGCATGTGAGTGTTAAAAGGGAACGATTCCAATCCAGAACCAAACCCCCCAAAACAGATTGTGAACCATGATTGTTGTGGGTTCTTGATAAAACCCTTGGTATACTACGTATTTCTCTCTAGAACCACCTGGGTGGGTTCTTGTTAACACTCTCAGAAGGTGGGAAAGCTCTGGATAGATGGGTGGAACCATTACACCAGGGGTCTCAAACTCGCGGCCCGCGGGCCAATTGCGTTTACTGGACGTTTCTATTAATAGCTCCGTGAAAAACGGAGTAGAAAAAAGATTCAGATGCTGCTAGACGCGCCAAAGTTCGGAGGTTCCGCCCCACTTCTGTGTGATCATACTGCCTCTCATAGGAGCACACAGCCTGAGGCGTCTGTGTCGAGCTCCACCTTTCACCGTGATTTGTTGATTCAAGTGTCAGTCGACATTTTGTCCAATGAACATTCAGGAAATCCCTAAGGACCTAACCACCCACATACGCTGCAAAGATACACTGTTTTTTATTCAGACAGACAACACACCTGAGAGAAAAAACACCTGTTCAGTTTTACTCTGCGCTACTCAACACACGACCATGCGCTGGTAAAGAGTACACAGTACACACATACATACAGAGTACGTAGTACACACATAGATACAGAGTACATATGTTGTACTTGTTCTGAAAACTGTTCTTGAAAAAACGAAACTGAAACATGCACATTGTAAATAGTTTGTTTTTCTATAGAACATATTTTGACTCAAATATATAGTAAATATTTTGTTTGAAAACAAAAACTGTTGTAATATTAATGTTTCATGTGCACACACCCCATGAAGCTTGACCTGTAGTCATTTCTCAGTCCTGAGTATGTTGCAAATGGAACTTATTGACTTGCAACAGTGATCTAAAAGCTAAATTCAGAGAGTCACAAGGAAAACCAGACATGACTGGACCATTTATGAGAGAATTGCCTCCATCCTTCCCTGACAGTCGGGTAATGTACCTTTTTGGAAGCACATATCTGTGATAAACCTTTCTCGACTATGAACTTTAATAAATGCAAGCACAGGTCCAGGCTTAGTGATGCCTATCGTGAAGCTGTACTCAGGGTTTCCACTGTGACCTGGATCAGGGTTTCTACTGTGACCTGGATCAGGGTTTCCACTGTGACCTGGATCAGGGTTTCCACTGTGACCTGGATCAGGGTTTCTACTGTGACCTGGATCAGGGTTTCTACTGTGACCTGGATCAGGGTTTCCACTGTGACCTGGATCAGGGTTTCTACTGTGACCTGGATCAGGGTTTCACTGTGACCTCGATCAGGGTCAATGTGGCTCAGCTGTGTGAGCAAAAGCGCTGCCAGGTGTCTGGCAAGAAATAGAATGAAGTACAAATGTATTCAGGGTTTGCATTTGTTGGTTCGGTGCAGTTTCAATAAGTTATTTAAAAAAATTAAATATATTTGCACTGTTAAAAACTATTATAAAAATGTATAGAAACAGCTGGTTGCCTTTTTTATGACGAAAATATGTTATGAATGTAAAAAACAAATTGCGCTTTCTTTGTGGCCCTCCGATGAGATCACAATACCAGCGGTGGCCCCAAGCCAAATTGAGTTTGAGACCCTTTAAGGCTTTAATACACCATAGAAAAGGCTCTCTGTAGACCTCGTAGGGGGTTCTGGGGTGGGACCTTTTTAGATGGTTCTAGGTTTAAACCTTTATGTTGGGTTCTAAGTAGAATCGTCTGAGAGGGTTCTTTTTGTAAAAGGTTCAGGAACCAAAAAAGGTTCTCCTATGAGGACAAGCCCAAGAACCTTGCATGGTTCTAGTTGGCACCAGGGACGCTTCTAGGATTCAAAGAAAGGGGGGGCTTAGCCCCTAGAGAACTGGCATGTGTGCGCGCGCAGCACGCGGCTTCTTTTTGGGGTCCATTTGGGGCCGCGGATATTACATTACATTACGGGCCAGTCCCAATCTCCACCCATATGGACTCACGGACTTTGAGGTGCGCTCCCGTGAAGTCCGTGAGGGTTTAGGGGTGTCCCACTGTCACATCGTAGAGTGTTTGAGGGCTCTCTGGCAGACATTTTAAGCCCTTTATGAACCCTTTCCGTAAGTCAGCATTAGATGCTGACTTTGCCTCAGGGAATTACCCACAGTTCATAGCAATGTGACGTTAAACACGCAGTTCCCAATGGAAGCATGGAGACGTAAAAAAAAAAAAAAGGTAAACAAAGAGACACGTGGGCGTTCAGCCCGATAAAATACACTATAACATTACGGATTAAAGATGGAACATAAAAACACATGAAATCAGAGGAAAGCAAGCAGAAAATATATATATATAAATATTTTTTTTACATTCATCAAACATTTCGTTTTGACAAAACGAGTAAATAGATCATTTAAAATGACTTCTCATGTCGTGAGGTTGACGTTCAAATCAGTGAATAAAAAGTATAAAATAAATACACAATTGTACACAATATTTTTGTATGTAGTCATGTGATATGTTGCAGCAAAGTGCTGTCCCATTCATATTCACACCAGTTCAAGCCCTCACAGCATCTCACACTCAGCCACTTAGCAGCTGACGTCAGTGAGTGCCTGAGGGTTCAGGGCTTGAGGGTTTAGGGTGGAGATTGGGATTGGGCCTACATGTCCATTGTTTCCGACAGTTCATAGATTGGTTCAATCAGAAAGAGTGTGATTTTGCTCTGTAGTTTTGCTTGCATTCATTAGTATATGATAACAGAAGAGACAGAATGTCAGGGTCGTAGTGAACACAAATATGAACTTTTCTCAAATAACGAGAGAGAAATACTTTTCCTGCTTGTAAAGGAAAGACGGATAAACTAGCTTTCATATCCGCGTCACTCCCAAATCCAATGGATGGAGAACGGACCTGACAGTGTCAACTTTTGAGTCGTTTACTTGTTTTATTTTGAGCAGAAGGGAATACGATTTTTTATCAACATTTACATCTATTTTGTTGTCTGGGTAGTTTTTACAAACCAGTGATATTTAATGCTCATTTGGACACTATCACTGAGATAAAGATGAACTAGTTCAGTGTCTGATATACCATTCAATAGTTTCATTTAATGACATCACCAAAATATTTATTTATTTTTTATTTTTATTTTTTTCAAGCCAAATTATTTGGGGGGGCTGAAGAACATTTTGGGGGGGCTTCAGCCCCCCTAAAACAGGCCTAACGACGCCCCTGGTTGGCACCTTTATTTGTATAAGGTTTAGTGGAGACAACATAGTATTTTTAATGGAAGATGGTTTGTTAGTAGAATATATTAACATATTTATATATTTTTTGATACTTCTGTGGTTGTTGAATGTTGATCCAAAATGTTATCTTGACAGAATCTCTTGGCCTCTGATTCTGATTTGACACAAAACTTGACATTTGCACTTGATGTTGTCGGCCACATCTCTCATATGAACTCAGAATTACTTTGTATCCTCTACTTTTGGGCAGTGACCGGCAAGAAATATAAAAACGTTCCACCAAACACAAAATCAACATTTCCATCAGCGGGGATTTTCACAGTTTGAGGATTGTAGAAAAGCTTCTTTCTTTCTGGACTTATTCTCTGCGGACTGGCTTATACAATCACAGACTTAATATGAAACACACACACTGACAGCTGCTTCCTGCTAAACCACAGAAGTGTTCAGTAAAATACTGTATTATTATTATTACCCGTTATATAGAAAATAAGAGCATTGAATCATCGTGAAACATATATTTCCCTGGGAAACTATTTCTCTATTTGTCATCTGTTCTGTTTTTTTTTATGTTATATTATGATTATCTTCCCTGTGTTTTATTATGTCAGATATGTGAGTTTAGAGTGTGTGTGTGTGTGTGTGTGTGTGTGTGTGTGTGTGTGTAAACACTACGGCTGCCTCTTTTCTTTCCTCCTAATCCACCATGTGCCTTGTGACAACACGGCCTTCGTCGGCTCCCAGTCGGCTCGCCAACGTCCACCCTTCTTGACCGTCACACAGTGTGCTTATCCCCCAAAGCAAACAGGCTTTAATTTTATCTGCAAGTATTTCCTCATGGTTTGTAGGTGTTGCGGTTCAGGTGAGTGACGGGTGTTGTTTAAAGGAGGACACAAGAGTTAGTGGCAGCGCTTTTCAAACAAATATCTAGTAAGTGTACTTTCCTGTTCAGGTTTCTGTGTCCTGTAGCTCCACCCATCTGGTGGTATGACTCGTAGAAAAAAACTAACCACAAGTGATGCTTTGTTCCATTCAGGCGTCACTTGGAAAAAAGCTGTATCTGCTGACTGATTAAGAGAACAGTTGTACTTATTTAAGAATATGATGCAGCGACTTAAAGAGAGAACTAAATCTGAGAAAAAGACGAGTGATGATGTTTGAGTTTTTTCTGGATCCCTTTTTGTGTGATACTTTTCTCTTTCTTGCTGGTAGTTGGCAGAAAATAGAGGACGAAAGGTCGTATTGAGTTATTTCCAGCGGATACACACGAGTTTGGTGTCAAAGATCTACAACATGAAGTCTATGTGTCACATTTTGGTGTCAAGTTCCACAAAAACTAAAAACTAAACTTCTTCCATATTTTGCACCAACAATTACACAGACATGTTTAACCTGCAGATCCCTCAACAAACCAAGCTTATGTCCACCAAGCTTCTATAGTTTAGCATGTTAGCCTGCTTCCATTTGCAAAAAGAAGTACAGCTGAGGCTGATTCATTTTGTCATGTTGCACAAAATAATATTTTGACCCTCTAAGTGTCACTTATTAACAAGACATATTCTGGCACATAAACCTCAGTTTTACACTTTGGTTTGTGTGCAGATTAAACATGTGTTTATGCCAAGCTGATATAAGAGAGCGGAATCAGTCTTCTCAGCCAACTTACAGCAAGAAAGCCAATAAACTATTTTTCCAAAAATGCCAAACAATTTCTTTGAGACTCGACTTGTTTTGAGACGTGAATACAAAACTCCTCATGCACCATGAATTACCATGAATGCTTGATCGTTGGGCCGCTGCACTAAAAAGACAGAGATATAAAAGACATGCATCTTAATTTGCCATTTGCTAATAAAGACTTGTGAGGTGTGTTTGCCACAACTGAGCTTCACTGGTTCGAGAAGTTTCTGTGGACTTTTGATGATTGACTTTGAACGTGTAACACTGTGAACAGTCCCCTCTGGTCTGCAGTGAAGAAGCATGGGAAACCTGTGCTCGCTCCCTCCACATCAGGACAGAAGCTCATAAAAATTCCTGTAGCTGTGTGTGTATATGTGTGTGTGTGTGCACACGCGCATGTGCACCCTCTATCTCAGTGATTCTTAACCATAGGGCCACCTAGAGGGCCGCCAAAAACTTTCCGTTTTTTTTAAACTCAGCCAGCAGCTAGCTAGCCTGTAGCGAAAGTTATAGAGAAGTATTTAAAACGAAAACATGAAGACTAAAGTGCTGCCGAACACCCCCCCCCCCCCCAAAAAAAAAACCCATCTAAATGTTTGTGCAAGTATGATCCTGACTTCTCGAAGTAGGGCTTTGTGAACAGAGGTAACGAGGCGGAGCCCTGAGCCTGTGGAGTGTGGGCTAACGCTAGCCTTGCTAGCTAACGCAGCACTGAAGGCTTCACAGCTAAAGCAGCATCTAGAAGCCAAACATCCAACGCTCGTGGGAAAGCCGGTGGGATTTTTCCAGATAAAGGACAATGTACTACAGATGCAGAAAAGGTCTGTCTGTCACTGACTGGCAACTCCAAATGTGCTGTGAAAGCCAGCTGTCACAGATATGAAGAGCAATTTCTGGTTCTGCAAACATGAAGACTGCTGAAGCATATCATTCACATCATAAGGCTATATTTTAATTTGTACTTTATTTAAATGTTATTTACAGTTTATTTAATTTGAAAATTATTATTTTGAATTGTGTACACACTTGTCTGCACACTAATAGTTGCCCAATAATTGTGAACACACAGATATTCTCTTAAGAAAGTAAAAACCTCACTTTTACTGTCTTAAACGTTTACGTTTTATTAACATGTTGGATTAACCGAGAGCACTGTAGTTGTTCAATAATATAATTAATCCTCAAAAATTTATTATTTATCAAATTTCAATTTTCTTCCTTTTTTGGAGAGTCTCCCTTGTTTTTGTTGAAAAATCGAATTATTAGTTATTTGTGTTTTAATATGCCTGACTTGAGCCTTTAAATTAGTTATTGCATTAGCTTGATTTGTTCCATGACTTGTTGTCTGTGCAGGTTTACATACACATGATCAATAAATGTATCTGTAATGATCACACTGTATCATGTCATTTATTTGACAAGGTTTTTGCTTGTTAAACTGTCAATATACAAGTCAAACCAAGAGTGGGATCAATTAGTTAATAAACCAATACAGTGTTAATATTTGAATGGGCCCCGGGGCACTTTGTACTTGAAAAGTTGGGCCCCGAGGTCAAAAAGGTTAAGAACCCCTGCTCTATCTGACACGCAATGTTTGCATAACACACACACACACACACGCAAGACTGAGCTTGTACATCGGAGAGCCCGATGATCACTGGTTACAGCCGTGAGGTGATTGGCAGAGTTTCCACTATTATCATAGAGGAATTCCACAGAGGCTTACAGGATTGTGTGTGCGTGTGTGAATTAACACTGAGACCTCTGTGTGTTTTTCTTCTCATCTTTCTGGAAGATGTGTGTGCAAACATACTGCGAACTGCTGTTTGGAAGCAAGAAAGTGCATGTGTGTGTGTGTGTGTGTGTGTGTGTGTGTGTGTGTGTGTGTGTGTGTGTGTGTGTGTGTGTGTGTGTGTGTGTGTGTGTGTGCGTGTGTGCGTGTGTGCTTGCTTTGGGAATTCGTGTCTTTATTCACTTTTCTGGATTCATCATTTTGGCATAGTTCTCTGAAATGCCAGAAGTAATTCTCGGCGGAAAAAAAAAAGCTGGTGACAGTGTGTGGGAGAGACTGCAGATAACTCACACACACACACACACACACACACACACACACACACACACACACACACACACACACACACACACACACACACACACACACACACACACACACAGAAAATACAAAGCCATTTTTATTTTTTTACCCTTTTCCTTTGACCTCCTCAAAGAGATTTGAGATGAGAGCTTTTTGCTCACAAAATATATTTAATGACAGCATTTTAACATTTGAAACACTTGGAATTTGACTTATGACTTATCAACATATATATAACTGCAGACTTGCTAGTTTATTACTGTTCATCAATGACTTATCATAATTGCAGACTTGAGTTTTTTTTTTGTTTTTTTCTACAATCTGGCAACCCAAATGTTTTCCTTATCCTTGATCTTATGATTAAAAACATGTTCCTATATTTTATTTTTAAAGCAGTAATAAATTATGTATTACCTTTGATAAATGCATTAGTTATGTATCTTTGTAAACAGTGAGTTATAGTAAAGTGGTGCCTTTTTTCAGTCTGTTTGTTCTAAATAAAATAAAATAATCTTGATACTCTGTATTTTCAGCTTGTTGTGGGCTGATTTTTGATTAAACTTGAGTAATAACAGGCCAAGTTTCTAGTCCAAGTTCCCACCCAGTATATTTAACTTTCTCCACGGCTGACATGGGAATGTGGAGCTTTGTCTTCCCATGAGTCTCCATGAGGGATTGTTGACATGAGCGATTGATCGACGCAGCTGAAAACGCTGCATGCGGCCCTCATTTACTCTCTTGCACTCAGCAATATAGACATGACCAAGCCAGTTAGGGCTGCAGGTCCAGAGTGTGCAGGATTCCCCACAGAGCTGCCAGTGCCAACACCTCGCCATGACTGCTGTGCGCTTTCATCCTCCCCCCTCTTGTCTCTGTGTGTGCAGAGACTTTTCCTCTCTGCTTTGGGGCGTCACTGTCTTTTCCAAAGATAACAGTGACAGCAGCGCCGCGAGAGGCGCAGCTCTGTCCGTACGAATGAAGACGGATATCTCCCAGCCTCCAGCCAGATGTGGCTCCGGCCCCGGTGACCTTCCCCTTTCTGTATACACAAGCTGGATGCTGACGGGATGGGAGGGATGGAATAGCAGCTTACATGTATAATGAGATTAACCTCCAAGTGCAGGGCTTCAGAGAGACAGCAGACACAGAGGATAGACCTCCGCCTGCAGCTGGTTGGACTCTTTGATTCCAGTGCATTTGTATGTGGGGGATTAAAATAAGAGGCTCTTTTCAAACGGATGACGTTTCATATAAAACCATCCACATTTTTACATCGTCATTGATGACGCATCCTTCATTTCTGGGCCTATTTTGTTGCTCGGTGTTGCATTATTCTGATTCCTGATGATACGTGGTGAAATAAAGGCAACAACATGTCACATGACTGTGGTGTTTTTAGCAGATGTAAAATGACTTTTTCAGCGATAAAACATCAATAAATGTCAATATTTTCCATTGAGTTGTGACCATGTGACCTCTATGTAGCTGAGGATATATTTTCATAATATTTATTTATTTACATTTTTGTCCCATGTTGCTTCATATGTCACCTTTACTATCCCAGAGCCAGATTTGAATTACTTTACATTACATCCTACTGCTTTGTACATTTTCTTTGTTTTGGATATATTACACACTTTTTAAGTAGAGTACTGGAACAACACACAAACACACACACACACACACACACACACACACACACACACACACACACACACACACACACACACACACACACACACACACACACACACACTCTCCAATACACCATTGACTCATTCCAACTGAATATAAAAATCCTTTGGGACATTTTTTGGATCAATCTCACCGATAATCCGCTCAATCCATTAAATCTCTCACGTTTTTTATAGGAAAGAGAAGTAGATGAGCCAATATGAATTGGGGATGTGGATAACAAAAGTTAAAGTTAAAGTGAAACTCCAGCAACTTAGTATTTCACTTACACTTCAGAGGAGACAGATTTATAAAAAAGAAAAGAAAAAGGGAATGGTCAAAATGTAGCAGAGCCTGACAGTCTGACTTTTAGTCCCGAAGCGCCAATACCACTGGATCCTACATTTCCCATGATGCTATTGTCTTTCATCAGACCCCCTCACGTCGTGCTCACTCCAAGACTTTCACTTTTGTTAAAACACTTTGAGGTTGCCCAAAGCTGTCAAAAGAAGTATTTAAGTGATTAAACAAGTATTGGATATTGACTTAACTTAAAAATCCAGCACTTTTCACACTGGATAGACTTCCTGATAATGTGACGGTTAGAAAATGATCTTTACTTATAATTATGCTTTTCGCGCAACATGATTCAGTTTCTTTGTTGAAGCCCCAAACCCGCATCATAACTTTTTCATGAGCATTGTTAGAAGGCGCCTGAGATCCGAGAGGTTCATCCCCATTGTCTCCTCCATTATTGCTGTGTAATGTGTATATATTAATAAAGAACTTGAAAATAATTGCCTGAATGCATTACAGATGAATGACCTAACAGCGTGCAGCTGCATATGGATTGATTCACACATTGATTTCATTGTACTCAGTGTTGCTGCTCCCCCCGCTGATTTTGGATCAGGTTTCTTGAACGTTTCTGATGAGGGAAAACTTGGCACTCCTATTTCATGATGTTGTGTTGGTGGGCCCAGCTGTGTGGACGCCTCACACACACACACACACACACACACACACACACACACACACTAGGTGGAGCTGGATGAGCTCATGCTTTGGGCTGTTTTTATGTTTCTTCCACCAGATTAAGATGAGAATATTTCAGCCTCCTCAGCTCCGTTGTGCCTCTGGGGTGTTGCAGCTCTGTGCAGCCATTTACAGGCTGTTATGGATTTTGGAGAGAGGGAGAGAGGGAGAGAGGGAGAGAGGGAGAGAGGGAGGGGGGGTCCTCTTAGTCTAATGTAGTCGGACGTTCTTTCTAACGCCTGTGATTTAATCGAACACTGAATAAGTCATAGTTGCAGAGGTCATCTGTGCAAATCCAGAATTATCTCAGGAAGAGTTGAATATTCATGATGCTGCATGATGTTCAAAGACTGCATAGCCTTCTTTTTCTTCGCGATCTGTTCAACCGCTTAAGATGTGAGAGCTGCAGGCTCTTAATTTAAATGTTTAATTCAAAATGCATTGGCATAATAATGGGTCTTCTTATACTGGGAGGAGAAATAAGTTTCCATTTTGATTCTGGCTGCAGGGGGAGCACTATGGAAGGAATTAAAGGGTCAGTTCACTGAAATGAAGGTATTCTGTGACGTATACAGGTTGTTTTAGTTTCATTAGACAAGGTTTTTTATTTCATTTTTCATTACGGAGGAAATATTCCCTGAGGATTGTAAAGGGTAACAGGGTTACCCTTTACAATCAGTTTATTACATTTTTTTATGTCATTTTTTTAAACTTTGAGCACCACAAGTTAAATAATATTCAATTGTAATGAGATGAAAGCAGAAGCCTCAGAAACAGATCCCGAAAGACATCTGAAGGCATCACATTTGACCTTTTTCAATACACTTTCTGATCAACCCCATGCATATAGCCTGTTTTCCATCAGTTCTTCGACATTATTGAAAAAAGAACACACCAATTCTCACTATTTCTCATTCCTGGTCAAACTGGACCTGATTTAAAGGGCAACTCAAAACATAAAACAGCGGAGAAAGCCTTAAATTGCCAAGTTGACTTTTAATCAATGGAGGAAGAACTACTCAGATCCCAAAATCTAAAGTCCGGCATTCACAAAGTAAAGTACAGAGGGCAACACAATCTAAATCTAAAGTAAAAGTATTACTTGTGCATATACTTATTGGACTGTTGACTGCTTTATTGCAATAAGAGATAATCAGTAATATATTGTGGTTGGCCAAAGGGGAGCTGATTTAACAATGCATCATTAATAAACTGATGTTTGTTGTATGTCAAATCTCCAGAATCAAATAAATGTGTAGAAGAAAAAAAAGTACCTTATTGCCCTCGTAAATGTAGTCAAATATCATAAAATGGAAGTACTCAAAGTAAAAGTACCTCAACACTGATCCTATACTGTTTTAATTCAGACATTACACAAGGCGATTTAGACAAGAGGTCTTTGTTTGTTTTAAAGGGAAAGATGTGATGCACCTGCATGTGTTGCTGAATTACCTCAGCTGCTGGATGCAGCTTGGATAGGGTAGCCAATGGATGGCTGGTGTGGTGTGTGTGTGTGTGCGTGTGTGTGCTTTGTGCGTCTGCTTGTATGTGTGTGTGTGTGTGTGTGGTGTGCGCGCGCGTGCGTGCGTGCGTGTGTGTGTGCGTGCGTGCGTGCGTGCGTGTGTGTGGAGGAGGATGATGATATGGCTCGGCGCTAGGACCGTGGCTCTGTCGGTGCGCAAATCCCAGCAGCAGCAGAGAGGCAGCAGCGCTCCGGCAGAGGCGGCTGTTCGCGGAGGAGATAGAAGCTGATCTGTCTGCAGCTGCCTGCGACTCAACGCATCCACCGGCGGGCAGGCTGCAGCACCTTGTGCGGCGCACGGACCTGAACCAGCCCGGGCTCGCCTCCGGAGCCCTCCGTATGGGCTCACCATGCGCAGGATACGGGCCAACGCCATCGCGATTCTGACCGTCGCGTGGATCCTGGGGACGTTTTATTACCTGTGGCAGGACAACAAGCCCCAGACGTCGTCGCCGTCGTCCTCGGCGTCGCAGACCCGCGGCAGGGGAGGCCATGGGCAGAAGGTGGTCCCCGGTCGGCTGGAGATCCACCGGGACGACAGGACCATCCCGCTGATAGTGAGGTGAGCGCGGCTGTGTGTGGGGGGGGGGGGGGGGGGGGGGGGGGGGGGGGGGGGGGGGGGAGCTGCAGGAGAGTGTGTGCTGCATGTTGATGTGCGTGTGTGTGTGTGTGTGTGTGTGTGTGTGTGTGTGTGTGTGTGTGTGATAAACCTTGGTGGGGGATGAGGGTGGTGGTGGTGGGTGAGGATGCACAGCTGGGTGTCACAGCAGGGTTATGCTTCTTTCGCAGCACACGTATAGCTTTAACCAGCTCATACCTCCCGCTGCGCAGCCACCACGTATATATATTCTAGCATTATTCCACAGGCTGTCTGCTGTGTATGTTTGTCGGTGTTTCACGAGCCCGCGAGAACCTCAAGCACACGTAAGAGGCTTTCCATAAATCCGGTGCGTCGTGCGCACACGCCTCGTAAACCACGTTATATGCTGACAGCTTCTTGGATCGCACGTGTGAGGTGTAAAAAACACGGGACCCCCCTTCCAGCTCGGACAGGGGCACGAGAGGAGTCCTCTGCTCCCCGTGTCTGTCATTAAAGGGCCTGTTTCTGTCGGGTCAGGTCTGTATCCGCCCGCCGTTGCCTTCTCAGGCGAACACAACCTCTGGTAAATGATGTAACTGGAGGTGTGGTGGTCTCGGGCTCGGCTGTGTTTGTTCCAGGTTGCAACACAGCACAGAGACACACAGTCTGTCTGCATCTGGGTCCACCCCAGCTCAGATTAGGAGATCCAGTCTACCTGGCTGCAGGGTTTTCTGATGCATTGTGGAGGGAGATACTATACCTTTGATCTTGTAGTCATTTCACCAGAGATGAAGTGAAGAAGACTCCTGCTGCCAGATACTTGAATTGTCCTCAGACAGACAGCCAGTCAACAAGGATTGCAGTCATTTATCAAGCAAAAATTAAAGTTTTTTTGTGGTTTTAGCTTCTCCAATTTTCTGCTTTTCTGCTCTTTTATATCTTTTTTTATTGAATATGTTCCAGTTTGGACAGTTGGACTTGCACTTCGGAAACATTTTCAAAATGTTGTCTATAAAATGTGAGAAAGTAGTGAATCATGTCTGTTATAGTGTCCCACAGCTCAAGGGGACATGTTCCAATAGCTTGTTTTATTCAACGACTACAACACACGATACGTTTGCTGACATGACAAACAAAACATCACATCCTCACATTGGAGAAGTGTTTGGCCATTTTTCTTTCTTAATCGATTGATCTAGTCATTGTTTCAACTGTAGAATAAACCTGACTTATTTTACTTGTTGAATCCAATATAAAAAGCCCGATATAAATCTGTGTGACAGAGAGAGTCCTTGAATGTAAAAGAGAGAGAAACTCCAATACAAATTCTATGAGAGATTTATTTTTCTGTACAAAAACATGAATCAATTCTTGAAACCAAACTAACAGACAAATCAATAAATATCCAATAGGAGACATGTGGACTGTTGTGGAAGCAGGACACACTGGAGCGTCTTCCTCAGTTCACAAGACCAATAAAATGTTGAGGATGTGTGTCAACATGTCAGGATGTTTCCCTCCAGCAGCAGCGGAACCATTAAAGGATTCATGGATTTAATAATTCAGGGGTTAACACCAAACGGGGGAGCTGCTGCAGTATTTCAGCTCTACAGTCACCTCTGGTTTGAAAAGAAATGGAGGAGCGCAGGCCAACAAGATGATCACACAAGTAAATGTGGAAGCACTTTGAACAATCGGAGAGCATCGAGCAAAGAGACACGACTTCTAATCAATCAGACCGCACTTTGAACTGTACACTTTGGATTCCAGCGCTGCCAAGTCGAGCTTTCTCCTCCTGATTTGCTGAGCGGGGTCGTTGACCTTCGTCACCACACTGAGATTTCCTCGCTGTAGTTTACTCTGGTAATCTGACCTGAGGCTCTCCGGCTGCCAGCTCGGCACAGAGTCCAACAGTTGGAAAAGAGGAGGCTGGTACACAAAGACTATAAAGGCTTCACTGAAGGGCTCTAGTTCTGTCCTTCTTTGTTTCTTCTTCTTCTATCTTTCCATCTTCCTCTCCTTTCTGCATTCCTTTTTCTTTTTCTGTCCCTCATTTTCAAAAATGTTCTCTTTTTATTTCTTTATTTCCATTTACCTCTTATTTGTTTTCTTTCTTTTGTCACTGTCCTCCCATACTGTATTTCTTTCTTTTCCTCTTTCCTTCATCCTTTTATATTCTTCTTTCCCATCTGTCTGTCCCTCTTTATTTGTCTTTTCTTCTGTCTTCCTAGTTTCCTTCTTCCTCCTTTATGTCTTTATTTACCCCTCTTTTCTTCCCTACTTTGCCTTCATGTTTTTCCCCCATTTTTTCCTTTTTCCTTCCATCCATCCTTGTTGAGTTATTTTTTTCTCTCTTCCATAAACCATCTGTCCTTTTGTCTTCCTTTATTCTTTCATTTTTCTCTGCCCTTTTGTTATTTCTTTCTCTTAGTTTTTTTTGTAATTTCTTTCCTCTATCATTCTTTCCTTCCCATCTTTTTCCCTTTCCTATACCCTCATCATCTTCTTTATTTATTTTCTTCCCTATCTCTGTACTTTATTTTGTCCCGCCCTTCTCTCTTTCTGTTTCTTTATTCATTCATTACTTTCCTCACAGTAGGACCTTCCCTCTCTCTGTCTCTTCTCTTCTCTCTCCCTCTCTCTTTTCCCAAAAGCCCGTTCATTAGCAGCATTTGATTCACTAATGACATCATCTGTGAAATCTGTTTGCGCTGGCTCCACTTTTTCCCCCTCATTTCCTGCACTGAGTGGTCTAATTTCCCACCACAACTTTTTTTCAGCCTCTTTTTTTCTGCAGTAACATATGGGGTGTGAACGCAGTTGTCAGTGCAACTCTATTGTAAACCTTTCACGGCAATCAGCCATCTCTCTGACCTGCACATCTGCTGTCATGGCTCCCTACAGCTGTGGACGTGTTATAAACATCGGGCCACAGATCCCCATCCAGCTCATCAGTTTGTCAGCTTGTTGAACTCCTGCCTTGGTTTTTTTTAGATATATATATACTGTATATATATACCTGTGAAGGTTAAAGATTATGTTAGGTGTCTATTGTTTGGTTTCATGTCTTCAGATCTGGGTGTCATGCTGTTTTTTTTTGCCCAGACTTTTTTTCCGACTAACCCAGCAATTTAGTTTTTTAATCAACACAGAAACACGTCACAAGAAAATTTTGTTAATTGTGCCGTTAACAAGCAGGTCTTGACAAGAATGGGCTCAGCTATATTTTCCATGAGGCTGTACAGTCATATATGACTGTAAGACAATGTATTACACCTCCTCATTGGAGGAGCATTGGCATGGTAACTGTGTTGTACCCAAACACGTCATTTAAGCTCAGATTCTTGTCTGTTTTTTATTATTTCAATGCAATAATCATATTTATTTTGCATCAAATCATTATGTCCACTCGCTTAGAAAATAGAAACAGTGGTGGGAGAATTTTCAAATCCTTTAACAGAAGTATAAATACACAACATAAACATACTCCAGATAGTAAAAGTCCCGCATTCATTAAAGTATGAGCAGCAGAATGTACTCAAAGTACTCATATCTCAGCGTATCTTAGTTTTTCTACCGCGTTATATCTGAGAATGGGCTCTTTAAGACTGTAATGTGTGGCAAGGAGGAGATCTGTACATATTAGGGTGGTTGTTTTGAAGTTTAGTGGAATGAAAGTAGAGCATGAAAGCCACTGAAACTAACCCCTTAACATGCAGTTTTCTCCTTTTTATTTCCACCAGTAGTGTTTAAGTTTACAGTGAGTGAAACATTGGTCAGGAAGGCTAAAAAGGTTATAAACACAGCACATTGTTTTTCTATTTATGTGTCCGTGTCCAATGAATGAATTTTAGCTGTTGATTTGCCAAACAACGCGCTTATGAAAAGTGTCTATTTGCACACATTAATACAGTAACTTTGGCATGAGATATAAAGTGTGTGAATAGATCATGAATAGGACTCCACGCGAAGCTTCTTCTCCCGACTATCTGGAAGATTTGACTTGTATGTGATTTCACTTTTAATTCTGCTTGAAGGAGCCAGCAGACGTGTTCATCTTCCAGACGAGCTTCATATTTAATTCAGCGGGCCGAGCCTCGACGTGCTCTCTGTTATTTTTCTCTTATTATCAGTGTCTCATATAGTGTCATTTTTTTTGTAGCTTGAAATATTTATTCACGATGATACTTGCGGATTACCGAGGGATATGAAATACACAAGTCTTAACTATACGAACAGCAGTGAAAATATATGTCTGGTGTGAAATGTGGGTTATGGTGGAAGAAATGACTTGTTTAATCATGTTTACTGTTGATGATGATGTGAAGCTCGATGAGAGGAACTAATCACATTACTGCTGAACATTTCAAATATAATCATCAAACACTTCCTCTTCTTTGAAGGCTTCTCAGTTCATAAAGCCGGACTCTGTGGCCTTAGTGCTCTTTGCTGCCGTCAGGAAAGAGCAAACTGAACAAGTTAATGCAGTGATAAATATAAGGATGCACTGGTGACTTGTGCAGGTGGTAAACTGATGGTGAAATGAGTTGTGTTGAATAATTAGCCATTTTTTGCACGCAGAAGAGTTACCTAATCAAACATCTCTCTCCACCTGAGTGGAGGGGAAATTCATTGTAATTGAAAGGTACAGTGTGTAGCATTTTGGGGCTCTATTGGCATAAATGGAATAAAGACTTTAAAAGTTTTTTTGTGAATAACGTACGGTTTTATATCTACATACGAGAGTGGGTCCTCGTGATGGAGCCGGCAGCCATGTTTCTACAGTAGCCCAGAACGGCCAAAAAACTAATTTGGCCACCCTACACACTGCACCTTTAAGTGGAGATGCTCTTGACGTGAGCAGTGACACCCTAAGAAGCCTTATTTTAAGAAGTTAAGTTTAGCTCTTCTTTATTTGTTTAATTCCCAAGTCAACCTGAGCGTTAGAACAAGCGTCTGCTGCTCCATCGGTTTGCACAGGGTGTTAGTGTGTAAACAAGCAAAGTTGCAAGGTGCTTCACAGGTGCACAGAAGATACAAGAAGAACTTCAGGGAATGGCCAAACTAAATACGAGAAGAACAACATCAAACCACAAGAATAATACGCTTTTTTGTATTTTAAATTCCCGTCTACCACGAACGTGAGAATGTGTCAAGCATCTGACCGGGTTTTCTGTTATAAAGGACTGAAAAGAAGAGAGACTTTCCTCTGCAACAGTCTGCTAAACATCAACTGCTATTTATAGAGCGGAGATAATTAGATCTGTTTTCCCACACTGCACTGGGATCAGCTGGTCATGTTACTGCACTGTAAAACCTACCAACTCATCTTAATAAAAGAAGTAAGCTAACCCAACTTAAATGGCATAGAAAGTTGTAGTTACTTGAGTGATACACTAACATGAACTCGAAAGTGAACTGCAGCCATAATGACTCAGTCATTTTGAGTTTGATCAACTTCTGGTAGACCTTTAAGTTATGTGTATCAATTCCAATGAGTTGTATTAACTCATTTGATCTAAATTGATTTTATTGACAGTGGACGTGGTCGAAAACTTAGTTGATCCTTTATCTGTCGTTAAGACAGGTGTCTGTAAATGTAATTGTTTCTGTGTTTTTTCGCTTAGATTTTTCAAAAGTTACCGAGAAATATACACTGTACTATCCGATAACACCGTTATTGTAACTAGCAGACCGGAGTTCTGCTTGTTGTGAAGTGGGCGAGTCTACCCAGCATGCAGTTCGGCACAATTATTACAATTATTAGTGTTACAAATAGTTTGTGTCACAAACTGCTGTGTCGTGGTGTTTTAACCCTGTTAAAGAGTGTTAGTTGTGGGTTATTAATTGTTGTTATAAAGTTTTAATCATGACTAAAGTTACAACCATGACACGTAAGTAGCTCCAACCGCTGCGCCCTCAGTGGTGAAAAAATAAAGGTGTCTGCCTGCTGAAGAGCGACAATAGTTGTTATGGCTATGCGGTATATGAAAAATTCATACTGGTTTCACATTTAACCGGTATACCGCACAGCCCTATGTGTAATGTTCTGGTCAAATAATCATGTTGGTTCAAATAAATTCATTCCATCTGAGTTCATACAAAAATTACAAATAAGTTTAAATAATAAATATGTTTTAAGTTCAATACAAAGAATGGAGTCAGTACTAGTAATTTATTTACTTGAGTTAGGAGTACTCCATTTAAACATTTTTTTCCACTAAAAGGATTTGAGTTATTTACCTTAAATGGTTCAAGGCAATCGGTTTCCTTAAACTATTTGAGTTGACTTTACTCATCAGGTTTTACAGTGTGTTATAAAAGTAATGATGAGTCTGTTATTATATATATATATATATATATATATATATATCCTATTGTATTTATATATATATACATATATACAATAGGGTAGATATCCTAATGCTGGTAAAAGGTTGGTTGGCTGGTTTCTGAAAGGGACAGGCCCACAAAGCATAAAACAAGTATATACTATATATATATATATATATATATATATATATATATATATATATATATATATAACCTGTGAATTCTCCCCAATAAAATTGTATCATAATCTAAAACAACACATTACATCATGATTCATTTTTGATAATATTGTGTCTTATTGATCTAAATCCAACCAGTAAATAAAGTTATCAGATGTCATGGAGTAAAAAGTACAATATTTGCCTCTAAAATGTTGTGGATTGGAAATATAAAGTAGAAGAAAATGAGATTACTCAAGGGAAGTACAAGTACCTCTAACATGTATTTGTATATAACACCTCTTCCCTTGTGCAGGTAGTGTACAGGGAGTCTTTAGAGCTTTAGTCGGCGAAGGTAACACTGTGGTATCGACATTAATCTTGCGTTTGTGTGTGAATCCTTGAAGCGTTCACACTGCTTCCCCGGAGAGACGGAGAATGAGGTCACTCTCACCTGAACTTGGTCAGGAGCTTTTTATAAATCCTCCAGCTACACCGACCTTTAATAAAGCAACACACAACAAAGAGTCATCCTTTATTTCCTTTTCTCAGAAATCAGAATCAGAATCAGAAACCGTTTATTAGCCAGGAATGTTTTCACACAAACGAGGAATTTTTTGAGGCGGAAGGTGCATACATTGGACATGGACATGGGACGTTAGACGAGACAAACAACAATCAACAATCAACGAAAACAGTGCAATTGGTATTAAAATATGTGTAAGATAAGAAAGTGCTCAGTCAACAGATACGTTAATGTGAATGTACTTAAATGTGTATTTAAGTTAAAGTGTATGTTAAAGTGACGAGTGTTTAAGTATGCGGTGTGCAGAGGAGTGTATGGTAAAGAGAAATAAAAATAAAGAAGAGAAAATAAAAAAAAATGAAGAGTTAAAATTAAAAATTAAAAATTAAAATAGCTGGGGGTGACAGAGACAGTCAGTGGGGGACCCGTTCTCTGTTGATGAGCCCGACTGCTGACGGGAAGAAACTGTTTGTGTGGCGTGAGGTCTTGGTCCTGATGGACCTCAGCCTCCTGCCAGAGGGGAGGGACTCAAACAGGATATGTCCAGGGTGAGAGGGGTCAGCTGCAATCTTCCTAGCTCGCCTCAGAGTCCTGGAGGCGAACAAGTCCTGGAGGGATGGCAGATTACAGCCAATCACCCTCTCAGCAGAGCGGATGATGCGCTGCAGCCTGGCCTTGTCCTTGGCAGTGGCTGCGGTGTGCCAGACGGTGATGGAGGAGCAGAGGATGGACTCAACGATGGCAGTGTAGAAGTGCACCATCATTTTCATCGGCAGGTTGAACTTCTTCAGCTGCCTCAGGAAGAACATCCTCTGCTGGGCCTTCTTTGTGATGGAGCTGATGTTCAGTTCCCACTTGAGGTCCTGGGTTAGGATGGAGCCCAGGAAGCGGAAGGACTCCACAGCGTCGACGGGGGAGTCACACAGGGTGAGAGGGGCGGGTGGGGCGGCGTTCTTTCTGAAGTCCACAACCATCTCCACTGTCTTCAGAGCGTTGAGCTCCAGGTTGTTCTTGCTGCACCAGGTCGCCAGGTGGTCAGTCTCCCACCTGTAGGCGGACTCGTCCCCACCAGAGATGAGTCCAATGAGGGTGGTGTCATCCGCGAACTTCAGGAGCTTGACGGACTGGTGACTGGAGGTGCAGCTGTTGGTGTACAGCGAGAAGAGCAGAGGGGAAAGAACGCAGCCTTGGGGGGAACCGGTGCTGATGGACCGAGAGCCTGAGACGTGTTTCCCCAGCTTCACATGCTGCTTCCTGTCAGTCAGGAAGTCTGTGATCCACCTGCAGGTGGAGTCGGGCACGTGCAGCTGGGAGAGCTTGTCCTGCAGCAGAGATGGGATGATGGTGTTGAAGGCAGAGCTGAAGTCCACGAACAGGACTCCTTTCTCCTTCCATTCTTCCATCTCCCTGTTTGCTTCTGCTTGATGACAGCTGCTCTCATCTGCTTTCATGTATTCCCTGGCTGCTTTTACCTCCCACTCGCAGGGAAATTCCGTTAATTACTAAAGGTTCTATAGACTGTGTGTTTAGTTTTGATGAGTGCCCATCCCCTTTTTGCCTCGTTAGCCACTGACACGGTGCCCTGAATAAGAAAGTAGCATTTACATTTTAATGATTTCAGACTGGCTTAAAGGTGAGTGCAATAGAGACGCTTGGTTTAATTCCCAGATGAGCAGCGTTGCAGCCGGATTGCAGAGCAGAGAACTTGTTTTACATGCAGCTTTAGGATATTTCAGACTGAATACAGAGGTGGAGTTTACTGGTTAGTCTGGGGGCTGTTGAGGCTCAGGAGGCAGAGCGAGTTGTTCATTAATCTCAGGGTTGGCTTTTTGATTCCCTGCACATGTCAAAGTGTCCTTGAGCAAGACATTGACCCCCAATGGCCAGGCCAGCGCTTTGCAACAGTGTGTGTGTGTGTGTGTGTGTGTGTGTGTGTGTGTGTGTGTGTGTGTGTGTGTGTGTGTGTGTGTGTGTGTGTAGAGTCACACTGTGTTGTGTGTCAAAGCTCCATGTTAGTTCCAGTTACCATTCATCATTTAGTTGTAACATAAAATATACAATATACAGTAAGTCTAAATCTCAATTGTTAAGCAAACATGAACGAGATGTATTATTAGCACACAGTGTCCATGGAACAATTATTCAATATCATGTTTGAACAATACTTGTGTTTCTACCTCTATTTAAGGTTTCATTTGTCTTGTTTTATACGCTGAGAAAGATTTTTGAAAGATAAAATGAGAAATTTATTCAAAACCAACAGCGAGATTTAAAAGATGAAATGCTGTCGGTTTTGACAGAAAGTTAAAACATGATATAAACAAATCCCTTCATGAGGATGAGGATGCAACAATAGATAGATAGATGTGGCCAAAGAATCAGTGAAGGAGTGGAGTGTTGACACCAAAAACAATGTATCTCGCTGCGTTTGCACTTCTGTGTGTTTACATGAGCAACAGGGAGTGGATTTGTATTTGTCCTTTAATCCCACATTGTTAATTTATAATAATTTATTCTTTCTTTGACTTGATTTATTTCCAGTAAAACATGGTTTTAATGTCTCCCCTAGTTCTTCCAGCAGACATGAACACGTAAACACACCTTTGTTGTGTCCTCCGCAGGTGACCCAGCCCCCGCGGGCCGAGCAGCAGGGCCAGCTGCTGGGCGGCTTCGACGAGAAGGCCTACCTGGCGGGCAAGCAGCTGAAGCCGGGGGACGACCCCTACAGAGAGCACGCCTTCAACCTGCAGGAGAGCGACCGGCTGGGCAGCGAGCGAGCCATCAGGGACACCCGACACTACAGGTGAGCGGGGTTAACGCCGCCTCCTCCCAGGAGCCGACTGTCTATCTGCTTTGATCTGCACAAGTGGATTGAAGACTAATCTGGCTTGAGCTGCACATGGGTTCGCAGTTGTTTGGAAAAATCTGTACACTTAAAGGTTGTGTCGGTCAAATGCTAAGTCTTCGCACTACGAGCGACGCAGAAACGTTCTCCGAGTCGTTTTCAAGCCGCTGACAGGAAGTTACAAAGTGGCACGGGCTGCTCTACAAATCAAAGTTGAGCCGCTGGCTCACATGATCTCAAGATGCAGATACCAAGAGGCTTATGTTGAAGCACTGCTTCTGCCACCTGGTTTTCAAACAGTGGACGATGAAAGGACTTCTTCACCACATGTTGAGAAAATATGTCATAATAGAAATGTCTTTGGTGGAAAACATGAAATATAGCTTTGGATTTCAGAGGGATTTGGATGAAGACCGACTTTAAAACGCCAACAATGACTGAGTGTTGTCCACGTTTCCATCTTACAGACTTAACCTTCTCTCGGTGTGTTTTCAGTTCATGAGAGTTTGTTGTAACCTTTACGGTCAATTTAAAATGCCTTATTCAGAGCTTATTCAGAGAGATAGCGTGGACCAAAAAGACGAAGCTTCGACCCATGCTTGATGCTTAAAGCTCCCAGCAACAGGTAGCAGAATAAAGTAAGGAATCAGAAATCTGTGCAGTTGTTGCCTGGCAACGAAACCTTTCCATATCCCTGTGGCAGCGATGCTGAGGCGACGCCACAGGGAACCACTGTGTGTGTTCAAACACCGGACTGACAACTTAACACATGCATGTGACTTCTTCAGAGAAAGGTAAACCTCCTCTCGCGGTGTGATTAACGTGTGGTACATTCTTCTCTCTGCAGGTGTGCCTCTCTGAACTATGACACGGACCTTCCCTCCACCAGTATCATCATCACCTTCCACAACGAGGCTCGCTCCACTCTGCTTCGCACCATCAAAAGGTAAAAAAGGTCAAACACACAACAACAAGCCCAGGAACGACGACGGCATTGAGTCGTGTTTTCTGATCTCCGTCTCTCTGTTTCTCTTTCACAGTGTCTTGATGCGAAGTCCTCCATCGCTGATCCAAGAAATTATCTTGATCGATGACTTCAGCTCCGACTGTAAGTTTCTGTTTTTTGTTGTTTTTCTTTTGCTGGGGAAAACTGTGGTTGGACTGGTGTCGCTGCCTTTGAGCACATGGAGGTTTTGTTGTATTGTTTCAGTGAATTTTAGATTTTTTTTACATTTTACATTTACACAAATTACAGATGATTTTATTTGGCGGATATTTTTCTGAAACACACATCTCTAAAGCAGTAATAATCATAACTTTTTAGATCATTTAACGGGATCAAATGATTACTTGTGGGCCTTTGTGAACGGTGATGAACGCACAGAGATTTATCCACAGCTCCCCTCGCTTTGCTCAATGTTTTTGTGTCTTTCATTTCTTTGTTTTGGTTCACTCTCACTGCTCTCATCAGCATAATTTTTAGCCACCGCAGGCCTCTATTTCCAGTGAAATACTCTGCAAATTGTTGTGTATACTACTGCTCAGCTGGTACAGTCAACCACACAACGGCAGATGGTGAACATAGTGGAGCATTTAGCAGCTAAAGAGACAGATATTTTCCTCTGGATTAAAATAGGAGTGAATATCAGACAGATGTGGCTTGTCAAACTGATTTTAGGGCACCGAGAGCATTTGGACCCTTAAGGTCCGTATTTCTCGAACCTGACTGTGGCCCAGTGTGCCAGGTGTCAAGCTCGGTTCATTCTGCTATGAGTTCGTCTGCTGCAAATGTCAAAGGAATGTTCCAACAATCGAGTAGTCCAAAATAATGGGAAAATGTAGGGCAAGGATAATGTCAAGAGACAGGAGCGGCTTTGAAGATGAATCACGCTGACGTCTGATATCACAGAAAATCTGAAATTGAACAAGGAGGTGAGAGCTTCTTCAGGATTTTCTCCCTTATTATGTAACTGATCAGGGATGCTGCTGAGGGAATAAAACACATCAGCAACAAAGCATTAGCAGGAATGAGCAGGAGCTTTCCCACCATGCTTTGTGGTTTAATTACCTTGACATTGGGAAAACAAATCAGCTAATGGCCACATAAAGTGAAGGTTATGTTTCTATGTAGCTGACCAGGACGGTGGATTTAGAGGATAACCACATCATAATTATTCCCTTTTTGTCAGCGTTAGGCAGAAGAATTATATGAGCTCATGCTTTACACTGTCCACAGCGCTTTCTGTAATTACCACCACATGCATCTTCTGTCTGTGGGAACTGCACGGTGACCTACATTCACCGTGCATTCAAGCACTGACACACACACACACACACACTGAGACACACTCTGAGGTGTCAGAGCTGGCCAGACGTCTTCACAGTAGCGTCTCAGCGGCAGTAGCAGCGGGAGCTCTATTAGCTCCCTAATGCCTTGTTTTCTCTCACTCTGCTGCAGCCGGTTCACCTGAACCCACGTTGAACCGGCAGCATCACCACGGTCGAGCCAACATGGCCGTCTGTTTCGTGTCCTTGAGCGAGTTACGTTTTTTTAAATATATTTTCAGCTTTCGTTATCACATGGAACCGTTTCAAACACAATTTCTCTCCAGCTAGTGGCTTCTAGTTTTGCCTCACACCGACTGAGCAAAATAAGCTTCCCATTAGTCAACTGCTCCGCTCCCTCCAGCGTTTCTCCGCGGCCTCCCTGTGTCGCAATTTTCTAATGCTGCGTTTAATTTGAAGTCTCAGTAATCCCCACTATGAAAAGTGAAATAAAACTGTTTAAGTTGGGGTTTCGAAGGCTGGAGGTCGAGCATGTTGTCAAAAACCTGAAATCACTACATGATGTTAAGAGTTACGTGGTATTGTTTCTATGCGGCTGCACGCACAGTGAGGTGCCAGCTCTTTTCCAACACGCCATGTTTTAAATCCAAAACACTTTGGGCTATTTTGCCGTCATTAGGGTGTTTTTCTCTGGTTTTCTTTATTTGCAGTCCGTAAATTAGTCATAGCCTACAACATACAAACCACGACCAAAAACCAAACATTCTTACATTGACTTTTAAGTCAGCTCTGATGCCATCGCGATGAAGGCAAAATAGCTGAAATAATTTGTGAAATAAACACAATTAACAAATGTTGCCAGATTGTACGATTTTATGTTGGAGTGTGTTTGTTTTTTAGTTTCACAGTCGGTTCACTGTCAGCTGAGGCAGTGAGAGTGTGAGCTGATTGGTCAGGATGTGACCCAGCAGGCAGACGGCCGGAGGAGGCGGTGGAGGATGTTGGTCAGCAGGCAGGGAGAGGGATCGGCCTGCCTGGGTGTAATCCTATTAAGGCTCGCCTTAATCATAAGGACACCGGCCTCAGTTTAGGACAGTGATCTTTCCTGTGAGTCCAGGCGTCAGCATGTGACTCATGCGGCGATGTAGGAATACACAACCCAGTTCACACAGCGTGCTGGTGTTACAGTAACATGCACTATTTTGGCAGTTGGTGTACAATAAATGAATGGTCTTTGCAGTGTTCTACTGACAAATAAGTGTACGGTGAGGCACCAAATCATACCAGCCAACAAACAGGTGTTTTGGGGGGTTGAGAACAGCTCTTTTATTTATATTGTGCTCTGCATTTTGGGACAGGAGCTCCCCATTGAGAAAAAATACTTTAATTTGTCTTTTTTTCCGCTGCGTTAACAAAGGTCATATTCGAAACGTGGATAAATGGAGCACATCGTATGCCGTTGCATGCATGTAACTGTATAATGTATGCAAGCTCACACACACACACACACACACACACACACACACACACACACACACACACACACACACACACACACACACACACACACACACACACACACACACACACAATCTAGCTACAAGTATCCAACATCTGCTCAGTGGGTGTGATCTATGACTTTGTGCTCTTCTTCCCTGAGTCCTTAAACCTTCATTCCACAGACACACACACACACACACACACACACACACACACACACACACACACACACACACACACACACACACACACACACACACACACACACCATCTGTCCCCTCCATATGAGCGCCACTAAAGAACTTATACACTTCCGCTCTCAAACACACGTCCGACGTGATACAAAAGCTTAAATGCGAACAAAGACGTTGGTAAACACAGCAAATCAAATCAAGGAGGATTACAACTTGTCATGTGTGTGTCTGTCAGCACACGGCTGTATCGATGCTGGCGAGGGGGTCTCTGCCTGATCTACCCACAATCCCTCAGCAAGGTCACACTCACTCTCTGCTGCTAATGCTAATCCCCTCAAGGGTGCGGGTGTGTGTGCGTGTGTACCTGTGTTTGTGTGTTGTTCGTAATGATGTCCATCCGCAAGCATCAACAAAAGGTCTGCGCCAGAGAGAAAAGGGAAGTGGATGATGGGAATGAGCCGCTCGCTGGATTTGTTTATGGAAAAAGGATTTTGAATTTAATTACCCTGCGAAATGAAGCTGTTTTGTTTGAGCACTCAGTCACTCTGAACTGCTTTTTGAGTTCACGTGTTGCTGATTATCTTCAAGACTGTGATGGACCCCTGATGCCGTAGTGTTTGAACGTGTTTAGGTCATGTTTTACTGTGGCGTGAGTGGCTTTCACTGAGGGTATGCATCTGAGTGACAGTGTGAGACGAGGCGATGCGGAGGTCTGCGTTCCTCAGTGTGTGTTCTGCTGTTCCACCATAACATCCCATCTCCTCTGCTCTCCTCTTCCAGCTGAGGACTGCCAGCTGCTCTCTCAGATCCCCAAAGTGCGCTGCCTGAGGAACGGCAGGAGAGAGGGTGAGTATGGAGGGACGGGGAGGAGGAGGATAGGAGCCTGGGCTTAGATGTGCTGCATGGGGTATATTTTAGCCGTCCAAGCTATTGTGTCTTTAATAAAGAAAAATTAAAGGCAAAAAAAACATCTTTAGTAGCACAGCACCTTTTAAAAACAAAGGCAACTCAAATACCTTTACATAATGCAGAGAAATTCTTTAGAACTGCATTTAACTATATCATAAGGAGGAAAATAAAATGATTAATCATTAATTAAATCAATTAAAGGTGCTAAATTCCAAATTCAGAGCATATCTATGATTGAGGGATGCTTCCACTCAACATGGCGACGGCTGAGCTGGTAGCTGGAAGCTAACGTGCTAACAGCAAAAACAAGAACAACAACAGTGAAAACAAGGGCAGCAGTGCTGACAGAGCTCACGGTGTTTACCTGAGGAGGAACCGGCTGGTGCTACGCGTCAGCGCCGACAGTGTGTTACTCCACTATATCTTTACAGAGCAAATAACTGTGTATTGCTTTATTAATGGTCTGAATGTCGAATTTAGCAAATTTAAACTCAAATAACATGATATAAAATAAACAAAGTGATACAGTTTCAGTGCAGTGACCAAAGAATACTGTGGCAACTGACAATAATGTCCATGATAAATTACTCAATCAATTAATTGTCTCGTAAATAAAATGGAAAAGAATAGTGAACATTCACCATCAAGTACTAAGAGTCCATTCTGTATGAACATAACCCCGAAATCTTAAATTCACAATGAAATGAAAACGAGAAAAGCCAAATATAGTCGCACTTCAGAAGGCGGAACCAAAAGGTTTTGTCATACTCGCTTGATAAATTGATTTAGATTTATGTTTATCTTAATCAATCAGTCAACTGTCTAATAATTTCAGCACTTCAGCAACAAAGACAACAACATATAGCCTATAACTATATACTCATAACTATCAGAGTCATAATCAGCATAAATAACTCCTTTGTGCACCTGCTACTTTCTGTGAACATCAACTCTTTCATCCCTATATTAAAAACCACGAAATGTCAAAAGAACTGTAAAAATAAAGATGAAAATCATTGTTTGTTGTCATCACCCATATGTTTCTGATTTTAATTAAATTAATCCTGGAATTAGATTAAATCCTCGACCTTAAAAACCAGAAAGTTGAGTCAAACTAAAAGCCAAAAGAGCCGGTGTTGCCGATTTGTTTGCGTGTCTTAAAAATAATCCCTTTTACTCAGGTTGCTGCTTGTGTTGCTGCTTGTGTTGCTGCTTGTGTTGCTGCTCTCTCTGCCGACTGGAGACTTTGTTCTGGCTCACGAAACACATTCTGACAAAACATAAGCATATCGAATTTAGGCCAGCAGTTCCCGACTGGCAGCCGAGGAGTGAGCCCAACTTTCTCTGCCAGCATGTCAGACAATTCTAAATCTTATTGTTAGTTACTCTTCAGTGAAAATGTAAAATAATGTAAAATAATCCCTTTTTTATTTCTTTAAACTGGATGACCCAACAAATAGAGATTTTCAGCAAAAGACAGCAATCCCTGTCAGTGACCTTTGATTGATTTTAAGATTTGATTCCCACTTGACGCAGCTCTTAATGGTTTCACACCTTTGTTGACTTTCTCTCCTTTAATGTATCGAACTGCTGCCTGAGGTCATCAAGCACTGGAGCAGCAAATGTACACACAGTTACAACAAACACGCTTTAGGAGGCAGGCTTTTGTTGTCAAAGATGTGAATGTTGGAATGGACTGCCAATAAATATCTGACATGCAACTGGAAGATGTTTTAAAGTTATCCTTAAATGAATGAATGCAATAAATATTAACATATATATCAACTATAAACAATGTCACTCAGGTGGAAGAAAAAATGTAATGTGTTTGTTGACAATCTTTAAGATCATTAAATGTTTTTATTTGTTATATTTATTGTTATTATCGCCACACACAATGTGAAGAATACTAGGGTTACAAGTAATGGTTATTTACACATCAGAGTCCCAGAGAACAAAGTGAAATAGTCAAGTGTTGATTTAAAAAAAGGTATCAAATAACAAATCTCTCTGTAACCTTAGCTACATGTCGTAATCTAAAGTTAGTTTGATCCGAACCAAACATGTTAGGTGTGAAGGTGTGAAAGCACCCTCAAGATGTTTGAGTCAGAACTGCCTTGTTACAAAGTGCAATTCTGAGGAATTTGATTATCAAAAAAGCTTGTTGTGACACGAGTAAATCAGTTTTTTCCCCCCTGCTGATGCCGTGAGCTGCTCAAGTGGAGAACAAAAGAAATAGCTTAATTAAGCTGAGAAACATGACCTCCTCCGCAAGGTGTAATACAGAAATCTTAAAAGGTACAAATAATTAACTGAAAGTTACACTTCAAGGTGTCTTTTTGTACACACAAACAACTTCACATGATTCTGTTATTTTAACGATCTTTGAATTTGGAACAAAACTCTTCAGATGATGAGATGCATCTGTTTAATTAAAAAGACAATTAACCTTCTCCACACTCCGCATTTAACACGTCTGTGTTAAATGCAAATTACTGTGATTGTAGTCACACTTTTGATGAAGAAAGACACCTTTATAGCGTTTCCCCTCTTGCCTGTAGCAATTCTCTTCTTAACTTGGTTTGTTTTAAAATAGATTTGACTCTCGGCTCCACATTAACACTGTTTTCTTTCTGACGAGCAATTTGTGCGTGGTGGGGGCGTAAAGCGAGACCCGCTCTGGCATCTGCTTCAGACTAATCCAATTAGCTAGCTCCATTTCAAAAAGCTTTCGGTTGCGTAGAATCCTTTCCACCTAACAAGGTCTTCAAATAGTTCAGAACTTAAAAGGAAAAGTGACACTGATTAAAACTTTACCCTGCATTTCTGCTCTGTGCTGTTTGGGAGTAAATTCCTCAAACTCTCGCGGGCAGAAAGCTGATCGAACAGAGACAACGTGACATGTGAAAACCTTTTGAATGTGGTTTGAATAGAGATTGACTAGATTAACAATATCACTTGTAAACGTGCTGTGAGTCACTTGTAATCAAAAATCAACAGCTTTGTGTTTTCAAATGACGTCCATTAATAAAACAAGCAGACATCCGCTGTGAAAGAGGCAGCGAGGCCTGTTTTTCTCAACAGTTACCTCAGTAGACTAGAATGCAACTTAGAAAAATGTAAAATAAAATGACTTTTGCAAGGCCTTGTTGGAAAACAAAGGAAATAACAATACATTTACGATAGTAGAAGTAGACAAGGAGAAGCAGAGAGCCGGTGCATTAATCAACTGTGTTAACAATCTTTTCCCTTTTACTAATGGACTCCATTGGTCTTCCAAGAAGTTGGGGGGTTTATAAAAATAACGGTCAAGAATGTATGCAGCTGAGGTTGAAATATCCAGAAGTTTAGTTGCCTATAAAGATCAAATACAAAAAAAAAAACATTTTACGTTAATAATAACTCAACAACTCAGTATTTTACTCAAATTTGAGAAAAAGCAGAAGCCTTGTCATTGTGATAAGTAAAGTAACTATGACATGTTAAATCAGTGCTTCAGTTTCATCCCTCACGTTCCAACATTAGGCATCAAAATATTGACGTCCCTACTTACAGTGAAGCAGCATCCAATGTGATCAAATTTGGACCGTTTTCAGACTCCAATGTCCTTCCCCCCCGCTGCTCTCCCTCAGGTCTGATCCGGTCGCGTGTGCGTGGAGCCAACACGGCCTCGGCCTCCATCTTGACCTTCTTGGACAGCCACTGCGAGGTCAACGCCGATTGGCTGCAGCCGATGATCCAGAGAGTCAAGGAGGTACCGACCCACAGTCTGCCGTCATTCACACTCTCCAATTAGACACTCCATATGTGCAGCTCACACACACACACACACACACACACACGCACACACGCACACAACACATTTCTGAGGTGAACAGTTGCTTTTTCTTTTTGCGGCTGTGATGTAAAGCTTCAGGGTATTTTGCTCTTTTTCTGGGTAGATTTTATTGGCTGTGATGTAATACGTTGGCATCGCATAATACATTAAATAAACTCTCAGTTTGTTCGGCTAAGATTGAATTCAAACTACACCAGAAATCCCTCTCCACCTTGCCGCTGCTGGAAAGAGCATGCAGTCATTTTCCCAACCAATCTGTTGTCCACTTGACTCCGGAGTGTTTTACTACACAAGTTCAGTTGGTCTGTTTTGTGTTGTAATGCGGTGGTTTGTGTTGTGCATTTTTTTTTTATGCTTCGGGCTGCATGCCGGATTCATTTCTAATCAAAAACAGTAATGCAGTGGGAAGGGTCTCCCCCTTTCACCGCATCCTACAAATTAGATTATGCAGCCCACCAGAGACACTACAGTCACGTTCATGCATGAGGGTTTCACAATACAAGAATGTGACCGGGATGAAATGCAGAATCCGCCACTTTTCATTATCAGGGGGATTTTTTGTTCATTTTTTAGTACCAGTTGTATTTTCATGTGCACTTTCAAGGGCGTTCTGGCTGTCAGCGCTCACTGGTTATGTTTGTTTTTCTTTATCAACTCTAAGCAGTCACACAAGCAAAGCACACACATTATTTAAATACTAGTGCTGTCAAACGATTAAAATATTTAATCGCGATTAATCGCATTTATGTCATAGATTAATCGCAATTAATCGCAATTTTTCATTTTTTCATTTTAATGCTCTTATCAACATGAAAAAGTGGATTGGCTTGCTTTATGCAAATGTTTTATTTTATTGAAAAACAACTGCCAAACAGGGCGTAAACAAGGGTTTACAAAATAAAATTATAAAGTGCACATTTCAGGTAAACAAGGGCTTAAGAGAGAGAAAGAGAGAGAGAGAGAGAGAGAGAGAGAGAGAGAGAGAGAGAGAGAGAGAGAGCTGTGAACATAGCAGTCAGGCTCTCGAAGGCAATTCGTAGGTCCTGTCATTGGATGCGATGCGTATTATATCAGCTAGACCCTCATTCTCCACAACGTTAACAGGCCTACACGCAGTAGCCACCCATTTAGCTATGGCTGCAATACGTTTGTTCTTCGTTGTGGTGTCCATGCGTTTCTGTCCGAAGTCATCCATTCTTGTCTGCTATGACGAGGGGTCGCAGAGTTAGCATCAGCTGTGTGCTTGGCCATCAAGTGGTGTTTCAGACTGGATAGGCTACCATGATAGCTCAGTTCACAATGACAAATGGCACATACCACTTTGGTCTTGTCAAGGGAACCATCTGACAACTTTTTGAAAGTAAACTTTCCATTCATTAGAGTCTTATCATTCATTTTGCCGTATCGCGCTCACCATTCATTCATTTCAAACCGTAACGTTAGCCTAGCTTCCAAGCCCAAACAGCGTGCCTATTGTTTTGCTTCCGGTTGAGCTACATCCGGCGTGGTGCTCGCGAGAAAAAAAATTAAAATGTGTTAACGGCGTTAATAAAATTGACGGTGTTAAAATTGGTTTGCGTTAACGCCATTAATAACGCGCTAATATGACAGCACTATTAAATACATTATTTATAGACAGAGATAAGCGTGCACATTCACCGAGATATGAGTGTCTGCTATTTTGATAAAGAGAGATGTAGCTGTGGACACATTCATCCCTTGTTAATGAGTAACAGGCTGCTTTCCCCCCGACATTATTAACCTGTGACTGTGCAACAGGAGTTATCCCTTCTCCTCTCTCGTGTGCTCCCACTAAAGATCTGACTCTTGAAGAGAGCTGCTGCCAGTGCGCTTCATTTTTTTTATCCGCTCCCTTTCTCGCCGAGAAAATCTTCATGTCTGTTCTGTGAATATGTTGCTGCAGCCGCTTAGTTTAGGATACAGACTGGAAACGGCTAACATGGCTCCGTCTAAGAATAACGAAATCCTCCTACCAGTATTCCTAAAACGTACACTAATTAACACGTCAGCGGTTTAATCTGCACATAAACGGAAGTTCAATTTGCAGTTTCACACAGGTTTATGTGTTTAGCTGTTTTTACACACCTATTTTTGTACTGATAGAAATAAAAAAGTTCATTAGTGAGCTTGGAGTTGCTTGTAGGTTTCATTCATTTTGAACAGAGCCATGCAAGCTGTTTCCCCCAATTTCCCGCCTTTATGCTAAGCTACGCTAACTTTCTCCTGACTTTCGCTGTACTGAACCTTTAACCCAACAAACATGAGAATGGTAACAATCTTCTTATCTAACCCTCAGCAAGAGAGCCAGAATATCTCCCAAAATGTAGAATGATTCCTTTTAATTAAAAGAACATCAAATAAAGTTTGTGTTCTTTGCTGTTAGTTCAGAAAGTTAACCAGACAAGAACCCAAACTGAAAGTCTGCATGCAGCAGAACTCATAAATCCAGAGGTCTCTACTGTGCAATGTTTTATTCAGAGGACTCTACACACTGTGAGCGTGTGCACCTCGTGGTTGTGCTGCCGTACACTCATCCTTGGCCCTGGGCGGCTGTGACTCATCCAGCTTGCATTACAATCTTTCAGTCTGGCATTCATGAGCGCGTCAGGCTCGGTGATAATTCACCAGCTCCTCGGCCCAGCTGCCCTGGATTCATCAGTCTTCCTGAGGACCACAGTTGTGGGTTCATGAAGGGCTCTGAGAGCAGGAACACGGATGAAGGATCACCGTCTATGTCCTTTAATGCAACATAATGACACTTTTCATTTGTTAATTTAGAGCAGCAAACAAAACCTCTTGAATGTAATGAGAAATGAAGTATGTCGATAATGAGCTTATAGATGTACAGGGATAAGAGATTTAAATTGAAAGATATCATTTATCATATGCACTCTCTGCAGGCTGGGGCGACATTTAATACCTTCTTTAAAGAATAATTGCAATGTGCAAAGTTGATAATATTTATCATTACTGGATGCCCCTCTCCCTTCTTTTTCTTGCTTTTTTTCACTGACCATAACTAATGACGTGGCCCCCAAACCTTTTTAAGTTCCATAAAAGAAAGTCAGAAAGAGTAAACATAACTTTGTGTTCCTATCCTGTTAATCATCGTGAGCCCCTTCCTTATTTATCTTTGGACCTGACACCAGGATGGGAACCATTTGTCTAAAAGACCAGAAACTATTTGCATTTTAGCACAGAGACATTTTATCAGGAATGGAGCAGGAACAGCCTCACTGATTAAGTGAAATCCGGTGCCAAAATATTTATCTTTTAAGGGAAATATCTCTATGGTTGAGATGGAGCTAAATTTTACTATTTTATATACAGTTTGGTTGTGTTATCGAAAGCAAACAATCATATTTATGTTATATTCTTAATTACTCAAGAGAATACTTTCTGTGAAGTCAAAAGTACCACAAATTATCAAATATCTCCACACAGTGTATGAGCAATACGCCTGCACAGTGAGAAAATGATTCAAGGCAAAAAAATATATATATATTTCTCTTGACCTTTTAGCCAAAGCATGACAGTGCGTTCTCTGTTGGTCTCTTATTCAGAAACAGATGTAACATTACTGAGAGATGAAGCAAAGGAGTGGAGATCGCCACACGCCAAACGACATTTGATAACTGTGAAATTCAGTCTGCACAAAGCACGTTGCTTATTGTCACTGCATCATGTAAATCATTTCACTTTTCCAAATGACAGTCGAAGAATGCGCTTAAATTCCTTCATCAGCGGCACTAAAAACAGCCAGATGTGATGGACAAAATCACAGCACTCTGACAATAAATTCAAACACAGAACGAGAGGAGAATAGAAAAGAGTGTGAGAGCGAGAGCGGGCTGAGATATTGAGAGATCACCGGTGACATCCATCTATGCAAGTGCAGCCTCTTCGTGCATTATCAAATCACAGAGGCTCATTAAAAGTTCCACAAATGTCTATTGCTTAAAGCTGAGATCATCACTTTCCAAATTGCTCTCTGACAGAGTGTCATCACACCCACTCCCTCCCACACACACACACACACACACACACACACACACACACACACACACGCACACACACCCTTTGGTGCAATGAACCCAAAGTTCACGACGGGTTCAACCTCTGAGCAAAGAGACGGACGGCTCTAATTGGAAACAGTCAGTTGGGTTCTCCCGATGCTAAGCTTTGCGACGACTACACGAACACTTTCAGAGGCCTCATGGGCAAACAGCAGTGTTGGCACAGACGCAGACAGATGCAGACAACACGCAAACACAAACAAACAAACACACACACACACACACACACACACACACGCCATCAGCAGTCGGCAGTTCTCTTGTGCTTTGCTTTACTTTGAGGTTCATGTTTCTTCCTCAGCAGGAGGCAGTTTTAACTGTTCAGAGATTATTCGTCCGCTGGGAACTGTGCGAGGAATTGCTTGTGTTTACAATATAAGCAGAAAATACATTATAAACTTACAAATACCACACAACTCAAAAAGAGGCAATGGTTAAAGTCCACGTTGAGCATTTGTAATTCTCCTGTTCCAGTTCACAATAAAGAGGGAGGCGGGCTGTTCCCAGTAACCGTCTCTCCTTATCAGAACAGGCAGTTCATCAATAAATAAACCACACATTAGCCACATATTCCAATGGGAGACTACTTCAGGGCCCTCCAGAGCACAATCTGACATTTAATACTCATTAGTGAGGTAGAGTGATTTATTGTCTTGCCATACTACACACCAAAAAAAACATAATGACTTTGCTGGACTTTCACTTGCTTCGGAGAGAGATGCTTGTCTGAAACATTGTTCAATAAAAAGTTTCAGTTGTGCAAGCTTTTGGCTCGAGGTTAGAATGTCTCATGTACTGTTATTCCCATTAAACTCCACCGTGTTGTAATATTTAGAACTATGTTATTTTGACGTTTCAGTTTGTGGCCTTCATCATACAACACATTATAAAGAGAACCAAAGAGATAAAAAGAGAACCAACACTGAGAAACAGTATAAAGACACATAGAATTAACAACTAATAGAACAGATAAATTGTTTAGCATTTATTCGCAGTACAAAAACCCTTAATTGCTTCTAAAACTATCAGTAGCTGAACCGTCTGTCATGCAGAAAAAGTATTTACATATGTTATGTAAGTGTTACATTGTGATATCAAACATCTGTTCAGGCATCAGTTACAGGTGCATCACAACAGCAGTTATAGTTACAGTCATTACATTTGCATGCAACTACATGACAGTGTGTTGTTATCAATATATATTAGTATTTATATACTGGCTATTAACGCTAAATAGAGGGGCTCAATTACAGTGTTGGGGGGAATCTTTGCCGGCCTTACGCTTCAATTACGATGCTCTTTTTAATCAATTTATACAAGAAGTCTGATAACTCCCGTTTTATTTAATAAAGTTCTTTCCAAAATCAGACAGCCGCTGTAGCTCTTCTACTCTAACTTGGTTTACGTCCATGCGCTTCCCGTAAGAATGAAACTACGGTGTCGATAATTTCAGCCTGCATTGTTGAAACTGAGCAGCTAATATTAGTAACGAGAGCAACAAGTTAGCAGACTTGGGAATAAACCTCTGAGATGAAAATCCATGCTTCCCCTCTTTTGGCTTTCATGCTTAATTAAAAACAAACATGAAATGTGATGCTTCATGTCATTAAAACAGTCTTTCTACAGGATTAGTTGTCTTTGATTGAAGGAGTTTGACCTCTTTTCACTGTTTCCCATCTCCGTGCACCTGTTTAGTAATTAACGTTGTGCCATAAATCCCTTCTCTGCAATTCATCAGTTATTAAAAAGAGCTGTGAGCTCCCGTACTAATTATTTAGAAACATAATGCTGTCGAGGTATTTACGCGACAATCTGCTTAACATAGGAATAATGGCTGTATCATGGAAAAATGGGACTGTTTGATCACTCATGTGGCTGAAATATAATGGATTATGATATGTAAAAAATGCATAAAACACAGACTTAAATCGGCATAATAGTTCTAATGTAAACGTTCGATCATGTCTCAATAACAATGTGTCCTTCTCCTCTCATGCAGGACCATACGCGAGTGGTCAGCCCCATCATTGATGTCATCAGCCTGGATAACTTCGCCTATTTGGCTGCCTCTGCCGACTTGAGAGGAGGTCAGTACACAACACACAAATCATGCGCAGTGACGGCTGATAACACACAGCTGCAGTCGAGGAAAACCCTTTTTTCGCAAACTCCCTCATTATATGACATCACTATCCCTTCCAGAGTAATTCAAAACTCATGGTAGAAATTCCTGAATGGATTAGCGTCAGTCTGAAAGTAAAGCTTGTGAAGCTGGAAAAGTGAAATCATGAAAGTTAGTTCAACTGAAATACTCGTATCTATCTTCTTCTGCAGAACAATGAAGGGGATGTAACTGGATCTGACTTTTTGTGTCTCTCTTGTGTGTCTCTCTCTCATCAGGGTTTGACTGGAGTCTCCATTTCAAATGGGAGCAGATTCCCATCGAGCAGAAAATGGCAAGGAGCGACCCCACACAGGCAATCAGGTCTGTCTCCACCGCTCTTCATCTTCTTCCTCCTCCTTTGTGCTGCAGAGATTCACAGAGCCATATAATTGATTTCAGACGTGAACATTTCATCATGAACATAATGTTGTGACACACGCTTACATACAAAAATAATAATATTTGTCCTAGATATTTTTCACTCAGTGATCGTAGACTACAAAAGGGTCAAATTCTGCTCACGCAGAGAGTTAGTTGTAGGATAACTTCTCTTTTCACCATATAAAACCTTCTCTGGCCGTCTGCTCTATTCTGTCATGTAGGAACATTTGTGGTCGCTCTTGTTTAAAGATTACATTTCTTTGCCCACGGGCAAGAAAAAATAGCTGTTTGAGCCCCTTTTACAGTAACCCACTGTTCTTCCTGCTCTCTGTGCCCTGTGTTTGTATGTTTTTCTACCCTAAAATACTACTACAAATCTCAAATCATAAAAGTAGTATTTGACACAAGGACCGTTCACAGGCCTTTATTTACTGTAGTTGGCTTTACTTCTACACAAATGTTCAACAGGATTAGCACAAAGTAGTGAACACACAGTAAGCCTGGAGCGCCTGTGGATTTTCCACCCTTTCAAATATTATTATACATCTAACTATGAACTAAGGATTTGAGGTCAGCTTTACTTCAACATCATTTCGGTCTTTAACTTCAATTGAAGCATGACAGTCTTCTCTGCAGAATAAGAGCATCTTATAAATGCTTCAAAAACTCCTCTGGCTGCACTAAAAATGTCTTTCCGAATAAGAGAGTGGGTTACAGTACATGACTCCGCTCGACTCTGCAGGACTCCTGTTATCGCTGGTGGCATCTTCGTCATGGACAAGAGCTGGTTCAACCACCTGGGCCAGTATGACACCCACATGGACATCTGGGGAGGGGAGAACTTTGGTGAGCTCGCTCAACGTTTACTTGACTCATCCTTCACAGGCGTCCTACTCAGAGTGTTTACTCTGCCCTGCTGGGAAACCTAAAACATATCAGAATGTTGCAAATATTCCTAATTGTACTGATTCATTCTAATTGATCCTCTCTATTTTCTTAAACTTCCCTTTTCTAAAAGATGTGTACATTTTGGTAGAGGAGAAGTGGGTGGGCAGGAGAATTTAAATATTTAACTAAACTAAACTGTCTAAACAACTCTCGCACAAGTCACTGTATTATAAGGAAAATCAATGAGGGATAATGTAATGGATTTTTAACTGGTTGCATGCAACCCATTAATATACTTACATTAAAATAGAAGAACCAGGATGTTTCTATAATCTGTTAATAAATAAAATCTTGTGCTCACTAACTAAAATGAATATAAATCATTTTGAACTATAAGAAATCAAAAATGCTTATTCCTCTTATTGACTCCCGTGTGTATTTGTAAAAAGATAAAAAACCAGCTGTATCCAATGACAAAGCTGTCATGAACGCAGAAATAATAATGAGAAATTTAAATTCAAGTCATGACACTGGCATTCATTTACATTTGATGTGGCTCTGGACCACCGCAGATGCTTCTGGATGCTGCAGAGGCCCAGCAGCCCGTTCCTTAGATGGCAATTGTGTCCTCTGAATTTACAGCAGAGCATTAAATTATCCGCAACAACAGCTTATTTATAGTTTATATCTCTCTACTGCATCAAAAATATATCAGATATATCAGATGAACTCTTGGGATGATGCGGATCAGACTGTGTAATTAACACACACATATAATGTATATATACAGGTATATACATATCATATATATATATATATATATATATATATATATATATAGACAGACTACCTGCCTACATACTTGACCTCATCCTCTGTGTCTGTCCTCCTGCAGAGCTTTCTTTCCGGGTGTGGATGTGCGGAGGAAGCCTGGAGATTCTTCCTTGCAGCCGCGTGGGTCACGTGTTCAGGAAACGGCACCCGTACGACTTCCCAGAAGGCAATGCTCTCACCTACATTAAGTGAGTGGGTTGCTCTGTTAAGACACCTGACATCCATGTCTGCCGGTCGGTGTTTTTACACAGCAAAACAATTAAACAACAGCCAAGACGGTTCATCTTTTACTCAGCATTAAAATTTTAAGTGTCAAATTATTCAGCAACGTTCAGTGTGAAATTAAGAGCTTCACACTTTTCACACGTTTTGACTCAAGCAGCAGTGAGAAAACTAATAAAGTGTGGAACTAATCTTTCTCCAGACTTTATGTAACATAACAACATTAAACTGCATAATCCTCATCTTGAAACAGTTCTTCTTAGAGTCCAGGATGCTGACAAAGATCCAGCTTTTTCTGGATGAAACAAAGCAGAGATTTCCAAAATGCTCGGGCCTGAACAGACTACAAAGAAACTAAACGATTCAGCAACAAACATGTATCATAATTATATAACTTCATAGGTTCCTTTTTACTGTAATTAGTTTGAAGCTCCATTTTATCTCATCGTTTTTAACTACAGTTGGTTGTACAAACCACCAAGTGTTTTCTGAAGGTCTATTTGTATTTAGTTTTTTTATTTTGTAAGTAACTAATTTCCCTCTTTAGTTTTGTTTCATCCCCTTCTGAACACAGACAATATTTACCACCAATGTGCTGTTCAGAATTTTAACTTCGGCTGTAAATACACACTAGACTCTCTCATCTGCCTGTTTGTCTTCACTTGCAAATACACAAAGAATTTGGGGAGGATGAAATTCCTGACAGAGACATGGGGATTGTGTGTCGTCTGAAGGCTCCTGTGTGTGGCGCGGCCATTAGAGCTGCCTCCAGGAATGCCAGCAGCACTGTCATTACTGTGTGTGAGCAGGTGTTGTGTGTCTGTGTCCGTGCAGGAACACCCGGCGGGCTGCCGAGGTGTGGATGGACGAGTATAAACAGTACTACTACTCTGCGAGGCCGTCGGCCCAGGGCAAGGCCTTTGGCAGGTTTGTCCACTTTACTGTCTTTTTTATTGTTTATTTTAGATACCTTGTTAAACTAACTCCTTAATGTTTCAGTCAGGCAATCAATCTGGTCAACAAGTTGTTTTAACCATTGCTCATAATTTCCATAACAAACTATTTGCTGCTAACTCTTGTGATAGTAGATAAAGATCTCTTTATTTCACCTTTTTCTTATGTGCACTTTTTAGTTATTTGTATCTAGTGCTGAAACTAACAGTTAGGCTCATTATAGATTCACTTTTTGATTATATTCTTGATAATCAGAATTGTCTATAAAATATCAGAAAATATTGAACAAATGTGAAAAAAATGATAACTTCCCAGAGCCAAAGGTGACATATTTGAATTTCCTGATTTATTCAATAATACATCATTTAGTTTCCTGTCATATATGACAAAGAAAAACAGCAACGCCTCACATTCAAGAAGCTGGAACCAGAGAATGATGGAGTTTTTACTGAAATGATAAACTGGTGTGGATTACAACAGAATGCGCTCTATGGTATTAGTGGAAAAGATTTTTTTCTGTTTCAACACTATTATCGATTAGATCTCCGTTAGTTGAGTCCGCAGGTTCAGCTTTTTAACATCTTCATCTTTACTCTCCAGCCTTTTCCATTTTCGTCTCTCTACTGTCTCTCTCTCTTTCTGTATGTATCTGCATCCTCATGTGTTTGTGTTTTTTGTAGCATTGCAGACCGCCTGACTCTGCGGCGGAAGTTGAACTGCAAACCTTTCCGCTGGTACATGGAGAACGTCTATCCTGAGCTGAGGTTCGACACGTTTAAACTGTGATTTATGTTGTTTTTAATACTTTGAATTATTATTTGTGTGTGTTGTGTTTTTCCACGTAAGAAAAGTTGAATTATCTTGTTTAAAAAATCATATAAATATATTTACTCCATCACGTTGAAAAATCCAGGATTTATGAACACGCAAAAAAAAAAAATTCAAAAGTTTTAACTGCTCGACAGTTCACCCCAAAATACATGTTTCCTCTTACCTGCAATCTACAATCTAGATAGTTTTTGTATGAGTTGTCTGGTTTCGGAGCTATCTGACTTGTTGTGCTCAAAGCGCCAAAAAATAAATTTGAAAAAGTCAACAGCAATGAATGTCTCTTTCCAGAAATCATGACCCAGTCACTCAAGATATCCCACGACCTTGTCATGAGCAGTTTCTTTTAGGAACATTAGAAAATAGTTTAAAATCCTGCTCATGCGCTCAGATTTAAGGTAAGAACAGAGAAACCTGAATATGAAAACAACCCATGAGTGTCTAACTCTGCACAGTGAAGGTTAAACATCCAAGTATCATATTTGAATGGAGGCTTATTTATGACTGCAAGTTATCCTGGAATTTATAGACGACTTTCCTGCCTGACCTGTGGATAAAATTGGTAGTACTTATTTTTAACTATTATTTAACACCAACGAGGGCCGAAGTCTCGCTCCAAACACCATTAAAAACCAACAAATATAAAATACTTGTGATTATGTATGTGTTTCTTTTGATTTAGCCTGAAATTAGGTAAATTATGATTTAATTTCACAGCTAAAACGCCATGGTTACAGAAAGAAAAGACACAATGATAAATGCAGTCAAAATTTCTTCTTCCCAAGCACCTAAATCTGAAAAATATGTGCAAATCCTTGGAGTTATTATGACCCCACATTCAGAACCAATGATGTTAATACATCCGATTTGGATGGGAACATCTGAGTGGGGTATTAGTGTTTATCCCACCAGCTTGTTTCTTAAGCCCCCGCTAGTTAGCTTCCAAATAACTGTGGTTTCTTGAATTGTAGTTGTATATTTTCATAAGCGCGTGTTGTTATTGGGCCCATTACTGAGCGGTGCGATTCAATTCCTCAAGGGGGAAACCAGTCAATTCAATCCATCTGTTCTTTCCCGTCGCAACGAGACCCCTCATCGGCCTCTCTCTCTTCCCTCTCAATGGCTCCCTCAGGGTCCCCGAGCAGGAAGCGGTGTCCAGTGTGCTGAGACAAGGCGGTTTGTGCCTGGAGACCCGTGGGACCGATACCCTCGGCCTGGCAGAGTGCAGGGGCATCGGAGCCATCAGGCCGCAGTCGCAGGTCAGGGCTCTGCCACTAGGGCGAGACTGTGGGTCGTACACGTAAAGTCTGAATTATTGTCTACATGTGCAGTGGTTTGACCTGACAATCACATGGATGCTTGGATTCATACACAATTTAATGACTTATGTAATGTGGTAAATATTGATTCTATGATTTCTTTTATTTTTGGTGGAAAATATGACATTTTTATCAACACGTTAATGCCACTACTCTTCAGTCTTCAACCTCTGCAGCCTATATGGGGGGAAAGTATCCTCTGTTGCTAGGTTACACAGCTGATAAACACGTGTTAGCAATCATCACATGAGGAAGTGCACGCCGAAGCTTAATTAAAGTTTCGTCACGGTAGTTAGGTGTTATTAGGTGTTGTGTTTGAAGCCTCCCACCTGTGGCTCAGATTAAAGCAGGCAGGTGAAACATGGGGATTCAAGCGTATGTCGCTGAGAAGGAAAGGCTCAGTGTGAGAATAATTTAGGACAGTTCTTCCTTTTCTAGGAAGTTGAATCCGTTGGAGTCTCTAATTGACAGCTGTGGAAGTCTGTAATCCAGTAAAGAGTTGTCACCTTTTGAGTTAGTAACATACAGAGGGAAACACAAAATTGCAACACATAGTCAAGATCATTCATCTGGATTCAGGGTGAATTTAGCAAGAAACATGAAAGCACTAATGCTAAATGGAATACTTGTACATTTACAAAGAATAGATTAAACCAAAAGTCCCTCAACTTGAAGCCGAAAATGTTGACTCTGTGTTTTCATTGAGGTCATGAAAGCCACCCAGAGTCATCCTTTTTTCTGTATTTTGCAGAGATGGGAACTAATAGAGCCCCTGATCCGGCAGCAGGATTTCTGCCTGGCCATTTCAGCCTTCACAGCAGGGTCAAAGGTCAAGATGGAGTCCTGCAATGCTAAAGAGCCCAGACAGGTGAGAAGAAACAGTGTTTGCCTTTCAAAACAAACTGTACATTTAAGGTGATTTCTTGAAAAAAAATTATGTTCCATAATACATTTAAAGAATGCCTGATAAGAGATTTAAAAGGTGTCATTTTTTTTTTTTTCAAACAAGGTGTTCTGTGAAGTTATTTTGTTATTTAGTTAACAACATAACTTCACATTTCACTGGAGAGATTATGGCTGGTTCAAATAATCTGATCATTAGGGTTAACAAAAGAGACGAGGAATCATCTTAAATCTTGCACTATCAGTAATTTCAACAGTTTCTCCAAACAATTATCTCCTTTTGGAATCAAGGGGCTCATTTGTCCTCGATGTGCCACTCAGTGTGGAACTCACACACGAGAGATGTGGAGATGAGAGGCACAGATGCAAAGCAGCCCGCCTGCTGGTGCTGATGCCTCGCTGCAAAGGAAAGGAAGAGCGGCCCATTTCTATAGATGCAAGGGAACGAGCGCTCCCATAACGTCATACCCCACCCTGTTCCTCCCCAGTCCTCCCCTTTGTGAACGTCGTCCCATGTGGACCCGCATCGGCTGCTCGGTAGATTTATGACATCGAAGAGGGAGTTAATAAGTCGAACCATGTGTTTAAGCTCGCGGGACTCCTGCCAGGTCCTCCTCACATCTCTCTGCAGGCCCGTCGCAATCCCTTGTGAATTCTTTGGAAACCTGCCCATCAACAAGAAACCAGTTCTTGCTGTGGGAGCCATTTGACCTCTTTGTCCTGAGTGTTTAGGAAAAATACATATTTTTGATTCTGCTCTTAGAAGGAAAGAGCACTGAAGGGATTCACTCTTAGAGCAAGTGATGGTGCCTTTAAAAAAAAAAAAATCTGATCATGGGCTGTGATTCAGTTTGGGATATTTTTCAGTCATGTCATCCATCACCAGTATGACAGAGGCTGTTCCCTGATCACTGCTGCGTAAAAACCGTCGGGAACAGCTGTGCAACATTTTAAATTCTCTGCATTATTAATGTTTTATTGAAACGTTGGATTTTCCAATAAAAAGTTTGGGTTTCACTGGAGAGATTATGGCTGGTTCAAACACTGTTTTTTGTTTTAGAAGCTCGTCCAACATGGATAAATATAATAAAATACTTGGAAAGGTATTGGCATGAATTAGACATATTTTAAGACACAGAAAATTGTACAATTTAATCAAAAAGTATATTGTCTATATCTATATCTGTTTCTATAAAAATCAGTCAAACGTTGGTTCATGTTGCGCAACATTAATGCACTAATCATCGTTACTAAACAATGAACATTTTCATTTTGACATTTCATTTCCTCCCCGTCTTTGTTGCACAAACATGCACACACTTAAAGGCACACACGCTCGTATAACAGTACATGTTTATAACAGTACATGTTTACAGTATGTGAAACACACACGTAAACACAGACGCACTCTCCCTCCTCTGGGATTTGAGGATTAACCTCTCATTCACCTCCATACTTTGATAAGCCTCCAGATGGTTCCAGAAATCTGCACTTGGCCCTCTCGCTCTCTGCTGTTGCCTTAAGTCCAGCTCTAACTGGTTAATCAGCAAGCTAATAAACAAATCACTTACACCCGGCGGTTTATGGACATTATCGACATTTCACTGATTGCAAATCATGTTACAATTTATTTATTTTTGCGATAACTGACGTTTGAATTCCCTTTATCAGAGGGTAAAGGAGTGTGAGTGATTAAATGATGACCATAAATAGATATTAGGATAAAGTACAACGATAAAAAAAGAAATACAACACCATTATCTAATCCTCTGGACTTTAGCATATTCACACCCTTCACTTGAGGAGAAGTCAAAGTAATTGTACTGCAATATACACTCATTTGCCAGTTTATTCGGGACACCTCGGCAAAATGAATAGAAGAGTCCTGCAATTAATTCTTCTCTCATGAAGGTTATAATGTTCAGTTTATGTTTGGACCCATTTTAGAGTGGTGTTGAATCAACTTTATGGTCATTTTGGAGGCTGCAGTTTGTGGTGCTGTTGAAATATGTTGCATCATGCTGTCTTCAATGTTAAGTCCAACCCCTTTAAATCAATGAGGGTGAAGTAAACAACGAAAAACACAAAGCCGTTACCATGGAGTTATAGTCGACAGCTCACATTACGTCAGTCTTGCAGAGGAAGGAGTGAGCCGAAGGGCTGCAATCTATCCTGCTTTAAGTTAAGTAAACATATACCAGAAAAGTGGCCTCTGTGATTGTTATACTATGTTATATTATTGGATTGTTATACTGATGTTAATGTGTAAGTAGCACTTTACTGGTGGCGCTGATTTCCACTAAACATCTTTATTTGTAAAGTAACTCAAACTAAATCTAGTGGAGTAAAAAAGTAGAATAATTACCTTTGGAATGTAGTGGAGTAAAAGTATAGAGGAGTATTAAATGGAAATATAAAGTACATGTCCGGCAAATTAGTTCCTTACTAATACTTACTAGTCCTTGAGTAAATGTACTCAGCGTTCATGTAATTTCTGTTGTCCAGGTCTGATTCGGTCCATTACTCACTACGAACATGAACCATCATTTAGGATCAGGAAGGAGGACGTCTGTAAAAAAACCTGACAGAGACAAATTAATGTTTTTCCATCTGTTGTTCTTTTCTTCTTCTTTGCTCTCTCTCTCTCTCTCTCTCTCTCTCTCTCTCTCTCTCTCTCTCTCTCTCTCTCTCTCTTTCTCTCTATGTGTGTGCAGAAGTGGAAGCCTAAAGGCACGGCTCTGCAGCACATGGTCAGTGGCCTCTGTCTGGACAGCCAGACCCCGATGGGCCCCTCCGGTCATCACGCAGTGTCGCCCCCAGATGGCCAGCCAGTCCTGGGAGCCACAAATAATCACCTGAGCCACGGCGGTTGGGGGGGGGTGGAGTGCGCAGATTGTGGTGACTGTACATTTGTGACGTCAACTTGGAGCCCCGGCTCTCTGGGGACGAGAGCGTCCGCCGAAAACATTCGAAGGCCTCGTCGAGCAAAACATCTGAGGTCTGTTTGTGTACAGTGTTCCATCCTTCGAGGGTGCCGCAGTTCTTCTACGTAATCTAAAGCTTTTCACGAAAAAACTGTTGCACATCTCACTTTTTTTTCATTTCTGTATCTATCCTGGTCGGCAGTTTGCTTATATTTGGAGAAGTGAGGATTGCCTCAGTGCGAATGAGTGCATACTTCTGATCACTGTGTGGACCAGGGCAGGTTTATGTGTAGCCAAGTCTGAGAGCTTTTTTTTTTCATTTTTATTTCTGAGCGCACCATGCAAAGCACTGTCAGGAACATTATTTATTGTTTTGCATGGTCAGACCCAAAGAATGTTTTTCTTTTTCTGTCTCTCTACAAAGTTTTATGTAAATATTTGAAGCAGATATTGGCTTGTTTTTTGTGTCAAGTACTCTATATGTTGTTTCAAAAATAAAATGTTGTAACAAAATAATTATTGCTCTAATTATTTGCAAAGTAATGAATGTTGTGCTGTGTGGTCTTATGATTTTGATTTATATTGATGTTGCAAAGAGGATATTGTTTCAACACAATATCATCTGAGCATCAAACACTAGTTTCATAATTCTAAACAACAAAGACACATGTTTACAGTCAGAATGTCCTGTAAATCTAATTAATTATGATTGACACCGAAATATTTAAAAGTGCATCCACTCGGAGACATTTATTCAACAAATATTTAAAACATGTAATAAAGAACATTTGAACATTTTTGTGTGTTGCTGGTAGTGTCAATAACCGGAGAGAAATATTTCAACTTCTATTTTATGAATTGCCATGAAATGTGGCACAGACATTGATGACCTCAAGAAGATGAATCCTAATGACTTTGGTTATTCCCTGACTTTTTAATTAAAATGTTCCACTCGTCAAAAAATTAAATTCATGGCAGGATAACTAAAAACATGTCAGCCTCAGCAGTACTTTGATATTAATATTAGGACTACTTTAGCGTGCTATTTAAATGAAGTGTAGCCGTGATATGGACTGAATGTGGGCTAAAACATGCTTTAATTTAATATAGAATATCATCATTCTAACATTAAAATGCTAACGTGCAATGTTACATCCAAAATCCATCCATCCATCCATTTTCGTCCGCTTATCCGGGGTTGGGTCGCGGTGGCAGCAGGTTCAGCAGACCGACCCAGGCTTCCCTCTCACCCGCAACACTTTCCAGCTCATCCTGGGGGATCCCGAGGCGTTCCAAGGCCAGCCGGGAGATATAATCCCTCCAGCGTGTCCTCGGTCTTCCCCGGGGTCTCCTAACAGTTGGACGTTCCTGGAAAACCTCTAATGGGAGGCGTCCAGGAGGCATCCTGACTAGATGCCCGAACCACCTCAGCTGACTCCTTTCGACACGAAGGAGCAGCGACTCGACTCCAAGCTCCCTCCTGATGTCCGAGCTCCTTACCCTATCTCTAAGGCTGAGCCCGGCCATCCTACGGAGGAAGCTCATTTCGGCCGCTTGTATCCGAGACCTCGTTCTTTCGATCACGACCCAGAGTTCGAGATCATAGGTGAGGGTTGGAACGTAGACCGACCAGTAAATGGAGAGCTTTGCCTTCCGGCTCAGCTCCCCCTTCACCAAGACGGACCGGTACAGCGCCTGTTTTACTGCTGCAGCCGCACCGATCCGCCTGTCGATCTCACGCTCCACCTTACCCTCACTCGTGAACAAGACCCCGAGGTACTTGAACTCCTTCGCTTGGGGTAGGCAGTTTGTCCCCACCTGGAGGGAGCAGTCCACTGGTTTCCGGCAGAGCACCATGGCCTCAGATTTGGAGGTGCTAACTCTCATCCCTGCCGCTTCACACTCGGCTGCAAAACGCCCCAGTGAATGCTGGAGGTCACGGTCCGAGGAGGCAAACAGGACCACATCATCTGCGAACAGCAGAGATGCGATCCCGAGACTCCCGAACCGGATCTTCTCCGCCCCCTGGCTGCGCCTAGATATCCTGTCCGTGAAAGTCACGAACAGGACCGGTGATAAAGGGCAGCCCTGGCGGAGACCAACACCCACTGGGAACGTGTCTGACTTACTACCGAGGATACGAACACAGCTCCTACTGCAGGCGTACAGAGACCGGATGGCCCGTGCCAACAGGTCCGGCACCCCATACTCCCGCAGCACCCCCCACAAAACCCCCCGAGGGACCCGGTCGAAAGCCTTCTCCAAGTCTACAAAGCACATGTAGACTGGTTGGGCGAACTCCCAGGACCCCTCCAGTAGTCTTGCGAGGGTAAAGAGCTGGTCCACTGTTCCACGGCCGGGACAGAATCCACACTGTTCGTCTTAAATCTGAGGTTCGACAAGCGGTCGGAGCCTCCTTTCCAGCACCCTGGCATAAGCTTTTCCCGGGAGGCTGAGCAGTGTGATACCACGATAGTTCGAGCACACTCTCCGGTCCCCCTTCTTGAAGATGGGAACCACCACCCCGGTCTGCCAGTCCATGGGTACTGTTCCCGACCCCCATGCGACACTGCAAAGGCGTGTCAGCCAAGACAGCCCAACAATGTCCAGCGTCTTCAGCATCTCAGGGCGGATCTCATCCACCCCCGGCGCCTTGCCACCAAGGAGCTTTTTGACTACCTTAGTGACCTCTGCCAGGGATATGGGTGCAACCACCCCAAGGACTTCAGGCGCTGCACCCTCTAAAGGGAACATGTTGGCCGGGTTTAGGAGTTCCTCAAAGTGCTCTTTCCACCGCCCGACGATGTCTACAGTCCGGGTCAGCAGTCCCCCCCCCCCCCCCCCCCCCCCCACGCTGAGAACAGCCTGGGGTAGGCCCTGCTTTCCCTTCCTGAGCCGCCGAATGGTTTGCCAGAACCTCCTTGAGGCCAACCGAAAGTCCTTCTCCATGGCCTCCCCGAACTCCTCCCATGCCTGGGTTTTAGCATCTGCGACAACCACAGCTGCAGCCCTTCTGGCCTGCCGGTACCCGTCAGCTGCTTCAGGAGACCCCTGGGCCAACCAGGCCCGAAAGGCCTCCTTCTTCAGCTTGACGGCTTCCCTCACCCCCGGTGTCCACCACCGGGTTCTCGGGTTGCCACCACGACAGGCACCGATGACCTTCTGACCAAAGGTCCTGGCGGCCGCATCCACAATAGAGGCTTTGAACATGGTCCACTCGGATTTCATGTCCCCAGCCTCCCTCGGGATGTGTGAGAAGCTCTTCCGAGGTGAGAGTTGAGGACCTCCCGGACAGGATCCTCCGCCAGACGTTCCCAGTTCACCCTCACCACACGTTTGGGCTTGCCAGGTCTTTCTAGCTGACTCCCCCGCCATCTGATCCAACTCACCACCAGGTGGTGATCAGTTGACAGCTCTGCTCCTCTCTTCACCCGAGTGTCCAAGACATACGGCCGCAGATCAGATGATACGATTACAAAGTCGATCATTGATCTCCGGCCTAAGGTGCTCTGGTACCAAGTACACTTATGAGCCACCTTATGCTCGAACATGGTGTTCATTATGGACAAACCGTGGCTAGCACAGAAGTCCAACAACAAAACACCGTTCGGGTTCAGATCAGGCAAGCCGTTCCTCCCAATCACGCCCCGCCAGGTTTCTCTATCATTGCCCACGGTGAGCGTTGAAGTCCCCCAGGAGAACTATGGAGTCGGCAGGCGGCGCCCTTTCCAGGACCCCTCCCACCGATTCCAAGAAGGCCGGATACTCTGAAATGCTGTTCGGTGCATAAGCAGTCAGAGCCTTACTCCCCGCAACCCGTAGGCGCAGGGAGGCGACCCTCTCGTTCTCCGGGGAAAACTCCAACATAGCGGCGCTCAGCCGGGGGCTCGTGAGTATCCCCACTCCCGCCCGGCGCCTCTCACCCTGGGCAACTCCAGAAAAGGACAAAGTCCAACCCTTCTCCAGGAGCTTGGTTCCAGAGCCCGTGCTGTGCGTGGAGGTGAGCCCAACTATATCTAGCTGGTACCGCTCCACCTCCTGCACCAGCTCCGGCTCTTTCCCCGCTAGCGAGGTGACGTTCCACGTCCCTAGAGCTAGTCTATGTTGCCGGCGATCGGCTCGCCCAGGTCTCCTGCCTGGTCCGCCGCCCGGTCTGCATAGCACCCGAGCCCAATGCTTCCCCCTGCGGGTGGTGAGTCCACAGGGGTTGCTGCTCCATGATCTTTTTGCGGGCTGAGCCCGAGCCGGGCCCCATGGGCGAAAGCCCGGCCACCAGACGCTCGCCGACGAGCTCCCCTCCCGGGTCTGGCTCCGGGAGGGTGCCCCGGGTTTCCCTTGTCCGGGCAAGGTTGCTTCAATCCGTGGGCCGTAAATCATCAGGGTTTTTTGAACCGCTCTTAGTCTTAGACCTGTTTGCCTTGGGAGACTCTACCAGGGGCTGACGCCCCAGACAACATAGCTCCCAGGATCACTGAGCCACTCAAACTCCTCCACCACGTTAAGGTGGCGATTCACGGAGATTCACATCCAAAATGTCAAAGCCATTCTTTTTTTTTTTTTATATAAATTTTTTCAATCTTTTTTGTTTTCTGGTGTATAATGAACATTACAGCCTCATCGAGCCCGACTTTACGAGACTTCCTTCTTGTTATAACGCGATTAATTCACTGCACACCCACATATTAATTATTCTGATGAGACCTCTGATCAGGTTGAATTTGAGCAGAAGTCATGAAAGACCACAAAACAAATAGGAAAATAAAAGGTGGAAGTTTTACACAGGAGCTTGGTGGATATGTTAATCTGTCATCGTCTGTGCGCTGCAAAGAAGCTTTTGGAGGAAGAGCTTCCTTTTGTGTTGCAATTACATGTTTAAAGTGGAAACTTCTCTAAATGCTGATGCTTTATTGCTGTGTTCTGTCCAATTCGCCATAAACACGAGTAACAGTTGATCTACTTTGAGACACCAATCTGACCAGTTCCTTTGGTGGAAAGTAAGTACTTTTACACAATAACTGTACTGTTACTGTACTACATTTTTGAGTTACTTGAAGTTTATTCGAGTATTTCCATTTTCATCTACTTTATACTTAACAACATTTCAGAGGAAAATATTGTACTTTCTACTCCTACATTTATTTGGCAGCTTTAGTTACTAGCAGTGGCGGTGCGTCAATAGAGGGCGCTAGGGCGCCGCCCCTCCTAAAATTTTGCATGAAAAAAAAAAAAGAAGAAAAAAATAAAATAATATATACTGTCAAAAAACATTATATATCAAATAATTTAAATAAGAAATATACCGTGTTGACGCGCTAAATGTGTGTGGGAGACCGTAAGCCCCTGTCAACAACCACTTAAGTTAAATATAATATATCGCCATTCATCATTACTGAGAAAAGCCCCTCCCCTCTCGGGGCGCCGGCCAAATGTGTGTCTATGGAAAGCCATGAAACATTTCACCCTCGTGACGGCAAGGACAGCTTCTCATTGGCGGATGAAACGTGAATCTTCGGGCGCACGAATCTGCGCCCTAGCCAATGACATGGTTTCTTATTGCAACGTGGTTGGACTATTCGTCCAATCAGAGACCTTTATCATTCCCTCACACCCCATATAGCTCCCACGTAGCTACGCGAGCAACACAGCTAGCAGAGACTTTGATTATGTTAGTATGGCGACTGAAAACTCTGTGGTATCTCTACGCGAAACACCTTTCAATCCACGATCAGATGTTGACAAGAAGAGGCTGAAAGAGTTGGGACCCGAACGTCCGGATTTAAATATTCAGCAGCAAAGCAGTGAAGCTACATGCACCAAGCTACATGCTAACCGGAGCTGCTAGCTGGAGGCTCCGTGTGCAGTGGCTCTGAGCAGCCGAGGAAGCGCCGGGCTGTGAAGGAAGATGAGCTTGAAGGATTGCTGCAGAGGTGAGTGTCAAAATCAGCAGATGCCTGTGTTAGAGTTTAATGTTTTATCTTTCCCACAGCAGAACACATGTTGGACATTGCTAGATTTGGGTGGATATCATATCAGGCTATAACTTTATCTAAAATACCAATTCAACCCCCAACAAGTTAGTGTGTGTGTGTGTGTGTGTGTGTGTGTGTGTGTGTGTGTGTGTGTGTGTGTGTGTGTGTGTGTGTGTGTGTGTGTGTGTCATAGCTACAGCCATCAAGGTGGCTCCTGGCCTTTTGTCTATGTTGCTGAGCCATCAAGACACACAAAACATAGTTTTTTGTCTGTAGTATGAAGCCTGTTTGTAGTAGATATTTCCCCACAACTTATCTTACTGTCTCTGTCTCTCTCTATATATTTATCTGTAGGTTTGTGACACCATACTTGGACACACCAGGGAACGCTTTGCCTTCAAAGACCACCTCACCAGTGCCACCTTACTGCAGGGCCCCCAGTTTGAATGCTACGTCAATGTATTCCCTGAAGTTGCTCTGGCCACCACATTGAATGTTTCTTAAACCATTCTGCTCTGAACCTCTCATGCCCAAAGTTACAGTTTGTTGATAGTTGTTATTGGACAGTGTTGAGCACTGTGTTTTCTTGAAATAAAGCTTTGTTTTTTAGAATATTCTACTCCAAACCTCTTTTCTTCTCCTTGTGGAGTGCTATTTAAACCGCGCCGCCCAACTGCGCCCCCCCCCAAAAAAAAGTCACCAGCCGCCACTGGTTACTAGTTACTTTGCAGATTCTGGTTATTAATACCAAATATAATCAACTAATGAATTCCTAAATATCATAGGTTAAGCTACTCAGCGATACATACAATAGTTAATATTAAATCCACCTTTACCAGCTGCACAATTAAAATGAACATATGAATGTCAATTTAATTCTAATCCAGTTATATAATATATTTTGTTCTGAAATGAGTCATACTGCATATTAGTATTATGTAGTAATTTTTGGAAGTTAAAGTACATTTTGTTGCTAAAACCTTTGTTCTTCTACTCAAATAAAATTTAGAGTGCAAGACTTTTATAAACTTCAAACAGTATTTTAACAGGATTAAACCGTTTTATTGATACTTTTACGACAGGGAAAGATCTGAGTGCTTCTTCCAAACATGCCATAAAAGACTGATTTTCAAATGAGGAACATATGACGAAGACGCCTGTGTGGGTGCACCAGAGTTGTGTCGCTGAATTTACATACAGTGACCACAAGGGGGCAGATTATCCTCACAGATTTATTAGAGGCTCTCCAGCAACATGTCCTGACCCTGACCTCGTCAGGTTGATGAATGAAGGCTTGGTTTACAAAGGAGTCATGAATACTTTTAGATTAAAGATAATTAATAATAAAAGGAGGGTGGACAATAAACAATAGAGACAATACGTATGTGGTTTGTGTGTTAGTTTGAGAGAGAGATATTCATTCATCATAGCAGCAAATAAATACACTGTCATGGCAATCATCCGCTTAACAGGCTTGACGACTTTGTTAGTTTGTTTTTCCTCGTTGGTTTTGAAACCTTCCAGGACACAAAGCATGCCACGCTGCAGCTCAGCGGGCTTCAGAGCTATGCCAGGAATGCAAGTTAATGCTGATAAACTTCTGGCCTTTTAAAGGGGCCAAGGTTTCATCATCAGGGGAGGAGAGATGGGGGGTGGGGTGGGAGGCAAACATGGCCGAAACCTGATAAAAGACAAAAGGACAATGAATGTCAAAAGTCAGAGGAGTTTTTTAAAACACAACAGAGTAAATGGTCATTCAAAAACGTGTCCAAGACTTGACAAATGGTGTAAGGGACGATAAGTGGAGGACTTTTGATAAACTTGTGTAAAACAGGAAGTGAATACTGTGGGTTTTTTATCCAAATGGCCCTTTAAACTATGCGGTTTCAAGAGTTCCTCCACCAACTGGACTTGTGTTTGCATATCCTTTTTGTAGGCGGCTGTAGCTCAGGGGGATGAGTGGTCGTCCCGCAACCACAAGGTAGCCGGCTCGATCCCCAGTCCCCCGATAGCTCACATGTCGAAGTGTCCCTGAGCAAGACACTGAACCCTTAACTGCTCCCCGGGCGCCTCACAGGGCTGCCCACTGCTCCCTATCCAGGGATGGGTCAAATGCAGAGAAGAATTTCCCCAAGGGGATTAATAAAGTGCATGTTTCTTTCTTCTTTTTCTTTTTTCTATCAGCCTGATAGAGTATATAATGAAGAACCTGTCAGGTAACTGACATGAGCTGGACACCTGGAGTGAAATGTTAACAAGTTAGACACACGCTCCTCTTAAGTACAATTTTACATCACAAACCTCACTATATGCCATTTTATTTTGATTTTACATATACTTAATGTCAATTTAAACATGAGATTGAATGCATTGTTATGGTCTAAGTTACTAAAATATTACTGATTAATAATTAGTGATGCATTAATGTGTAAACTGGTACATGTGTGTCTAATCCTAACTACTTGATGTACTTCAAGTAGTTAGTAGTTGATGTACTTGAAGCGCTATATCAAATTAAAGTATTATTATTATTATTATTATTATTATTATTATTATTACTGATGAGTATCTCAATCTATATAACATATCAGGATGTATTAGTTGATTTAAATGTGGTGTTAATAATCTGACTCCGCAAAGCAATAGGGATTATTATTCATGAAAAATGAATTAAATGTAGTGGAGTAAAAAAGTGCAATACCAGCTTCCAAAATGTAGTAGATAAAGAAAGGGAGAATAACCAAGTAAAGTAAAAGCACCACAACAATGCACCAAAGTACAGTACTTGAATAAATGTAACCTACTTTCCTGTATCTGTAACATCGGTATATTTGACCAATGTGCAAGGAATTAAGACAGAAACGCACCTAAATTCCTTCTCTTTTTTGGGGCTACAGGTTGCTCTGTCGTCTCACCGATCAATCCGCACGCGCCGAGCCAATGGGGTCGCGCGGAGGCGGTCCGTTGCTAAGGAGGACGTTTGGTTGAGCCTCCGCGTAGCAGCCATTCAGCGGCAGTGGCTGAAGCGATTGGACTGCCAGTGTCTCTCCCGACACTTTCTGTGGAATTTGAATTATTTCGGGCACTGCACACGGTTCGTGGTACATCGGTGACGGCACCAACGGTGCATCTTCTGGGTCGCAGCGGTGATCACAGGTACGTTTGGTGGACGTGTGGTTTTAAAGAGCATGCCGGGTAAATGCTCGTTAGCTCGGCAAGCTAAGCAGCACTAGCTTGTGTGTGTGTTTTTTTTGCGGATGCGGCACACGCAGCTACGTTAGCTGACCGTAGACCCAGTTACATGGTTTTTATCTTGTTTGGTAAATGACTAGAAACCAGGACGAGCTAAATGACAATCTTGATGGTGTTTTCCATCCTCCACCGGTGTTGGAAAAGGTGTTTCCCTGCGCTAAAGAATGAGCTGCGGGGTTATTTAGCTAGCTAACGTTAACGTCAGTGCGCGTTAAGAAGCTCGTGATACTCAACTTACCTGGTTAACTTTAAGAGGTAAACGTTACTCAGCTAAATTAAATGATCTCAACTCGGACTAAAATGATGGAAAAGCAATCAGCCAGCACATTGTTCCTCGTATCAGTTTTTAAAAGTGTCACACGGGTCACTTGTAATATCGTTGTTACGAATACAGGACTGCGTTGAAGGCGTCAATTAATTTGTAATTAAGTTTAGTAGCTAGCTTGTCAAGTTTGTTAAAAAGGTGTCTCAACGTAGCTGCAATAGCTTAATATGGTTAAAACCAAAAGACAGCTGCTCAGCCATCAGACAGGTTGCTCGCCCTAAAGATACAACCGTGACTCATGGACCCAACTCTCAGAGTTTTTGTGAGGTGTGATAATGTGCTCTACATTCTCTTATATGGTGATGGTATCATAGCTTGGGAGTTTACTTCTGAGCATAACTACAGAGCAAGATATTTTCATTCTGGTCTGCCATCCCCTGATCAGATAAACATCGGTGGTCAGATTACCTTCCACATGCAGACTTTACAAAGATAGCCCCATGATGGGTTTTGTGTATTGTCTACAGCAGTACAACCATTGGACTGACATGCCCCGCTTATTGGACGGTAACCCCATTTGGGTGCTCTCATAGTTATTGAGGTCATTACTGTTTTGGTAATTGGGTGGTGATGAGATTTGTGACATGAATAATATGTATGGTATGTGAAACATTGGCAGATTCCCCTGTTGTGTACCTTTTTTCATTGTGAAGAGGCAATCCAAGCAAGAAACAGACTGATCTTTATAAAACTGATGGAAAGTCATGATTATTTTCTCAATCGACTAATCTGACAAAAAATGCAGCACAATACGAGGTACTCATAACAATGTACTATGATCCCACTAAAACCTGAATATATTCTATTTCTTACCATACATAGTCAAATAAAGCATCAAATACGCCCATCTTAGAATCTCAAACCAGCAAATAGTTGGCATTTTTGCTTGTTAACTCACTGAAATTATGAATCGGTTATCAAAGTAGTTGCAGATTAATTATTGTTGATCCATTACTATTTGATCAAATGACTAGTTACTTACAAGGGATTTCAAACCATTTGGAAATGATGTGTTCTGAAAGGGATTTTGATGTCTCTCCTATACAAAGAGATAAGTGCATTTTTTTTCTCCCCCCTCCCAAATTCTGAAAGTAACTCGTGGCTTAACTCATCTCACAGAACGAGGGAGGCGAGATTGGCTATCTGCCATCAAACCCACTGTGCAAGTCTTGTCAGCTGTTTGAGAGAGAGGAGGAGAAGGCAAGAGTGAGTTTCTATCCTGAGCTTTGTGATTCACTCTGTGGGAGAAACCTGTGTTACTCTCAGCGGTTCGCTCCGTTCTCAAAGGAGAGGCCCTTTTCTTGGCAGGGACCTAGCTGTACATGTGAATGCTGAGTAGTGATGCAACTAGAGTAGATAAACTTGCTGTGCGATGACGACGCAATCAAAGGGCTTCACTTTTGTCCCCTGATAGCAGCCAAATAGTCAAGCTTCTCACTGCTTATGGTGAGAGCAGAGTGAGCGTCAACGTCAGCTTAGCTTTCAGTCCAGTGGTAACTGAATAGATATGAGATGATAACACTGGATGGTCTGGATCAAGACAATTTGTTTGTGTCCATCTCTTGACTGCTCACCTGTCCCGTTTGTTTGTCATGGTAATCCTTGCTTTTGGCCAAAGGTAGAAGAAGTATTCAATTCCTCTATTTAAGAACAAGTACGAATACCACGCTGTAAAAATACTCAGCTACAGGTGAAAGTCCTGTATTCAAAACCCAAGTAAAAGTATGCCATTATTTTCAGCAACATCTTAAAGTTTCCTAAATAAGGACCCAATATGCAGAAAAGTTTTTTTTTTAATTAATATCACGCTGCATTAATGTGTATGTTGCATTTGAATGCCTTTTATATAGTGTTGAGTTTTTTTAATCTTCAGTAATGCAGCATATTCTATAAGATCATCATTGTCCCGTGAGAACCTCATATCTCTTTAAAAAGTCAACTTTTCATGAGCTCAGAAAAACAGCCCTGTGTTTGGCTTTGTGACGATGCATTTCCCCGCTGATCCAAGAGTTTTGTTTTGTTTTGTTTAACTGAAGAAGTAGAATACTTTTCTCAACCAGTGAAGGAACACTTAATTCTTCAGTTTGTCAAACAGTGTTTTACTTCAAACCCCCTTAATTTGGAGATGGATTTCACTGGACATGAAAAACATAGTATAAGTACAATAAATGGAACATTGGCTCTGATATGTAATAGAGTAGAAGTATAATGTTCCATAAACTAGAACTACTTAAGTAAAGTACAAGTACCTCAAAATTATTCTTCAATACAGTATTTGAGTTACATTCCACCAATGCTTTTGGCTGCAGTTTTGATACGGGCCTTTGAATGTGCTTGGCTGATGTTGTCATCCACAACTTGTGCTTTTTTTTCCATCACAGCTCACCAGAAGTGTGGACACACCAAGCATATTTTGGAGTGATTTAATCAAATGTTTGCTCATTCGGTTCTGTTTGGGGAGGAAGGTGAGAATAAGGACATGTTAACTCAGGCGCACAGAGATGCCTGAAAATCCGGTTCTGGGCCAAGTTGATGGTGTTATTGTTCATTAGGAGTGAGAATGTAATCCAAATCTGTTTGTTTTTGATGAATGTCAGAGGTTATGACAAAGAATGCAGACGAATTACAGGAACTAGAGTGGGATTGGTTTTGACACTCTCCTCTGTCAAACCCTCTCACCTTCTGGGATGATAAGTTACCAAAACACTGCTCAGTAAAAGAGCTGCTTGCAGTCTGGAGGTTTTTAACTTTCAAGCCGTTTAGAGCACAATGTGACTCGAGCTGAACCGTGAACATAAATGCACTTAAAGAACCTTTTCTCCTACGGTTAAGCACAGAGAAACGAGACATAATATTACCTGTTAAGTGATCCCTGAAGAGGACAACTGTTCATGTGAGCGTCATTAACATCCTGTTCCTTGCAGCAATTGGTACCTTTGCATCAGTAGAAAAAAATCATACCGTTTGTACTTGTTAGAGCTCCATGTTCTGAGCTGATTGGGACCGGATCCAGCAGACACTCAGAGAAGATTCAACCAGAGGGGAGGTTTTAGAATCAGGATCTCAAATGTGCAGCTGACCCCATTTCAACATAAGTAGCCTAAAATAGGTTCTGTGGAACCGCAGAGTTGGATTGAACTTGTGTGTTTGATGTGTTTGTTGGTAAGCGGTGTTATTCTCTACCACAGAGGGAAATTCTTGCTGTTGGTCGTGACCTTTTCACATAATGGAACCTCTGTTTCAAAAGCTGATTGTACACAAACTCAGACATGCACAAAATGAAGACTAAGGAACATCTTTGGCTGTGTTCTGGGTTCGGAAACAGGACATGTTTACGTGCATTACGTTGTTCTGACCGCCAGTTTCCATAGTGTGGGGCTACTATGACAACCAGCCCCCCAAAACAGATATCAAGGTCATTATCTAGCACACTTTTGCAATGTAACATGGACTATATGAGGTGACAGTCCATTAGAACAAATCAAAAAGCAAGTCAATATTTGAGCAAACGCCAGCATAGAAGCCCTGTAACATTTCTCCTCCACTCATTACTTTTTAAGCATTTTACATTCTTTGTCTGAGGTATTGTTTTATTGCTCATTCTCGGAAATTAAAAAAAGCCTGAAAGAAATCTTTATGGGGTGCATTGGCAAGACATTGTATTTCTACAGACAAACAACCTGTGTTAATGTTTTTTTAAATCATGCTGTCAGTGAAGAATGGTTACATTACTACAGTGCATTAAATCTCCCTGTTTTGTACAAACCATGCAGTATTTGTATCTGCAGGTTTCCTTCGTGGCAGCATTTGGCTTTGTCAGCGCTCATTTCAAAAGAAAAACAACAGTGGGTGTTGCATGATGTGTTACAGCTTTGAACACTGTTCCTCGAGCATCCCCATTTAGGACAATATCTTTAGCTCCTAATTGGGTCCAATGGGCCTTGAGCGCCTCATTTTGCTCCGTCTGTTTAAACTGTGGATTAGGGCTGGGGTGGTTGGGGGTGCATCACTGTAGACAAGAAGTTGCCTTTCGGGTTTGCGTCGGTATCACTCCTCCCTGGGTATGGTATGGGGCTCAAGGACTCCTTTTGTCTCTCTGGGCCCCCTATATAGAGTGATACCTGAGCCTCATGTGCTGGAACAACTCATGCTTTATTCATCTCTCTGATCTCTGCTTTAATTACGAGTGACCCAGGACAAACCGACTGGTGGTGTCTCTCACAGGGTGGGAATCTACCAGCGACCAGGGCCAACGAGAGTGTGAGACGTGGAAGACTTTTTGGCTGAGGAGTTTGTCGCCTATATTTATAAACCAAAACGATGAGAATGACTCCAAAACCTACCAATAGATTACAAATATATTGGATGAGGTATAACACTAGGAATCGGGTTTCTACACCTGCCAGTGGTTTCGGTTTTGGATTTGAGTTTTGCTTGTGAGGGGAAAAAAGCTTCCCCTCCTTGCTCCTCTTGGTCCTTTTCTGTCTGGCTTTTCAAGCCCGCCAATAATATTTAAACCACCAATATTTGACTATAGAATTTATATATTTGTGATCCTGTCTCGAGGTTTGTCATATTATACTACCAGCTGTTGGTTATCTGTCAAAAAACATGTATTACCTAAACATAGTCACATGTACAGGACTTAACTTGCAGCTGCATTTCTAATCTGACTAAAAACTAATTCAGTTTTGGGGATTGGCTTTATGAAACCATGTCAGTGCCTCTCACCACACTGAACATCTCAGTGTGTTGTCATAACTCCCTGTCTCAAAACTAAGTGGCCTGTGTGTGTTTATGACTCTCTGTCCACCACACAGGTGACAGTGATGCCATTCCCTCAAACACACAGTGCACAATTTCTATTTACTTGTCTGAGCAGACAGTCTGCACGTCGCTTCTTCCTTTCCTCGCTCCACCCACTGTCGTCACCCTGGACGTGTATCAACGTTGTCGTGGCACCGGTTCCCTAGTAACCACGACAGCGGTTGCTGGGCGATGAAGCGATAGGAATAATACGACCCAACAAAATGTTCCGAGTTTGTTCCCTGTGTCAAAAAGATGGGGCAAAAAAAAAACAACGCGCAGCGCAGTTGCATGTTTGAAAACATGCAGATAGGTCCCCATTTCAAGCTCCTCCTCAGGCAGCATGCTGCCTCAGCTTGAAACACACTGTGTGCGCTTTTGTTAATATATAATTATTTAGACTTTTTGCAAGTTATCCTTTGTGGTTGTTTCTCTCCCTGGTTGTGTTTGGAAGCCCCCGTTTGTCTGACAGTATTTGACATGAATTCTCCTCAAATCCACTCGTCATCTCCCCTCCGCTGAGTAGGTTTTGTTTTAGAGTTCACTGACTACATTAGTGAAGTACTATATTGGATGAAGACAGGTCAAAATAAAGTATAGAACTGTAACTACAAAGTCTTCATGGTTTTGTATTTCACATGTTACTTCAGTGAAATGTACAGTAACGGTTGACATCGACATATTTCTTGTGCAGTGGCATTACACCGTTAAAGATAGAAATGTATTATGAAGCCACACTCTGGGAATTAAAACAAGAAGTTTGGCTTTGTAATGAATCTCAATACTTTTGGTGTGCAGACAGAAAGAACTGTGTTCGTAGATCAAGGCAAAAAAATAGCAGTTACTGAAAGTCGCTGGTCAGATTATTTTGGGCATGTTTACATATTCTTTGATTAGATGACTTTAATGATAATTTCATCAGTTTACTGCTGCGTTACATTCAGGCAAAGTTCTCATGAAGTTAATAGTGTTCAGACAGCGTTTTACACTGGTGCATTTTAAATGTTTGGCGTAATAATTTTTTATGTCAAAGGTTTTGTAGGAAAATCTGTTTCATTTAATAATGCATCAAAGGTAATACAGCTTTGGTATTTAGACAAGTCTGGAACACATTTAATTGATATCCAGCTGTAATCCAAATGGCCTCATAAACAAGCTCTCTCTCCCCACAGTGTAAGATATCTAGTTCCTCCGAGCCTCACTGCTTTGAATTCAGACTCTTCTGGTGACTTGTGGTTTACAGAGAAGCTGTACGCCGGCCCATTTGGGTCGACTTGGCCCGGACCGGCCTGTTGTGTAACTGTAGTTTGTCCGATCCAGAGTCCACTAGCTACTGTGTTTCTGTTAGATAACACTGTAAGATATGAGTTGGGAGAAGATTCTGTGATGAGTTATTTTGTCATTGCAGCAATGACTTGAGAGAAATTCTAGTCGAGGTCTATGAACTGTTTCGGTTCACTGTATTGTTGACAGTGGAGGAGAGCGAGGAGCAGCACAGCAGCCCACATTGTAGCCTAATCGATGATGAACGTTCCCCAGCACAAGAAAGATGTAAATTATTAATGAGCTGAATATCATGTTCTGCCTCAAGTAGAGAGCTTTTGTTTATTAATCAGTGCTGCCAGCTTGCCTTTTTGTCACCCACCAGACTGTTGGTGAGAAGGAAAACTGTGTCGTTGGAGAGGTCGCGCAGTTAGATTTACTTTACTTTGTCAGTCCACATTCCTCCCAGATAATATGAAGTAAGTTTGGACAGGTAGTTAATCTCCTTTTCCTGGGTAGGAAGGGGTTATCAGTAGAGTGGAGGGGGGGGGGAGGAACGTTTGTTTCCTGTGTGTTGCATCACTGTGCAGCAAGCACTGCCTTGAGCACTGCAGCTTTTTGTTTACCACAGAATTGCAGGGACAGGTGTGTGAGCCGCATGTGTGGGCGCACATTTGTCTCCACGTATGTTGCATATGTTTCAATCGCAGAGAGGGGGGGGCAAGAGTGTGTGAAAAATGTGAGACATGTGCAGCGGCAGGTTTGCACACTCCCCAACATTGCACCATTCCTCCACCACCGAGCGGTCTGCTGAGAGGGATGTCTGGCTCGCGAGAGTGCCACTGTGCTGAGTCGACAGGAGGGGAACAATTGCCTCGCTGTGCTGCTTGTCCGTTTGGCTGCCTTCATTGCAGCATTTCAGCGAAGGGGCACCGTCGGCTTTTGGCTCTGTCAGCCTTGTTGACCAGGCCTTCGCCGGCTGGTCACTGACCCGTTGTGCCTGCAGCTCGTCAGGCCTCTGAGGGCTGCCGATTATCCCACAGTAATTGGCGCCTGGGCTCTGGCCGATCAAAGGTGCCCAGCTGACTGTAGAGCCCTGGTACTTTTCCATTCTCTGATGCTCTGCAGTCCTTGCCTGTTCGTCTGTCTTCCTGCCTGCTTTAGTCTACCTGCTTTTCTCATAAGACATTGCAAGGCAGGGCTGTCCTTTCCATGCTCTTTCCTCTTTAAATTAAGCACTCAAAATCAATAGATATGGTTAAGGTCACAAGTTCAAGCCCTGCAGCCATTGTGGGTCCTATAGTCATGTGACTTGGCAAAGCTTCCCTGAGTAAGACACCTACACCTCGGTCATGTGCCATGCATATGTTATGTTCATCTGAACTCTGTACTTGCTGATTAGTTTCTATGGTGGTCAGTGACATCATCTGGTTTTGTTCTTGGTGGGAATATAAACCTGCATATTCATAACTCTCATGCTAGCTTGATTAAATGATACTGCCTTACATGCTCATTTATGGCAGGCCAAGCCCTAAAATGTTAAATGAAGATGTTGTTGCCTGCCTGAGATCCATCTTTGGCTGCAGAGAAAGAGCTGGCCTGGCTGTGTGTGAATGGACATGGTGAAATCACCTCGTACATTCATATTACAACCTTCTACTTTTGGACTCTTACTAAAGGCTTGTCCAACATTTTTTGGAAAAAGAAGGCGTCTACCATGTCTGCTGAATCATTCCTGGCAGTCAAGTAAAAGTACATCACGGAATAAGTTGCTTGCCATTTAGAGAGCACTGCTTACATAAACATTAGTTTCTATGAGCCTCGACTCGTGGTGTTTTTGAAGCGAAACTGGATATAATCTCATTCTTAGCGACATGAGTTCATAGTCCAGCGTCACACCTTCAAAGCTGATTTCCAAGCTAGTTTTACACACCACAGAACAATTTCTAGTAGAGAATAGATTTTCCTATATCATTTTAAGTTCTCCCAGAGGCAGTGCTGTGTTCACTAATCTAATTCAACCACACAGCTCGCACAATTTCAGCCATTAAGACTTCCCATAGGTTTAAAGTAGCTGTGGAAGCCCTGTTCCACCCCTTGCGTGAGCTACACCATAAATCCGCTGAGTAAATAGCCAGCAGTGACTGTAGAATACCAAATTACACAACAGATTACTGTTGTGTAATTTGGTATTCTACAGTCATCCTCGGCTTGACAAACCAGGATACAAAGAGCCGAGCTCAGGTACGTGGTAAGAATTCCTGAAATGACAGCTGCCAGTGAATGCTACAGCTCCATTAACATTCATGCTCACAAGACCAGTTTGGTTGGATGATTCCTGACGTCAATACAAGCCGCTTTGCATCATGTGGACTCCGGTTACGGTTTGAGTGTTTCCTCTTTCCCCCTCGGGAGGTAAATGTAGAGACTCTAAAACGGTCACAGGAATCTGTTTTTATTCATGTTTTTTGTAATTCAGCGTGTTTTAGGGTCAGCTCACTGTGTGTGTGTGTGTGTGTGTGTGTGTGTGTGTCAGGCAGTGTAGTGATTGCATGTCTGTTCACTCAGCAGGAAGTTCCTTTTCCACTCCATCCTCTCATCATTCCTGCTGCTGGACAAACACTGCTACTGAAACACACACACACACACACACACTGACCAATGGCACCGTGTTGCCATTTACGAACAGTGTTGTTGGGATGAAAAGCTGTATTATTGATAACACATGGACTCAGCAGCTGGAACCATGGAGTGCGTTGTCTGTGTGATAGTCATTATTCAGAGGGTTTTTCTATGTAATCTGTTTTCTGTCTATCTCCCCGTCTTTTTCACTCATCTCCGTCTCTTATTCACTTTCAGTATTTTATTCACTCTTCTTTCAAATCAAAAAACCTAATCCTGTCACCACTTTGTACGTCTCAGCTTCGCGTGTGCGTGTGCGTGTGCGTGTGCGTGTGCTGCCCTCTCTGTCTTCCTCCTCCTGTGCGTCTGGGGTCTGGCGTATCAAAATGACGCGCATGCTCTTAAGTGGTATATGCGATGCATCGTTAAGTGTCAAAAGTGTGTGTGAATGTCAGAAGCGAGCAGTGCCGCGTTTAAAACCACAGCCGATGACATTCCCCCCGCAGCGATCTGTGGATGTTGATTGGGAGAGCAGTGAAGAGTGACAGGCCTTCCTCACTCAGCGAACACTGTGAACACACATACTGACACCATTCCTCACTGCGGGGCTTTCCTCGCCTCTTATACACCCAGATAGCTCGCCTAACTGATTGTTCATACAACTTAAAGAAACCTTTATGCTGTATGGACAGCATAATGGTTTTCTTCTCCTGTGACCACGGCTGGAAGTATCATGATTATTCAGCGACATGGGACTACGAATTATGTTTATTAATCCTAATTATCAAAGCAGGGAACATATTATTTTCCTTCCTTCTGCATCTTGCATCTTGCATCCACATCTTCTTTTTTTTTACAAGCTCTACCTTCATAATAGCACACAGGCACAGACTGGTTTGCATCACATTTAGTGGCACTGTGGCGTTACTGCAAAAAAATGTCTGTTTACCAAGAAGGGGGATAGTAATTATGATACTGGCATAATAATAATAATATATATATTTTTTTTATGATGATTTTAACTTTCTCTTTATGCTATCCCACCACTTATAGGATAGAAAAATAATTCCTCTGCAGTTTAATTCCTCCTGGATCGGCTCTGGAGCTCATTTGGGGAGCAAATGAATTGGCTCCGATCACTGCATCACTTTTCATTCTTTCTAATTTCTTTGATGTTTAAATGTGAATGGTGATCACGAAACAGTTGCCATGTTTAATCGATTAAACATTGATATTAGCGGAGCATTTGCCTGCAGCTGTTGGACCAGTTGCATTGCTGCGAGTCAGTGCCCTGCAATCATGGCTTCGGGAAAGAGGCTGCGGTGCGGACATCTCCTCTGGGTCGCCTTAACAGAAGGGAAGGATGAGAGAGGGCTATTATAGGGAGGAGGATGAGCAGAAAACCAGTGCCTATGACTTCTCACCATTAAAGAAACACGTGAATATAACAGAAAAGTAACCATTAAGCAGCATATTTACACTCCCTGGAAGTTAAAGACCATCATGTGGTCAAGTAAAAGTTATATAAAAAAAGGATTTGAACCTCACTGTTATTTTGCTAATTTAATGAACCTTATACTTAAATACAGTAAACTGGCTAAATGTGTGCGTCTCTTAGCTCTTTTCAGATATTTCATCAGATTGTTGCTTGCTGTGATCCTGATCACTTCCTTGAGAATTAAACCGTACGTTGGATTAGTGGTTAAATTGAAAACGTTTTTTTACATTTAGGAGCATGGAGGCGGCAGCATGCTGTGTATGTCTGCAGTAATGAATGCGTTTCAAAAACTCAGCTGTACACTTGTCACTTTCCCCCGATGTGGTTAAATCAGAAATGACAGTGCTGCTGGCGCACAGGAAGAGCTAACGAGCGTGCATAACGTTCGCCACAGACTGCCTTAAACGCATCGCTTAACTATTGATAACATCATCTTTTGATATTTCCTTTTGCTCTTGTGAGACAGCAGCTCTGGAGACTGTGCGCTCTGGTGCCTGTCTGTGTTCATGTCTGTGCCCTGCATGCTAACTGATCGACGCCGAGACAACCTGACCTGTTAAACTTGACAGAAACCGTGTGTCTTGATGTGACACCGTGCAAGCCGTTCTTCCAGGGGAGTTTGTGGTGAAATCTTCCGCTTGTGGACCGTAACAGGGTTTTAGCTTGACATTTACTGCGGTTGTAAAGGGATTGGTGACACATGGGACTTTAACCAAAGATTGTGTCTGTCTCTAACTACTCACTAACCCATGTGGACCCTCTGGGCTCAGGTTTCACTGAGTTCGCAAACTCGCAGTAGAAATAGGGATCCAGACAAGTTCAGCTATCAGTTTTGGTCAGCAGGGGTTTTGCTGGATTAATGTGCTGTTAATACAAGAGCATATAGCGACAGCCCCGGGATATAAACTGCAATCTTAGATCAACTCTCTTCCTCTGAGACACTATACATGTGCTAACGCTGGCTGTGAGTCAGCCTTAAGTAGGATTAATAGATCATGTATTAACAGCACTTTACTGAGGCCTGGTGAATATGTAACATTGTCATCTGTGTGTTTCTTCAGGTCAGTGCAGTGCTTTGGTAGAATCCCCAGTATGTAGTATTTGACCTGGTTTCTCCACCTTGCTGCAACTCTAACTAATGGCACTTTACTACTCTCAAGAACAGCACAACTCAATAATGGAGCCATTTTGTCTCTGGGGCCATGAGGCGCTGTGGTCGTCCGTCTCGCTTGTGCATGTGTGTGTACACACAAGCTTTGTGTTTTTGAGAGTGTGCATTGTGTTAAAAATTTTGGGCGTATGGCAGGTTTGGGTTCATGCAAGTGTGTACCTACTTCTACGTAATGTGTTCTCTGCTGCTGCTGCTGCTGTGTGTGTGTGTGTGTGTGTGTGTGTGTGTGTGTGTGTGTGTGTGTGTGTGTAATGCAGTGATGTCAGGGGGAAAAAGTAAACATGGTTTCCATGAGTAGCTTTTTCGCTCCGAGGTTTACTCAAAGTTTCCTAGCAGAGGTCACTTCTGGAGTCGGGGACAAAGTGTTGCGGTTCACTCGTAAGTGATGGCCTGTGAGGAGGTTGCGCTTCTGTCCCACAGTTTGCACAAGAGAAAGCAGCACAAGGCTGTTTTAGTTTGAGCCGATGTATAAACCCACAGCCACTTTATAAAGACATCTTCCCATGGCGGCCACAATAGTTGGTACCTATTGTGTTCTCAGAAGCAGTCTCCCATAAAGAGTGACCAGGATTGATAGAGTTGGGGCACTCAGACCACTACGTCAACCCCCCCCCTAGCAGGGTTTCAGTAAGCAGCCCCCCTCCACAGCACGACTATAGTGTTTATAGCTCTCTTCATTTAATTGAAACTCCACTCCATTTGACATACTAGCACCTCTGGCAAGACATTTTGAAAAACAATCACAGAACGGCTGTTTTGGGGCAAAAAGCAATGGACGTAAATCTGAAAGATGCCTTCTCGATGCCCTGTGTGATGTTACGGGGGGGGGGGGGAGGAAACCAGGCCAGACCCTGCCCATTGATTCAGTCTGTGAATCATCGCTGGGGCATGCCGGAGGAGCGACGATAGAGTCACAGTGATTTGCCACTCCCTGGTGCCAGGGTACTGCCCTGGTCGTTTAAATGTGGCCTCAGCTGTTGCCCAAAGTGATGTGTAGCGCTACGGCTGGTCGGTTGACTCGCTGTTGGACTGGGCCCTCTTAATACCATGCCTGGCCACTCCTAGATACACACACTCAAACACAAGCACACACACACAATTAGAGGTGGCGGGAGAGATATGCCCCGTGCAGCAGTTTGGGCTCTATTTTCTTTCTCCGTCTCAACCCTAACCCCGGTCAGCCATGTGTACTCAGGAAACGGAGGTCACCGTGTCTTGCTGGGGTCAGGGAACAGATTGAAGGACTCTGAAATGATTCAGTGGCAGACAGGGAGCGAGCGAGCCGTGCAAACAGTAGCCAGCGCTCCTATTCCCACCATTTCCTTCCTCTGTGGAGAACCACCCATTTGTACCGAGGCCTCATCATTCTCTTTTTCTGGCTCTTGTTCTGGCCGTTCTTGAACCTCTAAAAATAGATGCTTTTTAGGAATAAAGATGAGACATTGTCCTGCTGACTTAGACGCGTTTCAGTAGTTTCATTAGTTCAGCTTGCTCTCAAGCCAGTAATGCTTTGTACATTCGGCTCATGTTTACAGAACAAGACATTACAGTCTGCTGATCATCGTTTGTTTTGCGCTTGTCCTTTTGGATAAGCATCCATCTTTTCACCGTGTCAGGTTTTGTCTGTGGATCACTGTACGGTACACATGCCGTACCTGGCAAATAAAGTAAGTCGGATTATTGTCGGGACACTGCCGGTGCAAAGTGTACAGATCATGGAGGCAGAGAGTGGCGTGCCGAGCCGGAGCAGCTGGAGATGAGTTACACTTGTTTACTGACTCTATTTCCACCCGCTTGGACACATTGTGACTGCTGCTGCTTTTATTGGCAAGTGTTTTCTTTCCTTTTTTATGTTAGTTATTTTATGTTCAGCCTTTTGAAGGCAATTATAGTAATTGGCTGTGATGAAGGCAGGGGTGATCCCATTTTGTGGGTCACATCTGTTTAAAAAATCTGATTTGCGGGGGAAAACAACTCAACTTTTTACACTCAAGTTGCATCGTGTGAAACACTTTAAATGCCATTCAACTTGTGTTTAATGTTTTATACACATGCTCTGCGGTATTTCAGAGCAACTACATTGTACCTTATATTATACATTATATCCGACACAATATTATACTTTTTATAATTTTTACCAACCTGTGTTGTACACTTGAATTTCTCCTCTGGGGATCAATAAAGGCAAATACATCTGAGACATTTGGACCAAATGTGGCTCTCTTGAAAGAAACAAACCAAATCTCTTTTCTTTTTTTTGGTTATTCCAAAAGTTGAATTCTCTGGTGAAAAGTATCCTTTTGAACATAAAAAAGGGGGATAAAGTCTAGGGGACAAAGTCTGCATATTGTCAGCAGTGATCCCAATTTATTTGACAATGTGCCACTACTGAATCTATATAATGCCACTGAAATGACTCCATTCAGGTCAAACTGCCCACGAGTTTCAAACTGTGATGCAGTAATTAAATGTGACCCAGAATATATCATTCAGGGGTTAGCATTAACGATTGGGACTCAGCTGGACGCCCCGTCTCACGTTGTTCTCTTGAACTTGAACAACGTCAATATCAGATTGTCACTAAATCTATCGCAGCCCTGAGTTACATGTCTGTGAATCTGATTGCATTTTGTTGTACAGTAATTTGTAATAAAATACAGGGAGATTGGCTGGTTAACCCTCTGTTGTCACCATGAACTTGCCAACCGAGGCGCCAGAAAGCAGAATGCCCTGACCTTTGGTCCTGACCGTGACCCGGGTCCTCAATATTGGTGTTCCTTGTGTCCCTAGCGTGGCTTCCCTTTTCATGCACTGCACACTTTCATCACGATTTTCTCTCTCTCTCTATCTCTTTTTTCTTTCTTTCTTTCTTTCTTTCTTTTTTTTTTTTTTACATAAGCATGCCAAGCCACAAAGCAGGGGCCGGAAAATTGGATTACCACAGTTACAGCATTTTTGAAATTCTCTCTCTTCGCATGGCCGTTTTGGGAGAAGAACAGAGGCACTATCACCTCAAGTTGCCCGGCTGCCCGATAACGGGGCTCAGCAGATATGCCGGCCGGCCAGGCATGCTTTGCATTATGCATGGCTGTCCTTATTGATTGAGGCTGTCCTATCTATGTTGCTCTCCACACTATAAACTCAGTCCGAACACAGATAACATGGAATTCCCTGAGCAGAGCAGTATAAAATAGGATGAAGAGTATCGGCTGGCACGGCGGTGGGACAAGTCATGAAAGGAGAAAGTGGAGCTTTTTTGTCTTGAATTGCTGCCCATTCTCTCTCGCTCTCGCTCTCCTAGCCTCTCCCTCCCTCCCTTCCTCATCTCTTTTTTGTAACCCAACCGCAGTACTCATCCCGAGGATCCTTCTACAAGGATTAATCAGTTTTCCATTCCTGGAGAGATTATTCAAATACTGTTACATCTACAGCCAGCAGCAGCAATCTCTCCCTCCTTCCCGGGCAGCGGCACAGCACCGACTGAAGGAAAAGTCCTGCTCTCTTTTTTTCCCCTTCTTTATTGCTTTACTTTTCTGTTTGTCTCTTGTCTCCCTTCCTCTGTGTATATGTCTTGACACTTTACCACCTTTGTTGACTCTTATGTCCATAATTATCGTCCACGGAGTACGTTGATGATATTGCATGCGAGAGTCTTTAGAGAGCTCCATGTTTTTTGTCCTTCACTATCGCTCGCTTCTGTGTACATGAACACAGAGTGAGTATGCATGGTCCTTGTGTAATCGTCCTCATTAGTGTTGGTAGGAGAACAGCCAGAGATCCTCACTGCACCAGACTATAGAAGCTGTTACAGCTCCAGCAGGGTTCAGATGCTGCTTTCCTGCTCCAGAGCCATTACCCCCTTTTTCTCTCCCGCCCCCCTCATGCCCTCTCCCCAAACCTCTACACGCCTCTCTGTCCTCCATTTGCTCCCTTTTGTAATTTAGCATAAGTACATTAAAACTGCCAAAGTATTGTTTTCATTTTTGGCTGGCCCTCGGACATGTTGTCTGACATGATGAGACAATGTGTTGAATCTGTTTCAATGGTGTCAGTGAGTAAAATATTTGATTACACCTGTCATGCAACCATTGGCTTCAAGTAAAAAGTACCTTTTTGTTTCTGGCTTTTGTTTTGGTCTATCCCATATTAATTAGTAATTGGCCAAACACAAGCCTTGTGTGTTCAACAATAGCAAGAAGTCAGTCAGCTGAAGAGGCAGATGAATAAATCCAAACTCAGTAACTTCAGTAAACCAAAATGCAGTGCAGACATGAAGCATTGATTTTGGTGCTCCATCTTTGCCTCTTGCCTTTCCTCCCTCCTGGCCTTCATCTCTCTGACTCATGGCCGAAACACCTCACATGATGATGACCCACACCCACCCACCCAAACCATCTGTACCAGACGACAGCCAGACTTTCCCCCTCACTGCTCATTCTGTGCTCCGCCTGGCCTCCATCCCTTTCACTGCTCACCTTGCTGCCAACACCACACACAGATACACATAATATAGTTTATTATGCTTGTAACACTGCTGCTAATGCAGATTTCATACACAAGCTCCATGTTTTTACATCGGATAATGAACATGTGGTTCACCCACGTTTGACTTTCACAGCGTAATTCTGTTCGTCGCTGTTTGCCACAGACCTCGCTCTGCAATTGTCGTTCAGTGGACTTCAATGTATAGTGTTAATACTTCATACGTTTTTCTTTCACTTATCTTCATTTTTTTATGATAAATGCTCTCATTTGAAAGCAGTCAATAAACAGACGGGTCCAGACAGAGCGAGTCGAGATGATCTATGCTGGTGCAAATCATTGACAAATGTTGATTTATACAAGGCCACTGTCAGCCTGAAAGGGGGTAAAAAGCACAGAGACTGTAGGAATAGGACGCCCTGAGCTGGATGCCTTTCTTTTAGAGATACAAATGTTAACATGTGGTTGGGGTATTCATATCACGTTCCTGCAAACGGTTACTCATGTCGAACACTCCCGCTGCAGGTGCATATGCTTGGCTGAGCACAAGCATTCATACACGTGTGTATGTATGTATGTGTGTGTGTGTGTGTGTGTGTGTGTATATATATATATATATATATATATATATATATATATATATATATATATATATATATAGCAATTTGTTCATAATTTTCTTTTTTGGTCCTAAAACGCTTTTAAATTCTTGACTTATTATTATTTTATTTTATATATATATATATATCTCCACAAATACAAACGTACTCTCTCTTTCCCACGCACATGAGTTATGTGCTTTCACTTGCATTCCTGCTCTCGTCTTATTCGTCTCTCCGAGACTCTGCAGCACGGCGGAGAGAAGGTGTGTGGGTTTTAAGCAGGCCTAAGTGTTAAGTGATTTAGAAGGTGAGTTTAGTGAAGTGCTGTGAGAAGAGGCATTACATTTTGATGGCATTAATGTTCAGACATGGCCTGCACCCAGCTGTTAAACAGCTGATCGAGACTATGACTCTATGACGCACTGAAGGAGCAGGTAGAAAATCCACGGCCCGCCACTGTTCTACAGTGTCACAAACACACAAGTTTTCTTAAAGATTTGTTAAAAACAATAACCCCCCCCAAGCCCCGTTTACATATTATATTTATAAGATGTGTTTGTGTCCATAGCGCATTGGAAACAAATGCTTTAATTTGTTGCACCAGAGACGAGGTGCTTGAGCAGACAAATCTGTTTCCCTGCTGCTCCTCCTCTTCACTCTGCAGGCTGGAAGCATGCAGCCTGTCACTGGCACCGCAGTGAGCCCAAACATGATATGACCTAAATAAACCAGTGTGTTATGAGGGAGCGGGAGTGAGGGATGAAGCAATGTTTTTTTCCCTCTCACCGAGTCGTCTTGTTTTCAAACACTTCACTCTACTGCAGGCTACAACATGCATATGTGTGCACAGTCATGCACACTTTTATACACACTCGAGTTGGACTGGGTGCCTTTTTATCGGGACACTTGCAGAGGCACTTGGCTCTTACTACAAAAATACAGGTGCTTTCACACATCAAAGCGCCTGCTTTACATAAATTGACATGTTTGCCCCTTTTTACAGGCGACTCACCTCGTCAATTTGTGTCTCTACTACAGTTTATCTCAGGGGTCATGATTATGATGCTGCTGTTGAACACACACATAGTGGAAAAGTAGGTATCAGGTGTGCCACACAATCGTTTCCATCTCACAACATGTGGGGAAAAAGGCGACAAAAAATCCACCGACTAACTTTTTTTTAAAGTGCACTCTATTTTGAAGTTCAGAAATACGCTAATTCACATGGAAGATTCAGGCTCTTGAGAAGTTTCCGGGGTCCGTGGTCCACTCCAGGGTCGCCCTTTTAGTGACCGTAGGAAGTTTGATGTGTTTTGGTGGCCTGGTCAGCGCTGAAAGCTCCATTTTGTGCTGCCCACAGAGCAGGAGCCTGGCACGGACAGATAAGAGAGCCTCACCTCAAACACACTTTCTACCCTCCAGCCAGTACCAGCACCCGGGACAGGTTTCATTATGCAAACAGACAGCTCAGTCCTGTGTGTGAGTGATTGCTGTGAGCATGTGTGCGAGTGAACGCTGCTATGTTGCCGCTTGTTCTTGTGTGTATTTGTGTGTGGACAGTCAGCTCTCCTGGATTAAAGACCTTTAATCCCGCTCGATCCTCATCAGCTCAGAAGTTAGTGGGTGCAACTTGTTAGTCAAGGAGTATGTGCTGCTCAGTGTTAAAAGTCAGAATTGCATGGCTGAATGACTTGTGGTCCTCGGTTATGAGCTCTGCTCAAAGAGACATGAGCCAGGCTTTCGGTGATGGATGCACCTCTCGGTTCTAGTTAGGATCAGTTGGGATTTAATTGGGTCTCTGCTTTTTTTCTGCCGCCTAATCTCCTCCCAAAGCCAAGAAAGACGTACATGTACGGTTTTAGTAGTGCTTTTAACCTAATTAATTGTGCTGTTTTAAGATTTTTTTTTCCGGTGTTTGAACCTGCACTGAAGTGAGTCCTCGACTCTGCGGCATTGATTATGATTAAGGCTGTCCTCGACGAAATAATTCTTAGTCGACTAAAAATGAGATAGATGTGCTCTTAAGTTTCTTGGAAATAAGTCATTTAGCATGAAAAAAACAAACATAAAAAAACGACTATAGAAATCATATTCGACTGAGACAACAATGCTTGGATTTGCGACTTATCGACGAAGAGGGTTAGCCCTAGTTGATCACAAATATAAACCAATAGTTTTGTCAGATTAGCTTTATTTGGAGGTTAAACCAAAAGTAAACACACTGATAATGTTGCAAATCCGCTAAACTTGTACAGGGGGGCTAGTACAAGCTGGACCAGTCAGTGGGTTTGTAAACTATGGTGGGTGTTTAGAATGGGAGGTTTGGGAAGTTCATTTTATTTAGTTATTTGTATTTTTTTATATTCCAATTGATCTTGAAGTTTGAAATATTGTCAGTAATTGTCCAAACAGAAGCCTAAATTCAGTGGCCAAGATGTCAATTGCAGACATCAAAACGTCTAAATTAGAAATGGGGATTATTAACAGTGCAAGTAAATATTCTGGATTGTCATTTAATGGTATTATTGTAGCCCTGATAAAATTCAACAGGTAAAATGTTCTCTCAGCACAACAGCAAACTGCCCTTAGTGTCCTTTGTTCCCTTTTTATTTGGGCTACCTCAACTCCAAACGCTACAAAGACTCCAACTCCTTTGTTCCTCCTTGTGAGTCAGAGAGACAACAGCTTATTGTTTTGTGCACTGATGTCGGCGTTTGAAGCGTTCCTATTTACAGGCATTATTCAGGATGCAAGAAAGTGGTACTCCATTATGCGATTCTGCACTATCGCCAGCTTCTTATCCGTTATCAAACACAGGAAGTCGGCTAATTTCTGTCGACATGTACTGTTGACCGCACGTGAATTGGTACATATCCCAGACATACAAACTCTGATCATTCCTTAATAAAGTGTCTCTCACCACTCGCAGGGAGCTCAGCGATGAATAAGCTTCGGCAGAGCTTCCGCCGGAAGAAAGACGTCTACGTGCCGGAGTCGAGTCGACCGCACCAGTGGCAGACGGACGAGGAGACTGTCCGCAGCGGCAAATGTAGCTTTGCAGTCAAGGTGACTCTCCCTCACTCATGTACACACCTGCATACCAAACCCCACACACACACACACAGACACACAGACAGACAGAGAGTGCACCGCTGACCTTATTGTGGCACCCTCGCACCTCTGAGAAACGGACGCCGCCTGTGATTAATCACAAGCATTCAGAGACTGTGAGCACAGCTTTTATCTAGGTTCTCTGCTGTAGCCTTCCAAACCTGTGGGATGTGTGTACACACAATGGGCTTCTGGCCTCCAAGAGAAATCAAAACCACTTGAATCATCAGGTGAACTGTGCAGAATTAAATGAAAATGTTTCATTATAGCTGACAAATGACAAAGTCAGGGGCACTGCAATAGCGCAGCACCAATAAAAACGACGACTCGGGAGGCGATGTGGTATCTTTCTACACACACAGTACGTATCTTCAGTGCTGCGCTGCAGCTGATGGAGTGGGGAGTTTTCTATGTTTTGGCAACAAAACCTTCCATTTTTGCAAACAGAACTGCAACGGTACACTTCCTCTTATCACAAGGGATCGAAAGGCTCTCCTCTCAGAATAAAGGGGAATTGAAAACCACAGAGTGTAGAAAGAGAACGTTCTCCTCCGACTATATGAACCTTGTGGCTGGTCAGCGGATGTGGATTGTAGGCTACATTACAGGAAAGTGTACAGGTTACGGTGTCGATGGCGCCCTTGTGTTTTGCTTCATCCTGTTTTCTTTAAGCAAGAAACAAGAATTAAAAACATTATAAGTGGAGGGAGGTGGAAGTGACCGTGAGAGAGTAAAGGGAGGTACGGTTATGTGGAACGGGTGTCGAAGTGCGTTGATTCATGGTTTCAAGTCTCATCTCAGCCAGTGTGAAACGCCCTAGATTCAAGATCTCCTCTAAGCTGTATTCCAAATGTCCCCTCGCACCACACGCACACACACACACACACACACACATACACATACACTTTCCCTCCCCCACCTGCTTCCCCATAAATTGTCTCCCTTCGCTGTAATCAAAGCATTTTCTCACACTTCTTTTAAATGTATGGACATTAACTATGTCTTCTCACATTTCGTTTCAATTCACCGCTTTCTTCATCTTTGGTATTTGTCCTGAAAGAGACCAAATTGTCTTGTCAAAGTGAAGCGGTTTCATTAAAGTACTGCAGATTTCTATAAATGTCTTGAAGAGGACCAAAGACAAATTACTGCGGTGTAACTGTAACCACCGAACCGTACTTAAACTCAGATAACTGAACATTGCTGCAGGGTCTACTCTCAAAATCTTCTCGTAAGCAGTCAGTAAATTACAGATCGGCCACTGTGGTCAAAAAGAAAATAAGCTTATCTCTCATTGTCATGCCTTCCTTCACATACTTCCTCAGCCACTCGCGCACCTCCACCAGCCTTTTTATTTCCTCTGCACTGGCTTCTATCGTGCCGGTGCAACCTACCATGCTACTCCTCCGTATCCCTCCTCCCGTCTCCTGCTCTAGGTGCCTCAGCCTCAGGAGCCCAGTCGTGTGTGGGTTGGAATAGTTGCAGTGAAATTATCACCGACTGCCGCACTAAAGAGCAACCGATAGAGGAGAGGAGAGCAGTGAAGGAGAAAGGTTGTTTCAAAGTGGTGTGGAGGGGGGGGGGGGGGGGGGGGGATGTGGAGCTGGATGGGGCGAAATGAACCTTTTTAATGTCGTGGCTTGGGGCTTCCCCCGCTACATAGCGCCCTTTGACATGCATTGTAAAAGCGCAATGCTCCACTGATTAACACATCTGTGTTTTTGCCCCCCCCTTTTTTTTTACGTGTACGATTTTGCTTGTCTGTTGTTTTCCAGCTGATATTGCAGTGACAGACAATTATTCACGATTCAAGGTGATTGTCAAAGGCATAAAAATGTTGATTTTCTTTTTTTGTATGGAAATGTCAGTCTTCTGAGACTGCTGAAGCCTGGAGATCAGATTAAATTGCTTATGTGCGTTGCTTACCAACTACAACCGAGAAGGAAAGTAATTTATGTCCTTGGTACGTTTAAAAGTATGTTGACTTATTCATATGGAAATTAATGTGAGCAGTTTGGTCTGAGCTTGTCGTCTGCAGCTTTTCACACGTTGGAAAGGAGTTTGTAAGGCATTGTAATGAAGCTGACAATTTTTTTTCAGTCCATCGGATTTACGGCCAATACCCTGACTGAATTCCTAGACCCTATTTGGAGAACATCCAGAGTATTTACACTGACAAAGTCAGTTCCAGTTAATTGATATTGATGTATGTGAAATGCTACCGGCGGAGCTTCTGAGCTAGAGGTGCTGATTTGTGTTTTGTTACCTTTAGACAGAGCCAGGTAAGCTGTTTCAAGCCGTATGAAGCTAACTGCTGTTTTCAGCTACATATTCCCCAAAATGTTGAATATTTCCTGGGAGACAAAATGTGAATATTTAAACAATACAGGGCTGTCAGTCCGTTGTCTTGACCCTTATCATCGGCTCAATTCCGTTGCATCCCAGGGTTGCACATGGTTTTACCAGTGCTGACCCTCTACAGCTGGAAAACCAACCCCCAAGAGCAGGGACATGTAAATACAATATCGCATGTCTTTCCTCATCAAACCCAAACAGTGCAGAAGCAGTGACGGCACAATAACACAAACATCACGATGTATGAACTGAATCTAATCCGACCCCACTGTGGGATTAGAACTAATCCTGGAGTTGGCCCACAAACAAACCAGTATTTCACAATCAAATTACCCTACACATGTACGACAAACGGCTCAGGAGATATTCATTATTTAATTTTTTTTAAGTTGCTTGTGTACATGTGAATGTTTCAGCCTCCAGATCGCTGCTGCCGGTTAGTTACGAACAGGACGAAGTAAGATGCTACACGAAGCATCTGTTGTGGCTCTTCAAGCCTCCTCTGCGTTTTACTCATCTCACCTCAGCCCCGTCTCCTGGATGATCCCCTATTAGCGATGCTGCTGCTCTCAATGTCCTCACTTCTCCCTGCTGCCTCCGTGTGTGTGTGTGTGTGTGTGTGTGTGTGTGTGTGTGTGTGTGTGTGTGTGTACACACACATGTGTATTCTAACATGCCAACAGTGTGACTCACGGCTTTGGCGTCACAATCTCAAAATAGCAGGGCCGGAGGGCGTGTGGGGGGGGGGGGGGGGGGGGGGGGTCAGCGTCACTTTGTGTGTGTGTGTGTGAGGAAAGGGTAAGGACTTCCTCTCCGGCCCCGAAAGCACAATAGCTACTGGGGTGGTCAGGGTTGTGAATCTGGAGTGACACACAGCAGGGTGTGATGCTGCTTCAGCTCGAGGAGGGAGAGAGGTTGGAGCTGGAGGAGGCGGCCTTTTCCGTTCATTCAATAGCAGTTAAAAGTCCTCCAAGACCCGATGTCCTGTGTCCTGATGTGGGTTGTGTTACGTGGTTGGAGCTCAGCCCCCGAAGGTTCATGTTAGACATTAATTCTGGCCAGTTCGCTTTCTTACAAGGTGCATGGAGAAGTGAAAGAGTCTTTGAATGTCAAACCTCCAGCACGCTTGTCATATACTTGGAGTACTATATTGTAGAGACCTACCACGGAAGTGATAACATGAGAACACAAATGCATGAATCTTTTTGGTACGACTGTGCAAGATTACACAATCAGCAGAAACTGATCAAGTGGCCTGATCTTAGTTGTGTCATGACGGTCGTCATACGAGGAAACGGCAGCTTCTTTTCGCTTCTTCATGCGTTTGTGTTCTCATGTTATCACTTCCTCATAGTTACACACTTACCGTTGAATGTACACACTATTTCTCAGGGAAGTGTTTAGCGTTTTTTCTCCAAAGACAAAATTTGAGATCAACTAGGGAGCAGTTGAACTGCGATTGACCTCAACATGGTAATTAATTAGGTGTATAACTCACTAGCAGGCAACCAGGGGATATTAGACAGTCTTGACTCATTAAATACCCGATCTCATTGCAAAGTTTATTAATGTAACCTTACAGGAGAGATAGCCACAGGAAAGGTCTGTCCCAGCATTACTCACTCTCTCGCTCTTTCTCCCGCTCTCTCTCCTGCAGTACCTGGGACATGTGGAGGTGGAAGAGTCCCGAGGCATGCACATCTGCGAGGATGCAGTGAAGCGGCTTAAGACGGTAAGTTTCTCTAGAAAACCCCTCCGTACTTCCAGGAACGAGGCAACTAAATACCAGACCTTTTTTATTTTTATTTTTTGATCTTTTCTTCCTGTAGTTCCCTTCACAGTGCTTCCACCAACATCCTACTGACTCCTTCTAACATTTCCTTTATTGCTCAGCAGCCCTCCTTCGTCTGTCACTAAGCGGTTTGGTTCTTTTTTTTTTATTGTTTCAGCGCTGTTTATTCCTGCTTAGTTTACTCTGGACATCGAGGCCCGAGTGTTGCTAATTGTTACTGTTTTGTCAGTGAGGGTCTCCACCCATCGTGACCCTCAGAATGTGTGTCTCTCTCTCTCTCTCTCTCTCTCTCTCTCTCTCTCTCTCTCTCTCTCTCTCTCTCTCTCTCTCTCTCTCCTCGTACACTCTCTCAGCCAGAGGAGATAGACCGGTGTGAACTTCCTGCTGCAGGAGATTCCGGTTGAGTTGCGCAAAAACGAACAAATTCCAGTTTGAGGAGCGAGGGCGGGGAAGGGGGAAACTGTGGAGTAATTGCTTTCCTTGTTGTCAGTTGCCAAGACTCCACCCAAGTCTTAAACTCCCGTGGGTAAAGGAGGCTGATTCTCTGCCGTCGTGAGTGCATGAGTCCATTCATAACGTCACGTAAGGTCTAAACTTGACTTTGGTGCCAACAAAGAGTTCCAAACTCCTGCTTGAATTGTCTGTGATCAGCTTTCAGTTTCAGTTTAAATTACCCAGACTCTTTGAGAATTTACACCCTGTTATCAATACCTTTTCTTCTTGCTCCATAAAATTGTGTTAAGGGCCCTTTCACATGTTCGACTCAATGAGCTGTTGAAGACCACTTGAGCTACCGAGAGCCATTTGTTAGTGTGATTATACTGCAGAACATGCTTGAGAATAATTAAGTATTTTATGAGTACAATTTTATGGACAGTAAAACGCTAACATTGCTGAACCAGTTAACGCCGAACGTTATGATAAAACAGAAGAGAACACACACGTGCAGCTCCATGTTTTCCTACAGTGCTTACATTTACACACACGCACACGCACAAACGCATGCACATGCCATTTGTACACACAAAAATACACAGACTGACGCACTGTATACAGACACAAACATACATATTCCTACTGAGTGAATACACAGAACCTGAGCGCACACACACACTGGTGCTTGATGAGGTCACATGGTGTACAAAGAGCCTCAGGCTGTGAGGTCTTATTGAGTTACAGTCATTTTAACAGGGCGGACAAAATGGAGCCAACTCAAAAGTAGAGGCGGGTGCCTTCTGTCCTCCTGCGGGCCGGGACTATCTGACCCTCCTCAGCCTCGTGACGTTTCCTCCCCCGTCTCATCCGCTGCCCCACTCCTCGCTTTCTCACCACCCAGAGGCCTTATTTGCTAGCCAGCAAAGACGTGGCTTTCTTGAACCCCGTTTATAAGTAGGGTGGGAAAATTAACTCAGTCAGTTCTGGCACTCAAGCCATAAATTCACAACAGACTTTACTTTTTATCAGACATTCTCTATACTGGCCAGCAGGGGGTGACTGCTCTGGTTGCAAAAAATATTCAGATTGTATAGAAGTTTACTCACTCACTTGATTTATTACCTAAGTAAACATGAGTGCATGGTCTCAATCTCTAGTTTCAAGTCTTCAATACAGCATGAAGTTCATTTAGTAAATTATGGTCTATTTAGAGTCAAATATACTCTATAGAGCTATAGAGTTATACTATATAGAGTGTGCTTTATGCCAGGCTTACTGTGACAAGTCACTTTTCGCTACCAGAAACGATTACGCCGTCTCGATGTCACTCCTCAGCAGTCAATATGGTCATTTCCATTCACCGGTTGCAAGATGGTGCCGGGCAGGGAGGTGCCGGGGATATCGGACGATTAATCGTCTTTTCCTGCTCCAAAGTATCGTTATTATATCAGCCTTTACCTTTTTAGCCCCGCGGCGCCCATTATCGGACAAGGAAAGTATAAAATAAGTCAAGTGACGTTTCCGGAACCACAACGTTGATTAACTTCATTTAAATAGCTGACATACAGTAAAGCCTTGTGGGAAGAGTTATAGATGACAAAAAAATAAATAATTGTAATTACATAAACCCCCGTAACCTCGCCATCACTTCCGGGTGGCGGCCGTAACGTTTTACTAGATCGTTAATAGGTACACTTTACAAAGTCTGATTTCAATAAAAGACACTTCTTCGTAACCCTACGAGCTTGAATGAATCTAATAAAGTATGATACATCCTTGTGTGTAGTATATTAGTACCTGGAAAAATCCAAATGCGGCCGGACTGTTTTTTCCCCCGCTACTCTCCTTCGACTTTTACGACTCTGCAGGCTTCCGTGGTCGTGGGAGGTTTCTTAGAACGTGTCACACGTCTTAAGCAGAAATTTATGCAAAGAATAATGCCCAGCATGTACCAATCCGAGCATCTTTAGGCATAAAGGTTATAACTTTTCAATGTTTTAACCAAACAACAGTTTCCGATTCTTTAGGTCATTATCTTTACAAAGAGGGGTCTTACAACTCGGTAGGTTGTTGTTTAGGCCTTCAACCATGGAGTTGCAAAAACTCGGGGGCGGCTCGAAAAGGCATTTTTGGGAAATCTTGCTCATATCATGCTGGATGTTCATAGGTATGATAAAAATATGTTATAAAAATACATATTTTCACAAAGAAATTCTATAACACAAGTATTAGAACTCATTTGGGGTTCATACGACTACTTGAACGGACCTCACTAAAGCCTAATTTATGCTTCTCCGTCACGTCGACGGCGTACCTACGCCGTCGACGTGACGCCGTCGTTGAGCATTCGAAGTTCTGCGTCGAGGGTCCGCGTTGCTCTGCAATTAACCGCCATGCCGCCAGGGGGGTGTGCCTGTGTGGCTGTGTTTTGCGCGACTTCTCGCCATGAGTTTAATGTCATTTTGCAGTCTTTGTAGTCCCTCGAAGAAAAGTTATAAAGGTGGTCGTATTTCCTGACCTCCCCGATGATTCGTTCTTCTGTTTGGTCCATTGTTACTACCGGTCTACAAGAACTTTAAAAATAGCGGTGTAGGAAGACAAACCGGAAAGAGCAACCGCCGGAAATTACGTTCTGAGCGGACCAATCACAGCGTTGCGGTCCGCGTCAACGCGACGCGTAGTTAGGATTTTTTGGAGGTGCGCGTCAGGCTACGGCGTAGGGGTCTGCGTCGACGCGTAAGCTACGGCGTAGGTACGCCGTCGGCCTGACGGAGAAGCATGAATTAGGCTTAAGGCCTCTAAAAGGGCTTCTCCCCCCCCTTAGGGGGGGAATCGGGGCTCAAAAGGTTAAAATCCGCTGTCGGCCGACCTCTAGTAACTGCCGCCGTTGCATTCCTGCTACGTGGCCTCAAGTTGAGCCCTTGTCCTGGACGTGGCAGTGCACCTGTGTGCCTGAGAGGCTCACCTTACAGGATGTGCCTGAAAACAATCACAGTTGGTTGCCCACTGTGTTCCAAGATGGTGCCCATTCATTCGAATGAAAGGAGCTTTTACACAGTGCAGATTACTTTTTCTCTCTTCCCGGTGTGTTTCCTTGTCGTGCGGGCCCCCTCCGTTGTTGTGTCCTTCCCTTGGTCTGCTGGCTTGTTGAATAGACTTGACATTGAGATGCCGTCACATAGGAACAAAAGTGTTTCTAGTCTCTGGGAAAGCTGTAGAAACACTAAATCTTCACAATTAAAAAATTCATAACACAAGAGTATTAACATTCAGCACCAGCGCTCAGAGCAGTGGAGCTGCAAACGGAGACGAGTCGAGCTGACCTTCATTTCCGATTAGTTTTGTAGTGATTTTCAGACAAGAGTAGGGTTGTAAAGTGTGCTGTCCGCCGTGCTGTGTTGTGCTGTGTCGCTCTGTCTACAATGACGCAGTTTGCAGAGATGATTCAACTGGCAAAATGAGGTTTGACTCGTGGGGGGGGGGGGGGGGGGGGGGTTCTCTGCTGATGATTCAAATTATGGACGTTTTCGGGGTCAGCCCTCAAGCTGGCTCTGTAAACCGTTTTGCAGACCTCTCTTCATCGTACCACATCAGAGCAGAACACAGTGACTTCCCCCGGTGCCAGTTATTCCTGTAAAAGCTAGATTGTCCTGACTAGAGGAGGGCCAGCCCTTTAAGCAGATATACAATTAGCGAGGCCCCGATAGCTTTTTAAAGAGTCAGTGAGGATGAACTGGGATCTAACTGTTGCCAGGCAACAAATACAATTCCTACCGGTGGACAGGCAGTGAGTTAATATTCCTCAGCAGTAAACTCTATTTCCAGGAGGTAATGACTAAATTGGTCAGGAACCAAGCACACTCCTGTAGGCACTTAATATCTGTAACGACTGATGAGGGCCGTTTCCTGAAAATCAGCAAACACCAACACAATCTGGCAGCATCAGTGTTTGTTTGTTGTTTTGGAGATGAGAGAGATGAAGATGCTCTCTGATGAATAAGGAGGAAGAACATGAAATAATGAATGCTCCCCTGTGCCTGGAGGGGACGTGTTGGTGGTCAAGCCGTGCGTGCGTGTGTGTGACTGACAGCTACAGCTCTGAGCCGACTCCATTGTTTTCCCAGCAACCTTTGGGAGAGTAATGAGAGTTTTCTCACAGCTCTGCGACCCATGACTCAGAGGGAAGGGTGGGGGAGGAGGAGGAGGCTGCACTGCAGCACATCAACCTCCAAACTGCCCTTTTTGCATTGTCATCATGTCGTCACTTCCTGGTGCCGTTGACCGATAGCCCAGGTTTCGACGTGTATTCTGTGTTGTAGCAGTGGGAATGTTTTTGGTGTTGCTCAGGAGCTCATAGGGACCTGGAGTGTTTCGTCTGTGTCGACCGGGTCGAGCACCCCACCAGGAGACGATGACCGGCTGGAAGAACTTCTCCCAGTAGCCTCAGGGTCACACATAGAGAGCTGCATGATGACTTTGACTTTATGACTCTTTATGGATAAAATTCGACTTTCACCACAAAATGCAAAAATGTTAACTCATTTTCGGGCTTTAAGACTCATTCCTGCAGCACTCTATTTACAACATATCTAAATCAATTGGACAGTGCATAATAAACAGGCCTTTTAATTAAGACGTTGAGTGAGACATGTTATGAAAAGCTGCCTTAGATGCCTTACCATCCTGACTACAAGAGATATTCCTTGATCTACGCCGAATGTAAAAAAAATAATAATACTCTCCAATCATGTCCCAAACTCAACTCAACAAAAAAAGTGTTTTATGGGAAACTTCCTCCTTCCTATAGCTACTCTGCAGCGTGTTAAGGTAACATATGTGCTATTCCTCAGTAATAAAGTTCTCTCTCTCCTCTACTAGATGTAACTGTCATACGTTTGAAGCAAATGTTGAAAGCTGTGAGTTGTTGCACAAAGTAGGCCAGTGACGATCGTTACACAAGACAAGTGTCATTCGTGGTTGCACATCCTGCTGGTGGTTAGTGCTGTTTTTTTGCGGGCAGAAATGACTCGTGCCACCATTTAACAGTTTTTGTTCTGGGTTAGAAGGTTCTCTATTAAAAAAGAGGTAAAGTATGTACAGCATTTTTTGGTTGGCTACAAAGTTCCCTACTTTAGTTGTTTAATTTTTGCCTTGTTGGCTTCACCTTGATCTTTCAAAAAACAATTCTTTCTGCCCAGAAAGCTTTTTACCCGGCTCTAGTTTCATCCCAGTTCACACATTGAATATCTGATATTGTATTACCCTTTTGTTCGTGTTATACAATTATTTATTTTTTGTCTTTTAAGCAGGTTTTATTGAGGTGTTGCAGAGAAATGCCTCCAATACCGACACCCATCCCACACTGCCCTCCCATTCTAGCTATCGAAAACCCTGTAGACTATTCTCTACTAACCATACCGCACTAACACTAGCTGTGCAGGCTCTATCACCATCTGCATGTCTCTGTGGTTCTCACAAACACACACACACTAGCAAGCACTTAGTCTGTTCCAAATGAATCTCCAGCGCTGGTTAACACGTTAAATCAAGCATTAACATGGTGCTCAGAGTGCCGTCTCCACCGTGGCTGTGTAGCAGGAGCAGAGTGGCACTCCTTTTCACAGTTCATGGGGAGGAGTGGAGCTCTCAGGGAGGGGGGGATTAAGACTAGGCCGGGTCTGGTGGTTGTGGTTTCTTATGCGGTTACAGCGGCCTAAACTTGACCCCTGAGTCTGGCTGACTAGCGAATAGTCAAAAGCACGACTCAGAGGTCAAACTGCCGTTTGAGGCAATCTGTTTCAGTCTGCTGAGCAACCAGGGAATGACCACGTCTCAGTCTAGGAATCGGAAGGGGAAAGAAGGAAGTGTGATTTGGGATTATCTCTGCCACACAGATACACAGACCCGAAGGTCCGCCATCGTTATCTCTGTCTCGACACCTTTCGTGTGACGTCTCAGCTGTGGGGTTGTTGTGGTCTTGTAGGGTTGTTGTCGTTACTTGTTTACATCACAAAAGAACAGCGGGTGTCTCTTCAACCACAGTATCACCCATCAGTATGGAATCTACGTGATCCATTGCCTCACTCACTCACTCATAACCCAGCTTCACCTCAACCAAAAAAAACAACCCCAAAATAAAACAAAATCACCTCCTGTGGGCTCCAGACAATTTTCAGACCTCTTAGGTAACATTTTCATACCTTGTTCCTCCCCCCATCTCCTCCACCCTTCTCACCCACCCTCCCCCTTTTTTTGTTTTTACCACATCCAATTCCAGGACAGGAAATTCTTCAAGGGATTCTTTGCAAAAGTAAGTTATTGCGTTGTGTGTGTGTCTCTTTTTATTATCAGCATTATTATTATAATTTTCACGTAACACCCTTTGATCACATCTGAAGTCTGGAAGAAACACACTCATACACGGGGGTGGGGTGGGGTTTGTCTGGAGAGACAAACAGTGATGCATGTGTCTTTGAGCAGGTGGGGGGGGGGGCACTTTTGTGTGTGTGTGTGTGTGTGTGTGTGCGTGTGCGTGTGTGTGTGTTTTGTATTAACAGGCTTCTTTCCCTTCAGCTTTCTTCCATGAACCAAGAATGGAACAATGAACAGTTTGTGTGAATGGACGTTTACTTTTTGTGCACACACAAATATTTGATTGTTTTCATTCTAACCAAACACTGTCGACTGCATCAGAGCACCAATTCCCAAACCAACCTTCTTGTTCCTTTTTATTAAAATGTGGGCTCTCAGAAAAAATCACTCCTGACCTGTGTCTTCTCTTTTGTCTCTTACCTGGTGCTTTCTCTTTTATTTACAGGTGTGTTTTGTGTGTGTGTTGACTGACGTTTTATGATTTTGGTACCAAGGAATGAATGGTACAGAGGAAATTTATTGGGGCATGGAGAGACTAAAAGGTTTCCTTGTTTCTTACTCGTACCTTTCCCTGTTGTGTTCTGTTTGCAGGCCGGGAAGAAGCCAGTGCGCGCCGTGTTGTGGGTGTCAGCAGACGGTCTACGCGTCGTAGACGACAAAACAAAGGTAATAAGTCCCTTCGACCCTCCATCACAGGCTCGAAAAAAAAGACAGAGCTGCCGCAGGAAGCACACGTGGCTTTAGTGGCTTTGAAGGTGGCTCCAGCAGCTGATAATGGTGGTGAAGCTGTTATACTTCTGGTCTAGTGACCTCCAAGAGGCCCTCTTTGTAAATATGTACTCGTTGCACCTGCAGGAGTAGATGTGAGTAAACAGTAAAGGTCACATTGACACCTGCTGGAAAGCTCTGATACTACATCAACCCTGTTTCAGGGTTGCTGAGAGGTTGTGAACGTTTCATGGCAGCTGTAGGTTATGAAATAGAAACATTTAAAAAGAAAGAAATTGCAATTATATTTCCTCTCCTTTTTTTAAGCTTAATTGTTAACGGTTTGATATTGATTTTTCGATTCTTTTGTGTAATGAGAAAATTTGGTTTAGAACTCCAGCAACCTGTATCGACCTGGTCTTTTGTGTTATTTTATTCTATTTATTTTGCTGCCTTTATGCTGTCTTAGATCTTATAAAAATATGCTTTCAGAGAAATGTTGACTGATTCCTCCCAGGGTTATGGTTTGGTCAGAGACCAGCGACGGGTGCAGACTAGTGCTTCTGGAGCTGCTAGTAGTTTTATTTGAGCGCTCTTGAAGCCAGGCCTTCACATTGAAGAGCTGTTCACTATGAAATCGTTCAGCCCACATTTTAAATTGTCTCGATTGAGTGTCACTTAACCATAGTTCGACCATAGTTTTTAAGCTCATTCAATAATGAGGTGAAACTGTGTTTTTGCAGGACCTGATTCTGGACCAGACAATAGAGAAGGTGTCGTTCTGCGCTCCGGACCGTAACTTTGAGAGGGCGTTCTCTTACATCTGCAGAGACGGCACCACACGGCGCTGGATCTGCCACTGTTTTATGGCCATTAAAGACTCGGTAAGAAGTCAATTATTGCTACAATACTATTTCCTACATGTCCAAAGCTCACAGTTCAGATTACAATCTTTTTTTGGACAATCTTAGTTGTCTTCTTTCTATGTAGTCTTCACTGTTATGTGTCATTTAAATGATTTAGTTTACATTTTAGTTTATATTTTTTAAATGGCATGTTTTTAACCAGAAAACTCTTGTTTTCTTTACATTCAGCTTTGAGTAAACAACACCATTATATGTATTTCATACTTAATTGTTTTGCATCGTCTGTCTCAGGGAGAGCGTCTCAGTCATGCTGTGGGTTGTGCCTTCGCCGCTTGTCTGGAGCGAAAACAGAAACGAGAGAAGGAGTGTGGGGTCACGGCAACCTTCGACGCCAACAGAACCACTTTCACCCGTGAGGGCTCGTTTCGTGTCACGACTGCAACGGAGGCGGCAGAGCGGGAGGAAGTCATGAGGCAGCTACAGGATGCTAAAACAGGTCTTTATATCTAGTGACGTCGAGACACTGTTATTCTCTGAACTGGGAAATGGGTCGGCAAGTTTAAGAACCATTAAAACCGTCTTTTTATTTACTCCGACTTCCAGCGGATGTTATTGCTTCGTTTGTTCTTTGTGGCTTCATTTCTTGAACGTTGTCCTTCTCTCAACAGCTGAGACGGATGTGAAGGTTGCTGGGAACTCAGCCACCAGTGTGACAAACTCCTCAGCGCACTCGACGGGAGGCACACCATCGCCCTCGTCCTCGCCGCCTCTCTCCATGTGCACGCTGGGACCCCAGGTGATACCACGCAGACACGCACCGGCCGAGGCTCTCGCCAGGCAGGGCTCCTTCAGAGGCTTCCCGGTCCTCAGTCAGAAGACTTCTCCCTTCAAACGACAGATGTCACTGCGCATGAACGAGCTGCCCTCCACCATGCAGCGCAAGTCTGACTTCCCCATGAAGAACACAGGTGAGTTTTGGGGTCTTGATCAGCTCTCTGTGTCCTCCTTTATTGTTCCACACAACCTGCTCATTATCTCCAGGCTCAGTGGTCTGTATTGGCAAAAATCTACTGTGAAAGTGAGAACAAAATCAGAAACAAATTTTTTATTTTATTTTTTATTCCTAGATGAATTCTGCCCAATCCTCTGTGTGTTTTGTGCTTGCTTCTAATACCTTTTTTCTGGTGTTTCCCCTCCAGTCGCTGAGGTAGAAGGAGAAAATGACAGCATCAGCTCGCTGTGCACTCAGATCACCTCAGCGTTCAGCGGACCCCCCGAGGACCCCTTCTCCTCAGCACCAATGCCCAAACCAGTGTCATCCCCTCAGTCTCCTGTAGCACCAGGTAACATCTGCTCAGCCTCTTCTAAAACTGTCTAACATGTGTAACTTTGCATCAACAGTGTGAAACTCGATTACTGTGTTCTGGACAGCTGTGTGTAGAACGGACACTCTTGTGCCGTCAGGTGGAAATCTACCAGCATGGTGTACTAGTCTTCATTCTGGTCGTACGACTCTTAGCGATGGATCACTCGGCTCGTGCGTCGATGAAGAACGCAGCTAGCTGCGAGAACTAATGTATGATTGGATCTGTGTTGAGGGGTGACTCGACTAGATCTTAAATAGAGAAAATCACATATTTTTGCTGCTCTACTATTAACTGCCTTGTCTGGTTATGTAGCATTCATTAAAAACAAATCAGAATCATGCGCCAAACAATTAGAACAACAGGTTTTAGCTGATTGTCGCTATAGAAATACAAGTTGAGAGATATTAGCTTAGAATGACTGTAATGAAGTTGTTATCACTTTTGCACATGCCAGGCAGAACTGACACAATCAGAAGAGGAATGAGGAGTTGCACACTAATACACTGGTTGTTTGCTGCAGATAAACGCCAAAACCGTCATCTTTCATTGCCCTCATTTTGCCATTTGGTATTCAGCTCAGGAGGAAACAAATAGTTTTCCACTAAAAGATTGTGTTGCTTGCTCTTTAAATTTGCGGTTAAAGAATGTGCACCTGCTCACATTTTCCTCCTAACTAAGTTTGTAAAGTTTACTTTATATGTGTAATTAACGCTTGTTACGACTTAATATTATTAACTGCACGGTAAAGTTATGCATGTCTAACAAAAGATCGGTCCACGTCAGCCGACCCACAAGCTTGCTAGTACTAGCTTCTGTTTCTTATCTGCTGTAGTGAACGGCACATCTCCTGCCTTCTCTGTTGTTGCTGCTGCTGCTGCTGCTGCTGCTAATCCCCCAGTTCTGCCCCCCGCCCTGCCTGCTCGAGACACTAACCCCTGGACTAAAACTCCAGCAGGATCCCCGGCCTCAGCACAGCCAGGTAAGCAGCCCATCAGGGAGGCTAAATAGACTAAATAAAAGGCTAAAGGCTCAATAGACACATTTGCATGACACCGATAAGTGATGGAACTAAGAGTACCTTTTGAGTTGACGGTCCTCTTATCCATGCATTGTGTTTTTGAAGATAGGTACACAATAAGTGGGTGTCAATAAGTTGTTGGTGACACCGATACAAGTTCCTGTACATGGAAAAAAAAGAATTGTGGTCAGACTCGGGAAAACGTGGGAAATAAATATAAAATATGTGTCAAGAAATATGACGCTATAGATCTGCCTGAATGTAACATATTCGACCTATCAGCAAAATATATTCCCTCATACTACCCTGCACAAAATGGTGACACGTCAGTTTGTGTATGATTTTAACAAAAAAAAACTCTAAATGTTCAGCTAAACTAACCGACTGCTGTCTGCAGCCTTATATTTGACAGATAAATATGAGAGTGGTATCAATCTTCAGCATATTTCCCCAAATCTCTCACTGTTCCTTTAAACCAGCAATAGCTCTGAACTGGGATGACAAACAGAAACTGTACATCAGTGAGTCAGTAAGTTGCAAATAACAGTAATCACTCACTTTGTTTTGCCTTTCTGTGTACTTTCTGCCAACAGGAAGTAACTGGTCATCGCCTACTCCGGTGATAGTGGTCACCCCCAACTCCTCCCCGTCCATGGCCTCCCACAGACGCACACCGTCAGAAGCAGACCGGTGGTTAGAAGAAGTCACCAAGTCTGTCCGAGGCCCGTCGTCTAATCCCATCATGGCAGCAGCGACGCTTCCCGCCCAGTTCACTGCCCCTGTGGCGATGCCTGTGGTGATGCCTGTGGCGCCCGTTCCCTCCGTTACCCCGGTGGCCTTCATGTCCTCTCTGCCCTCTGCCGTGCCCATGCTGCCCCCCCGCCAGCCCGCCTTCCACGCTCAGGCTCCGACCTCCTACCCGATGCCCAACGGGCTGCCGTTCCCTCAGCCCAGCGTTCCTGTGATCGGCATCACTCCTTCGCAGATGGTGGCTAACGTGTTTGGCTCAGCCGCACAACCCCAGCCATTCCCCGCCGTGGCCTCCACAACACCCCAGCACAATCCCCAGGCTTTCTGCCACATCAGCCCGTTCATCAAACCCCCGCCGTCCAACGCAGTGACCCCCGCTCCCCTCCAGCCGTCCAACGGCAGTGTGACCTTTAACGGGGCAGACAACTGGGCTGCTCCGTCCCAACTCGCTCCATCCTCCCCGTTCACCCAACCGCCCGCACCGCCGCCGCAAGATGCCTTTGAGGCCCAGTGGGCTGCCCTGGAGGGCCGCTCGCGCCAGCACACCACACCCTCCCCGACAAATCCCTTCTCCACTGAGCTGCACAAGACCTTTGAGATCCAGCTCTGAAGACTGTGTTTGAGATTAGAAAGTACTGGACAATAGGAGGCCATTTTTGTCGGGGGAGCAGATGGATGATTGACTAAAGAAGAGAGGGGAATGTCCCCCTGCCTCTCTTCATCTCGGTGACCGTGGACAAGCTCAGCAGGACCGAAAAGAACTGGGAGACAGTGAAGAGCAACGGGTGAACCAACAGGGAGCAGAACTCTGCACAGCAGTGAGGGGAGGAAAAGAAGAAAAAAAGCGGTTGCTGTTAACAAGGTTGCAGCTCCCCAGGCATTTCATTAACATTGTCTGTATTGTTTTGTTTGCGCTGTGCAGCACAAGCTCTCCATTACAAGGTGGAATATCTGTACCACACCTAAGCCCGTCAGCCCCCAGGTGCTCGTTCAAGCTCCCAGTGCTCCCAGTTAACAGGGCGAGGCCTCCCTCACCTGGCAGAGGAACTGCAGCACTGAGAGAACTCCGTTTCCAGATGAAAAGTTCTCATTAATAACTTCCCAGTCAGAAGAATAAAGTGAGATAATGCCAAAATCTTTATTTTTATGCATTAAGTATATTTTAAATAGCTTTGGAATCTAACAGAAGAGTTGTAAGTAATCGTGCCAAAGGCACAGGCTAGCTACAATGAGACAAGTTTATGTTCGTGTATACAAGAAATGACCGTATATATTATACATAAAAAATATATATATATATCTATAAAGAATCTATACTGTACACACAGCTCACAGCAGTGCTAATTTTTAATGTGATGTAAAGAGATTTTGTGAAGGGACAGCTGCTTTTACTTTTGAGTTTGTTTTAGTTTTTTGAAGAAAAATCTCTTTGTTGCCGTCTGTTGCATCATCCTGTGATTGGATGTGAAGCATCTCTCTGTAAATAGGGTATCATTGCAGCAACAATCAATGTGGACCTAGCAATGGTGGTGGTGCCCGACTGGTTGCCTCTCTTACCTGTGCTCAGTTTTCAATAGTTTATAGTACACATCAGTACTTAACATTTTACTTATTCTGTCTCCATTGTCATTCTTTTTTTGTGTGTGGTAATGATCTTGTTTTTCTATTTAACACAGTAGGATGTAATTTCCTGTCTCTCCACCTCTTATATTATTTTTTTAAGTAGTTGATTTCTTAATTTTTACTTTGCACAAGCACTAAAGTAGATGATTGGACCTCACAGGTGACCTTGATCAGAGTTAGTCAATTGTGGTGCTGCAGCAGCCGACAGCTTGCTGACCGGCCCCGACCTCCGTTAGCTTGCTGTGGTTCTGACCGTCAGCAGAAAACTACAGGGAGATTTAAAAAAAAAAAAACGGTTTCATCGCTCACTGTCTGATTTCTCTCTGATTTCTGTTTTTATTTTTTTAAATCAAACCTGTGAATATGATCTATTATCTGATCTATTTTTTCCATTTTGTAATTATTTCATTACTTTATTCCACTTCTTTGGAGAAATATTGAAGCTAAAAGATTGAATAAATTCATGGTGGTAAAGGAAAAAGTAGTTTGTGTTCTTGATTAAATCTGTTGGATATTTCTAACATGTAGTGAAATACATAAACTGTGACAATGAAACTGACACTGAAGCAATTCGACAATGAATTGGTCAACAAAAACTTTTTTTTTCTTCACATTTATCAAACAAAAATGACAAACACTGGTTCCAGCTTCTCATATGTAGGAATTATGATTGTAAATTAAATATATTTTGGTTTTCAACTGTTTGCCAGACCAAACAAGCAATTTCAATATGTGACTTTGGACTGGGAAACTTGTATGGCCATTTATTAATTATGTATTGCATTTCATAGACACAACTTTCATTTAAACACAATACAAACGCATGGTTAGTTGCAGCCCTCATACATGCATATTATGCTTAAGAATAAGAGAATGAATAGTAGGATCCAGGAGATTTTACAGATTAGTATTGACATTACAGTTATTTGCACGAAGACAAAACATGTACTACGGTGCATTTATATTAGACCATTTTCAGACATAAGATTAAAGAAACGATATTGTCACTTCCCCAGTAGAACAAACGTTCTCCTTTATGAAGTGGAATCGTCTGCTTTGGTCTGTCCTGTTGTTGTTACGCCCTTCCAGCAGGGGGCGCCGGCTAAAGATCCGCGTCATCATAAATACAGCCCGGAAGACACGGATCCGTTCAGTCAAAATTAAGCAAGGGTAAATGTTCATGCAACTAGCGGTTTATTGGTTAAAAACGTAAAGGTAAGACCGCAAGGTTCATATCTTAGTACACCTAAGGGTTGCTCTCCTTGGTGCGCAGTATTGTGTGTAACTCTGCGCAAGAACGCAGCGCTGAACAAGCCGCAGAGTTACCATGCTAGCAAGTTAACCGGTCAGCTCTCGTGGCTAACCAGGCGAACGTTGGTTTAACTTTAGACAAGAAAAGAGAACCGGGATTAAGGCAGACATTATTGTTAATCAGTTTTGCCTTTTAAAGCTTGATTCCATTTGAGGTGAAAACGTAACCCCGGTTTAGTTTATGACGCAGTTTACGGTCAAACGCTATCGTTAGCTTTAAAAAAAAACTACCTCCTCAACGGACTGACAGCTCGAGCTCGGGGCTGCGCGTGAGCTGGTTGAACCCGGTTGAACCCCATAGTTTAAACACGCAGAAGCTATGGCTTCAGTTAATGTTCTGCTTTAAATTAGAATAAAGTAGCTCACGTGACAACTTGACCTGTGACCTTTTTAGGACTGCCAGTTATTCCACTGCATACTTTTTATACCAACATGTTTTATAACATACTTTACTTATTAACGTCTCTTTGATAGCTGTTTTATGAATCAACACTTACAACATTCGACATTGAGACAAAACAGGAAACATTTAAAGTTAGGCATCATAAATAAATGAGGGTAACATAAAGGGCTTGTCGCAACTCAACATGGTAGCATGGCATTGGGTAGCTGTAAAATAAAAAGTACTTTAATATAATTAATAACTTGGCAATAAAATATATTTTTTTCAGTTAAACCTGCAGCATATTTACTACATGAGCCCATTTCTGATTTTATTTTATTTTTTAAATTTGGAATCAAAATAGGGCATCATTTCAATCCAGAGAAGCCGTAAATTACAGAAAAGCTTTGACCACATGACAGAGGTGACACACAATTTATCAGTTTGTTCGATTTCTACTGCCTTACTCTGTGCATTGCATATCTGACAATACAACTTGATTTGTTTATGAATAGAAGACGTGTGGTTTTGCCTTTTTTTCTGTTCCAGAGAGATGCAGTGCCTGTCCAGGTCACAGAAACAGAGCCAGGTTTACATGGGATCCCACTGACACAGGAAAGGTAAAACATCGATCACCTTTTATCAACAAACGTGCTGTTTTAGACATGCAGATCAGGCCACTTGTGTTATTATAATTTATTTTTGGCTCTAGATTTGCACTTTTCTGCCAGCCGAGGATCACTTCGAGCCATCATGCCTTTTCGAGGGCATTTAACTGCCGTCATAACAACAGTACTAGGAGCGACCTTAGGCGGGCTGCTCATATGGCGAGTTTACCGAACAAAAAGGAAGAGGCTGCCTCCCGTCCAGGAGGTGGCCGATCCTGTGGATGCGCCGTGTCCTCTGGAGGCGCCGTGTCCTGTGGAAAAGGACTTCACAGCCGTGGAGCATCAAAACGACCAACCGCCACATCTTCTGGAGAAGGAGTTTCAGGCTGCGGAGCATCAGACCGCTCAGTTGCCGCCTCCCGTACAGATAACGTCTTCTGAGCAGCTGCTGGCTGTGAAACCAGTGATGGTGAGCTCTGAGGAGGAATGGCAGCGGCTCTGGCCACTGATGCAAAAGGAGCTGTCGGCGTTCCCTGTGCTGGGGCTCGACTGTGAATGGGTAAAGATCGAAGGCGTAAGAAATACCTTTTGCATGTTTTTACATAGGAAGAGGAAAAATCCACCCTGAATGATTCAGCATGATGGAGTTTGAGTGGATACAGTTACTCTAGTGACAGAAAATGAATCTGCAACTATTTTGGTAATCTATTTGTACATTTTAAACTGTGGTTTTACCCTTTCAAATGTAACGATCTTTGTCAATTACAATATCGAATTTAATTCATGTCTCTTTAGAAGAGAATTAATGTCTTTAGACTATTTTTAATGGGCATTTCTTTTAAACTTGGGTTTGTCATTTCATAGAAGAATGAAAAGTACTTTGTTGTCAAATCTACTCTAAAAAAATTGGTCCTACCAAATTAATCAACTAATCTAAAGGATGGAAGCAATTATTTCGTACCGATTATCAGACGGGTGGAATTTTCTTGTAACATTTCGTTGTGCTCATGGTTTTGTCTGACCTGGTTGCTGCTTCCTGTTGCAGGTGTCCGTGAAAGGCCGACCCTCTGCGGTCGCCCTGCTGCAGATGGCCACATGTTCAGGCCTGTGTGTCCTCGTGAGGCTGCTGGCGTTTCGCACCGGACAGCAGCCGTTCCCGCTCAGCTTGATGGAAGTCCTGCGAGACCCGCACATTCTGAAGGTTGGCGTCGGCTGTTATGAAGATGGCAAGCGTCTGACGCGGGACTATGGCCTGTCGCTGACGTGCACAGTTGACCTGCGCTACCTTGCCTTAAGACAAAGGTACAGTCTGTTTGTTGTTGTTTCGTGTGTTTTATAAAAAGGCTTTTTCCTCTTGGTTTTTTTTAGTCACATTATCATATATGAGATGCAATCGAATTTTATCAATCCTGGAAGTTCTTGCTGTTGATCACTTTCATGGCTGTTTTTTTTTTTACTCTTTATTGTAGAAATCCACACTTGCATTGTGTGACATTAAGACAAATCCTAATGAAATGATGGCAAGATTCTTACGGTCATGGAAAACCTGGAAAAGTCATGGAATTTTAAAATGGTTATTTCCAGGCCTGGAAAAGTACTTGAAAAAAATAAAATCCCCAAAAGTCATGGAAATGTGTTATATTCATATGTTCATGACGTTCATTTACGCTGAGTTTGAAATAATTAATATGCTTTTAAAAGAAAGGCGCTCTAAATATAAGCAGGCATACGCTCTATATCTATAAATGTTTATTCTTTTAATCAATCTGAGAATGAGACACATTCATTTGTGTCATTTAAGGTATGCTTTGGAATTCTCATTGTTAGTTTAAATATTACATTTTCTCACTTTCATGTTTACACCGAGATTTCACAATGTTTGGTCATGGAAATTTGGTTTAAAGTCATGGAAATCCATTGGTCAAAATGTGTATGACCCCTGTGAGCGTCACATAACATTCATGACTACTCAATAGGATTTTTTATATCTATCGATAGATAGATAGAAGTCAAAAAGGTAGACGATGAATTCTATTTTCTTTAGAAAAGATCCTGGAGCACATTTGTTATTTATAATTTGGAATTAATGTACATCCTAAATGTAATCTTGCAAAATTCCAAAGATGTCATCTCTAGTGCCAGAGATTGATTAAAAAATGACAACAGCAGAATAAGAAAAAACTATATAGTAAAATTATATGAACAAAAGAGCCAGTATTAAGGGATAAGAAGTAATACCAGTCCAATATAGACTTGAAATAAGCGTAAATCTAGTAAAATAATTCCACAAAAATAGCAAAAACACATGATGACAAAAGATTAAAAACAAGACTAAAATAAAGTGTATAAGAAATAATAATAAAACCAGGGCCTGATGGAAACTAAAATAAAAAAAGTATCGTATTGAAAAGTTGACGATATATAGTGAAATACATTAGCATAATATTGCACGATGTTGAAAAAGTAATTTCCAAAAGCCCCCCCAAAAAAAAAGCATGTAAAATGCATAAAAATGTTCTCAAATTCTGTCTCTTTCCAGGCAAGCGACGGTGAATAATGGCCTCAGTCTGAAGTCTCTGGCAGAAGATCTGTTGAATGTGTCTCTAGATAAATCCCTGGAGCTGCGCTGCAGCGACTGGGAGGCAGATCAACTGACGCTGAAGCAGGTGGTGATTCATTGCATTACTGCGCGCTTCACATTTTTCATAAATCTCATTGCTTTAGAGAATAAATCGGCTTTCAGAAAGTAAAGAACAGCGAAGTGGAGTTTTTGGTGCCTCGAGTTAGACGGAGAGTTGGTGTACGTCCTCGGCTTTGATGAGAATGAAACTGTCCTGGTTGAATCATCAGTACACAAAATAAACAACTGTGTTAAAAGATAATGATAATAATAATTTCATGTAAAGTGAAATGTTACTAGTATTTTTAGATAAACATACAAGGTAAGGAATAAACTACGAGACTCCCAAGGGTATTATTTGGGCAAGAAACGTGTGATCACCGAGCTTAAAATTCTGTTAGGAGACTGTTGATAACTAAAAGTACAATCTGCATCATCAATTAATTCACTTTCAGACTGTCAGTTTTGGACAGTCACTTCCACTCAGACTGGCTTCTGCAATGGACGCAAAGGCTCCTGGGTACTGTAGTATTTATCTGCCGAATAAACGGGAGGAAAAAAAACATGATTTCTCAGAAGTAAACCTTAAGGATCGTGATATCATCTGTTCCTTCGGCGCCTCCACCATCCATCTAACATTCATCTGTTCACTCTAGATGACGTACGCTGCCAGAGATGCTCAAGTTTCTATCGCTCTCTTCCTCCATCTCCTCGACTTCCACTCTGAAGCCGGTCCTGAATATTCCAGCGGGGGCTCTTACTCCGAGTTGGCCGCCCGCTGCCAGGGCCTGGTGGACGTTCCCTTCAGGGGCCGCGCAGACGGAGAAGACAAGGCGTCCGACGGAGAGAGGAGGCGCAGGATGCGGAAAACACCCACTTATGAAAGCCCGGAGTCTGGAGATCAGCAAGTCCCAGACCCTCGAAAGAATAACAAGAGGAAACCGCTGGGTGTGGGCTATTCTGCCAGGTGAGGCCAACGCTATTGAAACCAAAAAAAAAACGGTTCTCCACAACAGCTGAAAATGAATCCGCTTCTGGTTATCAGAATCAGAAACTGTTTATTGCCAGGAATGTTTTCACAAACGAGGAATTTTTCGAGGCGGAAGGTGTGTTGTCTGTAAACAACCTGCAGGGCATGATTTGGGGAATGAAATGTCAAATGCTAGATTCCGACTACATGCTCTTCTGTATTTCTTTCATCTGTATAATAGAGACATCTGGTTTGACTCTGTCTCTCTCCTCACTCTCTCTGTCACAGGAAGTCTCCCCTCTATGATAACTGCTTCCTCCATGCTCCTGACGGTCAGCCTCTGTGCACCTGCGACAAGAAGAAAGCCAAATGGTACCTAGATAAAGGAATAGGAGGTACACTGGCTAACTCCCAATGTGTAAACATTAAAATACAACATTTCTTTAATTTCTCCCTCACTCAGCCAGTTGACAAGCTTTTGCTCTGACTTTGTTGAGCTTGTCTGCGTTTGTATCTCTGAAGACCTGATCGACATATTCTGTTTCTGGCCCAGTGCTCCAGAGCGAGGAGCCTTTTGTAGTGAGGCTGCTGTTCGAGCCGTCGGGACGTCCTGACTCCCAACAGGACTATTATCTCACCGCAAAGGAGAATCTCTGCGTGGTCTGCGGCAAAGAAGAGTCCTACATCAGGTTAGACAAGTTTCACTTTAATTAACCTCCGTTCATCTGAAATGAAAGGAGTTCAGGGAAACACTCTGGAGTCTTCTGGACTCGTTCTTCTTTAAAATGCAAAGATGTCCAGTGATGGAGAAGCAGCGCGTCCTCACATTTCTGCAGCTTGAACCAGTACCTTTTTAATTTTTTCAGACTGTATATTTAAAAAAGTAAAAGGCTCGTCAGCCGTGTTTTTAAACTGAGTTGCCAACAGCACTATACAAACACTTTAAATGTTATTAAGATTTTTTTTTTTTTTCACGGTTAATAATTAATGATAAACTTAATTGACGATATGATTAATTAATATTTCCCTTTTGGTCCCACAGGAAAAACATAGTGCCACATGAGTACAGACGGCATTTCCCAACTGAGATGAAGGACCACAACTCCCACGACATCCTGCTGCTCTGCACCAGCTGCCACGCCGCCTCCAACGTGCACGACGGCTACCTGAAGCAGAGTTTGGCGGAAGAGTTCGGCGCCCCTCAGGGCTGCGAGGAGGGGGTTCGCCTGCTGGAAGATTCGGACCGGCGGCGGGTGCGTTCGGCGGCTCGGGCTCTGCTCACCGCCGGGGAAGGACTGCCGGAGCAGCGGCGAGAAGAGCTGCAGGCTTTGATCAAGAGTTTCCTCGACAACAACGAGGAACAGGAGCTGACGGACGAGGAGCTGCAGCAGGCTGCCGGTTTGGAGACGAGGTGAACAAAACTATTCCATTATTTTGGGCTTCATTAATATCAATGTGGTTATCTGGTCCCAGTTTGAAAGTGTTTCCCCTTCTGAACAAAACTACCTGAACATGTAAACACTCTAGAGATAAAACTGGGAACACAAGTTTGAGTGAGTCCAAAACAAAGATGGGAATGAACAAAAATTCAAAATACCCTCAAGTACTGTAGCAAGCTGGAAACTGCAAGATTGAATATTTTTAATTAGGACAAAATGAGCCACAAGTAACCGCACAGCCCATCAAAGTATATGATGAAGAATATTTTATCAACACTGGCTTGAGAAACACTTTTTGCTCTCATGATCAAGTAAATGTACCAATATCTATATTTTGAGTAAAATAAATGCCAAATATGAGTCATTATCATTAATTCATGTAAATCCATAAAATTCCTGACATTTTGTAATTCATTCCACATTTCTAGTTTCATTCTGTTTGATTAATACGACCACATCAATATAAAGAGTTGATGTTTAATACCGGATAACGACATCGGCTCAGCCGGTTCATCCGTCGAGCTCTAATCGCCGTCTGTGGTGTTGCATGCGGTCTTTAAGGAGCCGTGTCAGATTGATTTCCAGGCAGCGAGTCTCACTCTGACTGTTTCTCTCTCTCTCTCCTCTTGAAGGATTTTCAACGAGGCGTACGTGCCGCACGGTCTGAAGGTGGTGCGAGCCGGTGCCGAGCAGGGCCTGCAGGGCCTGATGGACCTGGAGCGCCGCTGGAGGCAGCACTTCCTCCTCGCCATGCAGCCTCGCCACCTCCCCCCTCTCTGGGCCGTCGACCACAACCACAGCAAGTTCCTCCGCAAATACGGAGAGGACCTGCTCATTAAACTCAACTGACCTCGAGCTGCTGCTACCGACCGGGAACGGAACGAGGAACTTTCTCAGTGCCGGTTGGATCTGAGTCTTCTGCAGCCGCTCCGTTAATTCTAGAAGCCAAATCGCTTTTTTTTTTTTCTTTTTCTTTTTTATATAGTGAGCGGGATGAATTAACTAATCTACCAGCGGAAACCGAAACGTTAGCCAGCATGTTGAGGTTCACCAGATGAGTGTGTGTGTAAATGCACTCTATCTACGCTGGACGACGGTTCACGCTTATTTCTAGTGCCGGTGTGATGCTTCTCGGTTGCCACCTGGATCCTGAATGGACCTCAAGCAGAGACTCCAGTACTGGAAGGAAATCCAGCACTGAATCTGAGCGAGGAAAAAAAAAAAAACACTAAACATAATGTGATTGCATATGAACACTTTTCTTTTATCATGAAAAATGTATAATTATTTATGAAAGGTTAAAAAAATAATGAAAGATTTTTTTTTAGAAGAAGCTGCAGCCTGCTCTTAACCCCCCCTCCCCACCCCCGCCCCTACGTTTAACAACCACCCCTCCCCCTCATGCAGGTTTGCGGCAAATGCTTTGCTTCGCAGAGAGGGTCATCTTAATACGACCTTTACAGTTTCTGTCGCGCCTCCCTGCTTTTGTTTTCAGTCTATTGTCTGTTTTAAGTCGATAGATGAAAGTTTCCCAGAAGCATCTGAATCTAAATGCGTTTTATCGCGGAGGGCAGACGACCGCTAATCGCAGTAAAGTTGGCCGCTAACGGTTTCTCATTTCAAACTCCTGATGTTAATGTCCTGCTGCCGATCCTCCTGACGGTTGGGACACCTTCCTGGCTCGTGTTTTAATGAGCCTCTTAATCCCCAAACCTGACCGGAGAGACTCGTCGCAGCATCTCGTTTTCACTTAACAGTCAATGACGTCGTTTCTCCAGAATCCAAAAATGCACAGTGAAGAAAAAAATGCCGACTCAGATGCGATTTTAGAAAATTACCGTAAACCCTTTTTGCGAGGCAGATTTATCTTTTTCGAGCGTGATGAAATTATTCACAATATACAGCTGCTTTGTCTTCGTATTTTTCTGGATGTAAGCCCTGAAGCTGTTCTGTTTTTCCTGAATTGTGAATGATGCAAAAAATAAAAGTCATGTTTGTATTAATCTTTGATTTTTTTCTTTATCACAGTCGGTTTAAAAAAACCAAACACACAACCACATTCACCGTTTTTGTTTTTTTATTTCTTACAAAATCACAGTTTAATAAATAGTCTGTAAAAATGAGTACAAAAGTGGTTTTCTTAACGTTTCATATATGAATCACTTGTGACTTTCAGGTCAAAGGAGTCTTTAGTTGGACTTTTGTCAGGAATGACTTTTTTTTTTTTTTTTTACAATCTAGTTTTGCTGAATTAAGGCCTCTTGATTTTGGCATCAGAACAATCTGTCATTCAAATGTTTTGTATCTGAAGTTGAATTAGTGTAGAGTTATGAGCTCCCCTGGTTTCACAGTTCAGTCAGGAAAAATTAATTAAAACACATTTACAAATAAATAGAGAAATGGCTCAACATGCAGATGTAATCCCTTTGTCCTAAAATGCTGACAAAACTAAGCACATTTCTAATGGTCAGTGTTTGACACTAACAATGGCACATGAGGCTGCTTCGTCGAAGGGGATTCCATCAACATGAGAATTTTTTTTTCCTTTAGTGCCCTTTTTTAAAGTGTTAAAGAGGAGAAATATGTCGAAATACTTTCTAAAAAATAAACATTTTGGTGGAATTTCCCCTTGTAAGAAGTTTAGCGGTGACGAGGAGTGCAATCCTGTGTTGTGAAAGACACTCTGACATCTTTACTGCATTACAGTGAAACCTCTTTGGGTGGAAACACACATGAAGATTTAATGTTTTCAAACGCTGATATTTATAGATATTTTTAGAATCAATTCAAGGAAGACAATTTTGGAAATATTCTAATTTGCTTTCTTGCCAATACTCAAGTCAAAGATTCAAACCGCTCTCATGTCTGTCCGTACAATGTGGAGCTAACGTTACCGCCAGCTGATAGCTTAGCATAAAGACTGGAAACGACTGAAAGGAAATCCTCCACAGCTCACATGTTAAATCCCCTTTGAACAATAAATACAATCAACTATTGATGCATTTAACAATATTGGTTATAGACGTTTTGAAGGTAGTGTGCTGCATTTAGGGGAATCTATTGGCAGAAGTGGAATGTTGTAGTGTATAATCACATGAAAATAAGAATTGCCACATTTCTACAGTAGCCCAGAAAGGTCAGACTAAACGCCGACTCGAGATGGGGCGTTCATGTGACAGTTGGTTGCAATCTACAGCCTCACCACTGGAGGCCGCCAGATACCAAAGACTGCACCTTTTTAAAGGAAATCGCTTCTTCCAGCCAAGAAATACTCTGAAACATAATTCCTTGTAACGTCACATCGGTACGTTTTTACGGTTCTTTTTTATTATGTCAATTACAGGTGCTAGTTGGCAGATTTGGGTGCATTCCAAAACCCTCACTACTATTTGAGGCATACTAATACATATGCCCAAAAAGGCCAGGATGTCCTGCTGCACCCGGTCCCATGTTGCAGTATGCAAGCCAGCAGGCTTTTCTGGCCCACAATCCTCTGCGCGGCATCCCATGGACTGAGCCGCCTAGGGGGCACAGACAGACTGTCTGATGCAGTTGGATGCATACTGCATGCAACAGTACATACTTTGGGATGTCAGCTGCAGTACATACTAAAAGTAAAAAGAAAAGGTATGAAGCTGCGATTCCCTTTGGACTTAGCCAGGCTAGCAGTTACCACCTGTTTCCAGTCTTTATGCTAAGAAAAGCTGCCAGCTTTTGTGTCTAGCATGCAGGCATGAGAGTGGTATCAGAGTTTACTTTCCAAAATATCCAACTAGTGCTTCATGAATCTTGTGTGTGTCCACCCGAGCTACTGCAGAGGATTTCAACACTAAATTACTGCATATTATAACTCCTTTTGTTCATTCCAACAAAAGACAATTTCACATATAAAAAGAATGACAATGCAATTCAAAGAAATGAGAAGGCCTGTTTGATTCAACCCCAAATCTCTGGAAGTTTTTTCTTCTTCTTCCTATTTGAAGGGACGGGTCACTTTCACATTTCAGAACACCAGATGTTACAGTATTTAAAACATCACATATGGATCTTTTCTTTGCAGATTCCATTTCCTTAAAGGTACACTGAATTAACAATAAGGCATATTCTAAACATTTCCAATTCGCAGGTCAAACCTTGACCACTAACAGTATCTTCAAAAGCTAAATTCTGAAGCAAATTTTCAATTTATATTACAAAAATTAAAGACATTTTGCAGCTTTAACATTTTGACCTTCAAGGTAAAAATCCATCTACAAAGAATATTTTTGCTCAAGTTTCACGAGGGAGAGTCGTGCAAACGACACCTCAACGAACCTCGCGTATTTTCATATAAACAGATTTCTCATCTCCACACAGACCGATAAGATTGTCACATTAACGTAGGATGTTGCACAAATCATATTGCTCCACAATGGCTGCGTGAAAATAAATCTTCGGCTTTGTAAAGTGGGCTAAAAAAACAATAATAAATAAAGGGAATTTTTAAATGTGAAGCGGATGATTCCTCTAGTTTTGTTTTTGTTCTTTTTTTTGGTCAAAGGCTGTTTGATGATGCAGAGAAGCTGTACAGTGAACACAACTGCAGTTTTTCTTTCTCAAACTGGACATGTATGCCGTTAAGTGACCCTCAGACATGTTTGAAACACAATTTCTAAACTACGCGGGCTTCGGTGACAAAACAAGCATCTCTCTTGGCTGAAAAACAATCTTCCCGTCGATAAGCAAGACAGGCAAAGATTTCCCTCCTCTTCCTCTTCCTCCTCCTCACTGCTCCTAACAACAACCCCAACTCATTATTGCTTGCGTGTTAATACATAAAGTATGAGAAAAACATTCTCTGAAAACTAGAATCATTTCACAGTCAGACTCCAGCACGACAAGGGTCCAAAACTTAAAAACAACAAAAACGGCACGACTCTGCCTAATTTCCTTTCCCCCTCGGGTTTCTTTCTGCTTTAATGAGGACAGACTCCAGTTTGTGGGAAGAGACACGACGTGGACGTTTGCTGGTGTATTCAGGATGTAGCAATTCACAAATTCTTTGGAGTTTCATTCGATAAGCCGAGATGATGGAGCCTGCGGGAGCTTCATGTACGGCCCCGTGGCAAGATGCAATGCTTTCACACACGCTCGCTTCAGATCCAAATAAAAGACACACACACACACACTCTTGGCACACACTCGTGGCACACACTCGCTGCCTTTCTCAATGCAAAACACAATTGGCACAGATTATCAAAATAAATACCCTGGAAGCTTGGCACTATGCAAAAGAAACTTCACATTTTTGAAAGAAATCTTATAAAAAACTATTGAATAATCTCAGTCTACTCCACGTTGTCGGTATCCTCACTATTACTTATATACTATATGCTGATGAAGGTTACACCAGTGTCGTAAACCTCTGAATGACTTAACTACCACTGAAACAATTTATCTCCTATTCAAATAGATATTTTTTTTCTCCACAAAAACGTACATCGAAATGAAGTATCTAACATCTATCGGACTACAGATAGTGCTGTGGTCTGGTATGCATCTCTTTATAGTGCCTCTTCATTTTTTTCTCCCTTTCTCCCTCTTCTTTCAAACAATCAGTTTCTTAAAAGTAATCTCTGAAACCCAGAAACCAAATCTCTTTAAGTTCCGGGAACAGATAAGAAGTTTTTTTTTTTTTTTTTCACCCCACCTCAGACAGATGTTTCTGCATCTGTCAGGACGGATTACCTCACAGGTGTCCCTCCAGGATGCTGGTGACAGCCTGGTCCAGCGAAGGGCCTGACGTGGCCCTGGTCGGGGCCGCGGAGGGGCCCTGCAGGCGCTGGAGCTCCAGGATGCTGTCGATGGCACTCTGTAGATGTTCAGTGAGCATGTTGTCCTCTTGGAGGTGGGGAGGCGGTGGGCTGAACCGCTGCTCCGGCCGAGGCGACTCGTCCAACCTGTAGCATTTCAATTTGGGGCCGCCGACATCTCTGGGAGGCAACTCGAAGCAACCGACCTGTGGCTCTGGCATAGAAAGAGGGTTTGGAGCTTTTATTTTGGAATGAGGTGCCGTCTGTGGGACTTCCTCCGCGGAGTCGCAGAGCACCGCTCCGTTGGAGGCCTCCGCGTCGTGCTGAGAACGCTGCGGCGCTCCGTTGGGGGCCTGAGAGTGGCGTTCGTTCACGGGCCCGCCGCCGTTGGTCAGCTTCCCCGTGTGGTCCCTCTTGAGTCCCGGGTCGCAGGCCGAGTTGTGAACCACCTTACGGGAGCCGGACTCCTGCTTGATGGTGAGCCTGAGAGCCCCGCGGGAGCTGGAGCGGTACGTCTTCAGCCCCGGGGGCCGGTCGGACAGTCTGGTCCAGGCTGGAGGAGACGAGGGGCTCCCGGAGGAGCAGCGCTGGGAGGAGCTGGAGGAGGGGGGGGGTCCGTGGGGGGAAGACGCTGATGTAGCCAAGGCCGTCATAAAGGACTCTGGAGTGGAGAAAAACCACCAAGATTAAACGTTAATAATTCTTTAATGTTTTAAAGTCATCATTACAAACACACGTCGTGCAAGCAGGTTTAAAATCCCCTCATCTATCCACACAGAAAGGTCAGTCAAAATCTGATATGTCAGGCTGTATTACACCGAAATGTGCTTAAAAAAGACAACATTTAATACTGAAGCAACTTCAGGGAAAATGTATGAAGACTCAAATCTGATATTTATTCTATATTTTCAAACCTACTAGAGCGAGTCAATAATTCAATATGATAATTAATCGCCTTTCCAGTGAATTATATTGTAACACGCAATTACGTTGTCTGAAATTTATCAGAAAATAATCAGTACTTTTCATTTGGCAAGTATTTAATTTACACAAGAGCCATGTGGTGCTTTCATGTATTTATTAAATTAACAGAAAACATGCTATATTGTGATATATCGTTGACATATATTATATATCGCGCAGCCTCTACTTCCTGCTAACTTGCCTCTATGCGTTGAGTCCTGTTCTTTTAGCATTTAGCTGTCAATTCCTATTATTTCTTCAACAAAACTTATTTTTGTATGCACTATATTAGCATGACTGTCACTAAAGCAACACATTTGCACCAATGTTTATTATTGTGCACCGCGAATGAAATAAATGTTTTTGTTTCAGCGAGCGTCAACTATCACTTGCAATTTGTATAATTATTATACCTTCAGACGTCCAGCAGCAGCTCCGCCTGACATTTAACAGTTTTCAAGAGCCTCCCTCCCCTTTTCCAACTTGTTTTAATTAACATAACAACCTCACACATGTAATTTTCTCGTCACCATGCAGAGTCTCACTCAGCATGACCCCGCTCCACATTTACACAGCTTAATTACACAGTCACACCTGGGAGCTATTCTGACGCTAACATGGAGGTTAAGTGCCGCGCTCCGAGGCACAAATAAATTAATATGCAAGAAAAAAATTTAGGGGGAGTGTTGCTAATTCACTATTTTTCATTTTCTGTCTCAGTTCTGGGATTTGAAACGACATAAAAACACATTTACACACGATAAAAGTAGGTGTTGATGGTGACTGACCTGGGTCTCTGCGGACTCTCCGTCTGTCCTCTGCTAAAGCGCATCGCTCAGCTTGGAGGAAGAGACGCTCCAGCATCACCATCTCTGCTGACGGACTCTCCTGCTGTGGAAACCAGTTAATTTCCCATCACACACATACACATATTTTTCTTTTCTCACTATAAACACAAGATGCCTGTTCTCAGAGGTAGTTTACTTGACAGTCAGTTTTTCAGGAGGTGCAGAGAAGGACAGCCGTGTATCGTTTCTCACCTGGGCTTCTCTCACCAGTAGCTGCCTGTATTTGTTGACCATGTCCTTGGTGCGTTTCAGCAGGAAACCGGAAACAGTGTCAAACTCCTGGTCCACTGTGGGCCGAGGAACATCGCTGTCATCATCAACTGAAAACTGTTGTTTTCAAGCAGAAATACCAAATATCTTCCTCTCAAATGTGAGGATTTGCAGCTTCTCTTCGTCATATGTGATAGTAAACTGCATAAAACTTCCCCCATTGTGATGAATGTCTCATTGGAGGTGAGTGTTGTTGTTGCTTCAGCTTTATTTATTTAATTTTGTGCAGCCACTTTTTCCTGTTTAGAGGTTGACAGAAGCTTTTTGTTTGTTAGTATTAATATTGTAAATTCCACTCCCCCATTTAGACGTAACACTATCCATAATATATCAGAGGTGGACACATTGACTGGCACCAATTTTTTATTCAAAGCTAGATACATTCTGTATCACCCAGGTTCTAATAGTTATTTGAAGGATGTCTATAATTCATGTTATGCATGTAATATATTATCAATACGTTTTGCTGCACATGTTCTTTTTTTGAATCAACTAAGTTGCTGCTGTCACTTGTTTTAACAACAAAAGGTATATTTATTCATGTATTTATTTATATATCCTTGTCAGTCATCAAACCAAAGCTCACAAACCTAAATTGAAGTCCTCCTGAGTGGGCAGGTGACCGGTGCAGCTGTGGTACGGCAGCAGGCGTTTAACGGCGTTCTTCAGTGTGGAAAAGGCCGGGCCGGTGAAGGGCGTCTGAACCGCTGCGTGGTCCAAACAAATCTGCTGCTGGAACCTGAAGAAACAACGAAAAGATTCGGTGTGAACCTGAGCTGCTCCAGACGGGGAAAGAGATAAAACACGGCATTGTGGGTTTTGTGTTTCCTCTCTAGTACTGACTGCAGCCGTCAGCTTCTGTATTTGTTACACAGAGACACAGAAAACAAGCAGGAGCGTGCGTGAATGCTTTTCAGGCGTTCTGTGTGAGTCCGAAACTTTGTTTAGGAGAGCACAACATAAAATAATAAAAGGTGTTAGAAATTGATTTTTACACGGGGACACAAGATTACGTAATATTAATCCACGTCCGAGCTGGTTTTGTACTTTTAGATGGACAGATGAAGCTTTAATTTTGGGTTTCTAGTAGAATTTGTTTACATGCTTAAAGTTATTTAAATGTTCTCTTACTGTCTGTCATACAGCTCTTTTACATGCACTGTTTCTGAATACAGGCTGAGTGTATTTTTACGTTCACAGTATTTCTAAAGACATGCATTATAATAAAAATACATGGAAACCTTTTTTTTTTTTTTTTTTTACAATGTGTGATCTTTAAGATTTCAGTACTGGTTTATTTTGTGTTTTGATTTGAGTCACAACTGTTTAATTGTGCTTGCTACAAAAAAAAAAATCTGGGAATGTTTCCATAGACATCCAGTATGTAATACTGTAAATCTATAAATATTGTAATACTTTCAGCGCTACTTTTAATGACGGTTACTTTCAATAGAGCTTTTCAAATTTAAATATTTGAGATTTCCACCCAAAATTTTCAAAAATGAAATGACACCCAGTGAACCTGTGTCTTTCCCCAGCTGTTAATCCAGCCTTGGCAGTAGTGCTCGTAGTATCAGAAGCAGCAGAAGTCTTGTTGCTATGAGTGTGTATAGGTAGTAATGGTGTTCACAGTAGCAGGAGTAGTTGTAGAAAGTAAATTCTAGCAGGTGTAGAAACGGTCAAATAAATCCCAGAGGACTCGGATTAAAGAAACATCACTGAAGGATCAGATTTAATCCATGTCTGTGAAACCAGCCAGCTGTTGATAAATTAATAGACTAACTGGCTGATTATTACTGAGGAAAGAAAGCTCCTTCATAGTATATATTATATCCAGAAGTACAATACTGAAAAATCCATTGTTGAAGAGTCTTTGGGTTTTAAATGAAATTCAAGGTCAGCTTTGGGCTCCTCTTCATCATCTGTTACTGCTAAATATGAAATGTATGAACCATACAAGTCAAAATCCTTTACTTTCAATCCTACTTGCCAACTCCAGAAAAACAATCTATTCATCACATTTATTTTGACTTACAAATGCTCTTAAATTGCGTGGTTAAAAGTATTCTGTGGTAGTACACATGGTATTACACACTTTCTAATATACATTTTCACATGATTGTGATGCATTTTAATTGTTTGGTTAGTTTCTATTTCCGCTACTGTTCTACTCCTCCATGTCCATGACATCCATTCAACAGATCAATACATAAGATGAGCTCATGTGAGCCTGAACGTGGTGTTTCCTCACAGAAACTCTCACCTGTGCCTGCGCATTGCTGGTGTGAGCCTCTCCTCTCGCTGCTGCTCCACAGGATCTGCCAGCTGGCAGCCAGAAAACATTTTGGATGAGATCAAAGGACGGAGACAGGGGTGCGATTTCAAGTCATTAATAATACGTTTGCTGCATTTAACAAATAATCATTTCAAAGCTGTGTTTCAATACCGGAGCCAATTCCGTTTCATCCGGAGGGGAAATTATTTTAACACCCGTTTACTCTCAGTGTAAGTTATATAACATAATTAGAGCTGAAATTAATCGGTTGGTGTGTCGGCAGAAAAGTTTTTTGATAATCTGTGTGAAATGTACAGGTTTCAGTTTCTAAAACGTGAATATCTTCTGTTGCTGTCTATGATTGTAAATGTAATATCTTTGGGTTTTAAACTTTTGGTCGGACAAAACGAGACACTTAAATATGTCAATTTTAACTTCTTTATATATACGACATATTATATTCTGTTGTTCTTGGATTACATTGACATGAATGACTTATTTTACAACATTTAAATATATATATTTTTGAAATATCATTACATTTTTGACATGATGAGGAAACACATTGTATTTCTCACCTTGGTGCCGGTGTTCTGGCTCGTCTGGATGGGGCTGGGGGGCCCGTGAGCCTGGACCCTCGGGGCTGCAGGAGAGGGTGGATGGACATTGAGAGTAAACACTTTACTCTCCACGACCAAGGCAGCTGTTGGCTCTGAAAAAAAGGAGGGTGGTGATAATGACAGATGACGATGAATGTATTGCAGATCATAATAATGACAATGATTACAGTGATGGTGAAGAGTAAAGCGATTATTGTTTGAATGAGCCGCCCCGTGTCATATTTGCATTGAGACTCACTGTTTTGTGTGTGCTGTTGGACAGCGGACTCGTCTCCTCCTTTGGAGAGACGAGCGGACGCAGCTGTGGGATCAGGCTGCTGCTGAGGCACCGAGACACGCAGAGGGGGGGGGCTGCTGTGGACTGAAGCGTTGACCGAGGACTGAGGCTGGGAGACGGACGGCTCTATCTGCACCGAGTTCTGGGCAAATAAGGGATGAGGGACCTGGTACTGGATTTGAGGCTCGATGTGAGTCTGGGGAGCCGTGACTGAACCCTCGGGTCCAGGCGGAGGGATCTGAGGGGAGAAACTGGGCGGGGCCGGTCTCTCTGTGTCCTGGATAGGAGAGGGGGAGCAGCTCAGCGGAGTGTCCGCTGGGTCCGAGTGAAGCGGGGAAGCCTCGACACACTGGTCGGACATCGCGGTGCGGGCGTCCTGACCCGAGGCCGCGTGGGTCTGTGGTTGAGTCTCTCTCTCATTGGCCACCGGGGAGGCGAGCGACTCCATCGGCACCGCTGGCAGCGATCCGACCAACAGTTCGGATGTGATCGGAGAACTAAGTGCTTGCTGTGGTAGAAAGGATGAAGAAAGATGATGAATAACGACATTTAGATAAATCTCACAGATCCTTTTGGAGGCTAATCAATGGCGCTGCAAAGACACTTTAAAAAAAGATCCAAGCTTAAGATATAAAATAATTATTTTGTATCTATTTTGATTGTTTAACTTTATTCCTTGATAACAATAACGGTTCAATTCAAGTGTCCCAGTGAGAGTGAGCAAGCTTGCACAATACCAGGTAGATGGAATCAGAGCAGCTAAATGGAATTTACACAAGCCCCTGTGTTTTGCGCCATAATGGGAGACAATGTTACGCACATGTTCAGCTTTAACGTGAAACCGTGAAGCTGCTGGTGTGACAGAGCTCCAGAGAGGTGACACAGGAAAAAATGCATGCTGACTGTACGTTCACAGGGCGAGTCTCAGGGTGTGTGTGAGGGTGTGTGTGTGCGTGTGCGTGTGCGTGTGCGTGTGCGTGCGCGCGTGTGCATTAATACATTAAAAATAAGGATCAATCAATCACAGATTCAATGGGCCACCCGGCAAGCACGCGCAGTGAAACAAATGAAATTGTTGATAATGCGAGACAAAGCCGGTCAATGCAATCATGCTGAATGCTGAAATGCACCTGGTGATCCTCCAACGTGATTTCTACATTCGCTGAGAAACTTCTACCTTCACTGAGGTGTGAGGAGCGCAGTTACCAACATATATGTCATCACTGAATCAGCAGAAATCTGCAGGAACGTGTCAAAGCTCTGACCTGTTGCAGATGTTGCATAAAGGCCTCGTTCTGACTCATCGAGTGGGTCACCGCCTCCACTACTTGGGTCATGTCTGCTGGGGGCATCAAGAGTTTAGGGATCTCCACAGCTGGCTCGGGGGCCAGAGGTGGTTCAGGGGGAGGCTGCAGGACTGTGACCGCCGGAGGAGAGGAGGACTGCAGCCCTGCCGGGGTGGGCTGCACTGAGACATGCTGGAGGACATGTCCATAGGGCTGCAGCAAGCCAACACAAAAATACATCAGAGTAGAGTCGTTAAAGTCGAGTTTACATGCAAAAATACCTGTTAACAACACAGATTGAGAAGTGGTCAGGAGTGCAACATTTCTCAAGGACACTTCAACATACAGACAGTCGGAGCCGGGATATTTAATGAGATGTAGCTATTTAACTACAAATCCAGTATATATATATATATATATATATATATATATATATATATATATATATTTCTTGTAAATGCACGTTGTACAGGTTTTCCCATCATTAGACTTCTTCTGAGACTAAAAATAACTTAATTGACACTTGCAACTTGTGTAATCCATCATAGAGGACATCAAGTCTGCATGATTACCCATAATGCAACTCAAAAACATATTTCCCTCTAGAACCACAGATTTCACAGGCTATGTAGGACTGATCTTCATGTACCTTACTACAATAATGTAATGTCAAAAATTTAAGACGAGGTTGGTAATCTTTTTCAAATATTTATTTTTATATTTTTGTGGGAATTCTCATTACATCCTGACAGAAACGATGAATCAAAGGATTTGACCAAAAAAAAGAAGGAGAAGGGGCGTGGCTTTGGAAGGAGGCCCGAAGTGTTGCAGACTTTCTCGCTATAGATTTAGTAACTTTTGGAGCGAGTGCTGCTTCATACCTTACTTAATGCAGACTTCACTGATGTTCACTGTGAGGGACTGCATCAGCCAAGCAAGTGTCATGCGTTTCACTGATACTGATTTTAATACTGATTTTAATACTGCCTAGAAATAAAAGGAAACCAATGTACGCCGCCAACATTGAGCAAAATAGCTCCAAACCACTGAAACAGCAGCACGGTTTGTTATCACCGTCTAAAATAACATATACCGCGGGAGAAGATTTGATCGGCAACAGACAGAAGTGGCAGCTCACCTGCGATAGCTGGTGGAACGTCTCCTCTGAGCCGGTCCTCTCCTCTTGAATGGGTCTTTCTGGCAGCAGCACCACAGAGGCCTGCTGGGGCCTCAGCTGTCCTTCTGTCTGAGGCGTCGGAGCCCGGGCAGCGAAAGGCAGACCCTGAACCACCGAGTGGCCGTTGACGATGGAGATGGAAGTGAGATCTGGGGGCAGCACCCCTGAACTGTTGATCAAGGTAATGTGGTTTCCAAGAGCGGGACTGTGGACCAGGGTGGCACGCTGCCCCTGCCCTCCGGGGGTGTAGGTTCCAGCCAGCTGTGCTGGCATCTGGAAGACAGTAGGGGGCGCTGACTGTAGCTGCAAAGGTCCTGAAAGCACGGTGGCCTGGCGGAGCGCTAGCTGCCCTGAAGGGGTGGTGAAGACGGGGCTGAAGTTCAGCTGTCTTTGGGGCACAGTTAGGATCTGAGAGCCTTCTACCAGCTGCCCCGTGGAGGCATTCATACTGTGGAGCGACGCGGCATGGTGATTGGGGGTCAGCAGCGGTCGAGCTGCAGTGGCGGACTGGGAGATCGTAACAGGGGACTGGCCTGGAAGAAGGAACTGGTTTTGGCCTTGGAAGAGTCCTTGAGGCTGGAGCACGAAGGATCCCCCCTGGTTGACCAGCTGCAGGCTGACCGGTTTGGAGAGCTGCTGCGAGGGCTGCGAGGGCTGCGACGGCGGAGCTGCAGGCTTTTGGCCTGGAGGTTGGGAGAGTAAAATATTTGGTGAGGCAGTCCCAGGGAGAAATGTAAGACCTGGTGTGTGTTTTTGCCCAGAAGGCTTGGGGCTAATCTGAACCAGTCTGGGCTGAATACTGATGGGCAGCTTGGGTTGAATGGGGAAAGGGGCACGCTGCAGGAAGAGGCCTGCTGCTGCTGCTCTCAGGGTCGGGGTGATGAGGGGACGACCGGTCGCGCTGGGAACGGCCTTGTGGATGATCATACTGGACGCCTGGGCAGAACTCAGAGAGAAGGAGGTCTCTGGTGAAGCAGCGGGGAACACGTGCCCGGGCAGGAGCCCCATCAGCTGAGGCGGGGCGGCGGGTTTTAGAGAAGGGCAGCCCGGCCCGACAGCCAGGAGGGAGGGCTGGGGAGGCTCCACTGCTGCCTGGGTGTCTCTGGGCAATGCCTGAGTGATGGGCAAGCTCACGGATTTGGGTATGAATGGCACGGCGGGTGGGGAGAGGAGAGGGGCAGGTGAGTACAGGGACAGGCTGTCCCCAGGTTGGGCCAACCCGGCCTCCAGAGCCATGGTCTGCTCTGTGATCTCAGCCTCCTGCAGGCTCTGCTGCAGGATGTCACATGCCACCTCAGCCTCCTCCGCTTCCTTCACTTCCCCCTTCTTTGCCTCGAATGAGGACTCCACGGGCGTCCCAGCCTGCACCACCTGTGGGTCTTCTCCGCCCTCCGGCGACGACAGGAGGGCCTCCTCCAGGAAGGACAGGTCCACACAACCGGGTGGAGGTGTGTCTGGGGAATCCCTGCCGTCTCCCAGCAGAGAGACGGGGCTCTGGAGGAGATAGATAGATAGATAGAGAGAGGTGCAGAAAACAGGATGAAGGGGGGAGAGAAAAGGAGGGGAGAATTGTGTTATTAGCAGGAAGTAGTTAACAGGAAGCAGTTTCAAGCGCAGAAGGAGAGAGAAGGAAAAAAAAAAAATCTCCTGGGGGACATGCTGGTTGTTGTGACGCTGGTGGCTGTGGATCCAGACACTCACTGGGGCATCTGTGAAGAGGGAGGGCTCCCCAGAGGAGGAGCTAATGAGTAGGCCTTCAGTCTGCAGCTGGTGGGATGAAATCAGTCGATTTTTTTTTAGGTTGGGCTCACAAAGTCGCGGCGAGAAATGAGCGCCGTGTATTAGACTCTCTGTTCAGCCCTCCTCCACACATCTCACACGACTGTGTGCCAAGAAACATTCCCACCTCGAAAATTCATCATTTGCACTATTGATTTTTTTATTATTTGAGTCCCTCTCTATTTAAGACTCTTTTGTTACCTCATTGGTTCCATGAAGGAAGTCGTTCAGGGCTTGAGGGTCACTGCGAAGACAAAGAGAAATCCACAAATAAAATCAGTTAAATCCTTTTGAGCATTCCACAGCACTTTCAATACCAGTACAAGAGGACATTAGACCACATTAAATCCTAGACCATGTCCAGTTTATTAATTATAATAATTACTTTTGATCATCTGGACAAAGTTTATTCTGTTGGATCCCAGTAAGAGTCAAACAGACTCACCACAAAACATCAAGTAGACAAGTCCCATCTTCATCCTCCATGTCAACTAAGAGGAAGAGGAGGACAAATGTAATCACGTTTAAATTATTGGGATGAAGGATGAATCGGTGAAGGAAAAGCACATGTTTTAATGGCTGCAACTACTTTCATCATCGATTCAATGATCTTTATGTTGGCTGTAGCTCAGGGGGATGAGTGGTCGTCCCGCAACCACAAGGTAGCCGGTTCGATCCCCAGTCCCCCCATAGCTCACACGTCGAAGTGTCCCTAAGCAAGACACCTAACCCTCAACTGCTCCCTGGGCGCCTCACAGGGCTGCCCACTGCTCCCTATCCAGGGATGGGTCAAATGCAGAGAAGAATTTCCCCAAGGGGATTAATAAAGTGCATGTTTCTTTCTGTTTCTTTTCTTTCTATTATAGGCGGCGACTTTTATTTTTAAAACCTGCAGTGAGAAGCGGTTTCTCTCTGGATTTAAGATCCTCCTCTGGGATGCAGGGTCCTACAGGCCTTCATTTACAGTTCACATTCAATCTCTCAGGTCACAGGTAATCACAATCAGACAGCAGGTTTGGCATTCTTCTAAAGCATCTTATTAATGTGTGTGTATGGAGGTTTGTATAACATGTGCCTTTTTGTTTTCTTCTTTTATCCTGTAGACTTAAAGCTAAACATATTTTGTGTAAATTTCTTCAATTAATCAAATCGTTTTGATCTATAAAAAGACAGAAAGCTGTGAAACTCATCACATAGTTCCCACAGCCAGAGGTGCGGTCTTTAAATAGCTGTTTGTGTCCGACCAACAGTCCAGGGCCCAAAGAAATTCAATTTGCGATGATGTAAAACGATGAGAAATGATAAATCCTCGCGTTAGAGAGGCAGCTGATTCGAGTCTCTGCTTGATAATTGACTGAGATGATTGATGGACTATCAGAAAAGAAACTGCTTCAGTATGAACTTTTGTCCACAAACCTTTTTGACCTCTGACACCTTGTTACAGCTACTGGTCGAATAAATGGAGAGGAGGGATTTTCTCTCATTGTTTCATTTGAGGTATTTCTAGACGCCAGAAGAGTTGAACGCATCCAGTATTTAGAAAAAAAAAATCTTTAAAATTATTAGATTATTTTCTGGCATTATGAAACTTGTGGGTCCCAAACCGCAGGATGGGAATCCCGGGTTCGGAACATTTTAAAGATAGAATGATGAATCGATTTGTCATCATCCCACCTCGTTATACTCTCTCGTTCTTGGGCCCCACTTCCCGGACCACAACGTGAACCTACTTCATATGTGAGAGGCCCCATACAGAGCGGTCGAGCTGAGTTCTGGTGGTGGCCTCATGGGAAGTCGTGGCCGGGCTTCAGTGTCTGGAGGCGGAGGGATGCCAGACCGAGGCGGCGGGACGGAGACGGGTCCTCCCTCTGCTGCTGGAGCATCGCTGCGTCTACAAGGTGGAGAGGCTGGAGGGTGAAGAGAGGGAAGGGTGGGGGGGGCACAACCAGACCACCACATGCTGTCAGGTCACTTGAGGTTACCAGCAGCCAAAACACATTCTCATCTCAGCTGTGAGACACAAGAGCAATACATGATTCATCAGTTCTCTCCTCGGGCTGTGCAGCACTGTTACATGGAGAGAGCCGGACCAAATCGTTTTCCAATAATCACATAGATTATTGCCTGATGCTGATGAAAGGGAGGGGGGTGGGGGGATAACACAAATGGAAGCTATTGTTGTGGCTATCGCAGACGTGAACGCCTCGGCTGTAAATAGACGGCTCCCCCTGCGTCTTGGATGGGACTTGTCCTCTCCTCATGGCCGGGAGGAGGAGGAGGAGGAGGAGGAGGCGGCGGCGAAGAAGAAGAAGAAGAAATGTGGGGGAAAGCTCGGAACAGTTGAAGCCAATTATTACTCACTGCCTCGCGCTCAGTCTCCAGGGGAGGTACCTTTCTTTAAATAAACAAGACAAACCTCCCTGTCCGATCCCGCTGACATTGTGTTTTGTGTTGTTGTTGTTTACAACACGACAACCGCATTAACACCCTCGAGGTACCGCATCGCCCAATGAAATCCAGGCAGACGACCCCTCATCTAAACCTGCAGCGGCAAGTGCACGCGATTCTCCGGCGTTACCGGGACCGGGGTCCGCTGGCGCGTCTGCAGGTTACGTAAGGTGAACGTGTGTTCATGTGGAATAATGTCCCAGACGATGCAGGACGCGGAGCCGCTGTTTGATCCTGGTGGTCTTTTTTTTCTTGCTTTTTTTACATTTTTTTCTTTATTATTATTTTGTCCTCCTCCTCCTCGAGCGGGACCACGGGAGCTGACGCCTGCTGTAAATCATATCGCGGTAACAAAAGATGCCTTGTGTTAAAATACCATCTCCACGCTGCCAGCCCCGAGCGATTCCCTCATCGTTTTGCCATTAGAGTAAATCCGCGATTGAACCCAACAAAAAAAAAAAAAAAACAACCGAAGAGGAGGGAGAATGAAAAAAAACTCACCCCTTCTTTGTGGTTTATTGTCCTGTCAAGCGGGCCTCTGCGCCATCGATTCTCACTCAGTGGTCTTTTCAGATGCTAAAAGGAGGAGAGGGGGTGGTGGTGGTGGATGGGGTAGGGTGGGATGGAGGGGGAGGGGGGTACCGGGGTGGGTGTGAGAAACAGACTGGGAGAGCCGATCACAACACAAAGGTGGAGAGAGAGGGAAATAAATACAACTGGAGAGGACGCGAGGAACTAGATTCAGTAGAGGCTGCGCTGCGTCAGGCGGCGGCACACTCCGCACATGTCCCCGCACTTCAGTGCGTGTGTGTGTGTGTGTGTGCGTGTAGCTCTTTCATCCCCGATACAGATGCTTTATTTTTCTACATTTTATTGATTTTCCCCAGAGAACTGTGAATACTTTCTCAGGGAGAGTGGTTTAAAAAAAAAAAATCAATATTTAAAGACGTGCTAATTTGCCACTGCACCTCAGAGGGATTACCATGTCGAGCACATTATCATCCTAAATAACACTTTTCTATAAAACTGTTAGATGAAGAACATATACATTAGGGAATAAAGTTGTAATGAGGAAAACTAAATTAACTAGAAGTACTTTTTTTTTACAATAATAATTCGCATATACTTGAAAGAATAAAAACTAAAAGAAAGGAAAATGAGAAGTTAGGAAAGAAAGAAAGCTAAATATTGTTTTTCCAAGCAATTATAAAATAAAAAGATTTTCAGACTTTTCAGATTTTCAGAATAAAAAGATTCTCAGCAAGTTCACATCCTTATTACCAACTTTCTAGAGTCGGCACTAAACTGTCAAAGAGGAAGAAAGGGTAAAAGAAAAGATGAGAAATTGCTTCAGTAAAAACAAAAGACTGAAACCAAAAAGAAAGAATATAATTGTTTCTCTCATTTTCACCCTGACAGTCCGTTTTGTAAGTCCAGGAAATATTCTTCCAAGGCAGTTAGAAGAAATAAAAATCAATATTTTGAGACTTGCTTGTTTTGTTGCTGTATAGAGTGGAAAATGAGGAAATGTGCAAACAGAATTTAAAAAAATAAAAAATTAGGGAAAAAATTAAAATAAAAAAAATAAAAATACAGAAATGAGGAATGAAACAGAAAAACTAACGAGAAAAAAGGAAAGAGGATCATTTAATTATTACAAGGTCCAGCTATTTAAAAAAAGGGAACTCTACATTTTAAGAAAAAGACCAACTTAGTTCAGAAACGTTTTTTTAATGAAACTTTATTAATAAAGGCAAACATTAAAATACACCCCCTAGAGTAAAAAAAAAAACACCCCAAAACAAACAAACTGTCAAACTTCTCAAAACAAGATACTCAATCCACAGTTACAGATCATAATGACCCCCCATCAGAGGCTTCACTTGGCGGCCTGCTGGGCCTGGCGGCGAAGCAGCACGTAGATCTTCTCTTTGATCCAGTCCTTGTTGTACGGCTGGTACGTCTGTGTGTCGGCGCGATACCTGAGACAGCATGACAAACTAGATTCAGTTTCAGATTTATTTTTGGCTCAACTGCTCTGGAAGCTCAGTTTTCTTAATTAGACAAACAAATATATAATAATAATAATAAAAGACCCTTTGTTTCAGTTTCTGTTTGCTTGTCCTCACCTTGAAGTCAAGTCCAGCAACCGGGAGAGATAAAAAAATAAAATAATTTAAAAGCACCAAGGGCTCAAGGGCACTTCAGCAGAGTGGTTGCTTGTATACACCGGGGCTTGAACCTCCCAATGGAATCACCCAAATTAACAAAAACTCCATAAACAAACGGGGCTCCAGGCATTGAGAGGGGCTGAATCCTGACTGATTCTACATCTCTACGAGGCAAAACCTTTTCTGCATCAATAATAACAATAAGACCCTCCTGAAAACAAGATTGTACATTACGAGGGGTTTATCATCCCCAATAGCTTAAAGCAGAAATATTGGTAAAAATAATGCAACGGTAGATCTATAATACACTACCAGAAAATTAATTTTCACAAAATAACTACGAAACACTACTAACCTGCTTTTGTTTTGATTCTGCTGCTAAAATGTATTAAAATTATTCAGTAAAGTAATACAATGCATGACCCAAGTGCTCTCTTGAAAATGTTACGATGCAAATGTAAGATACATTTGCAAGTCTAATATTAAGATGCAACAAAGAGAACAGGCAGAAATGGTTTCCGTGCCAAAAGGTCAAGACAGAATTTTTATTTGCTGAATTTAGTCAACATCTAGAGTCTAAATTAGGATGCGCAATGTACATACAGTGCTATTTATTAGTAAATATGCTCAAGCTACATTCTAGTGTTTTATTCCTGTGCTCCCGTTTAGGATCATAATGGCGTCAGAGGATTTTATGTGAACTTCTACTCATCCAACTAGTCTGGGACGGCACACATGGTGAACCCTCCATGTGAGAGTACAAATGGAGGCCTTTACACCTCTGCAATATACAAGTTTGACTTATTACTTTGTTATCCAGTGGGGAAAGGCAAAAAGTAGAGTATTCTGGTGGTCATGTTCTGACTAATAACGGAGGACTTTCTGTAAAATGTAACCATCTTCATGACTCCTATCAAAATACAATAAGTGTAAACAATCTGGGACACCATTTAAATTACGACACATGTATTACGCACAACAACAACTACTCTTGACACACCGCATATTCTAAATCGTTAACATCATTAGGTGGTTTCCTTGTCAAACTTACACCAAACAGCTGAGGTCGGCCAGGTCATCGATGAAGTCGAAAAGCTGGCTGATGTCGTACGTTATCGACGGACTGTTGGGGTTCATTCTCTTTAAATGCTCCTCGTACATCTTACACACACCTGTGCAGGAGACAGAAGATCCAGAATATTATACTCGTCGATGTAAAACGTGTTCACCTAAATCATCTACATTAACCAAAGAAAAAATAAATATAATGCCAAGAATTTTTCTGTTGACTGGAGACCGTTTTAGGAAGTTGTTAAAATTGTGCTGTTTAATGTCCACTAAATATGACAAATGTAGTTAAAAATCTATGACAGCATATTTTTAAGAGACGACAATGTGTATAAACTAATTACTACATCTGAGGAGTTTCATATAATTCTTTCTTAATTTTGTTCGTTTTGGTTCACAAACATCTTTCAATTAATTACCACCAAGATTTGTAATATTTGTGAAGAATATCTGCGAGAAGTAATGAGAATATTGGTGGGTGGTTTTATTTATACCGTCTTACCCAGAGTAAAAGATTATTTCCTGTCATGTCGTCAGTGAATATGAACAGATACAAGTCACCGATACAAACTCGAGCTAGAATGTTCAGCTCAGTAAGATTTAAAGAAAGGTAATCAAGTGCATGAGACAGCCATCAGTTTACCTTCCATGCACTCGTTGACAGATTCATAATCTGCGTACGTTCTTCCCTCGGGCCTCTTGGTGGGCTGCACCAGCAGGATGGTGTGAGACTGAAAGAAAAAACAGACACATACATTCATTTTGTTGTCTTGCTTCCAGGTGTGAACAGGTGTGTCATCCAGTCAAATAATGAAACACATATTCACAGATGTGAAGACCTGCTTGTTTCGCTCCATATTATATCAATATGAACATAGTAGTTTTAGATGTTGTACATTGAAATATGTAGCTTTGAGCTCTGGTGGTTAGTGAACAAATGATGGGTGAGTGCCACGTTTACGGTCTGATGGAGGAATATTTGCAGTTAAGTCTTATTTAGTTGTACTATCTTTCTATTAACAGGTTTCCGACAACAGTCAAAGACGTCTTAAATCAAACCTGAGCGTTTAACAGCTAGCTGTTAGCTTAGTTGTGTTCGCTAACATCGACTTGAAGCGATAAGAAAGTAGCCCAGCGGTTAAATAACTAACAGAAGTCCTCATAGCTGCGGGGTTAGCGGTACATCTGTGTTTTATTTGTCCGAGTCGGTCTCAGTCAGGTTGCAGCTGCTCGACTGTAAACCTCCGCACATTCATGCTAACGTTAGCAGAGAGCATTCAGCCGCATAAACACACCCGAGCCGCTGAAATACAACGGATTTTACTTTGACTGCTAATGTCCTTCACGAATACACGAACACGTTGACTATAAACATTCTATCACGACGTACTAACCATGATTTTAATTGTTTTTTTTTCAATCGGCGTCCGTCGATTTTCTTGGATCCCTGCTTCTTTGCGGACAAGTTGACCTGTGACACCGGAAGCACAACTAGCCAATTGACGATTTATAGTTCCTGCCGGTTCTGCTTTTTATCGCAGATATATTTTTTCTGCTGAAAGAGAAAATTAAATCAGAAAATATCAAACATATACGTGTGATTTAAAATACCAATATTGTTTTAGCGTAAAAAAAATAAAAAATAAAACCTCAGATAACGTTTTGATCCTGAACGCTCCCCGACTGATCGAGACGGCCGGAAGTAGTTTACGGCAGCGACCGGATGTTCTGTGTGAAGACAGGAACAACAAAGAGGAGAAAGCGCCCGGGTTTTAAACCGACTTGAGACCACACCTGAATACAAAATCAAGGAAATTAGCTGTCGTTCACAGTAGGTGAGTTTCCTTATTTTAAACCCGCTATTTATTAATTATATTTAGTTTGAGCTCTGCCGATTATGCAGCCGTCAGCCATCCAGCGCGGCCGCCGCCTGCTCCGCCGTTATGCCATTATTGGCTAACTAGCCATTTTAGCCGTTCGTTTAATGATGAAATACCTCTGAGTAATACAACCAGTTAACGCTACTTAATTAATGTTCCCACCCACAAGCTTTCAAGTAGTTACCAAGAAACCTTAGCTATAGGTCATATTTAACAATCAATAGTTACCCAGATAACAATTATTTATTATTTCCCTGCGTTTAATCAGTAACGTGAACGTCACATCCCCCAGTTTGACTTCTGATCTGTATTTTTTATTTTTTAATGTAAATATGATGACGCTAAATGATACATTTTATTGCAAACATTAAAACAAATATGCATCACATGGCTTTACAATCTGGACAACACATGAAACACCCGATTTGACTCGATGTGGTCACTGATATACTGATTGTACTCACTGTATGTGCTTTAAACTAAATATTATCTTCTTCTTTCTCTTTCATCAGGGTGAAAGAAGTTGGTTTGCATGTGAGGACAAGTGTCTGCCGAGCCAACCATGGCGAACAATGTAGAAGATATTGAAAACAATATGGTCAGTGTGAAAGAAAGGGAACACTACATCTGTATCTCTGTCTGTGTCGATTGATTAGGTGATGGTTACCAGGCAGTTTTAGCTGAGAGCAAACCAGTGTTTCAGCATCAAGTCGGTGATTAAAGAGTTGTCTGTATCCTCCGCAGTTTGTGATACCACACACACATATACACACACACACACACACACACACACACACACACACACACACACACACACACACACACACTGCAGAGTTTGAGCCTGATGACCTTTTCATTTGCCTTTTCATACAATAAATCATAATTATAAATGGTTATGTTCTGATAAGGAAAGATGTTTGCTCTTGAATGAGGAAGGTAAATGCCAGCGTGCTACTTGGTTGTCTGCATTTGTCTCTTACTGTAATCAAAGGTGTGGCCTCCCCTATCCTAGTGGAGTAGTCAAAGTCTCACTCTTGCAGTCAACTTAACAACCATACGCCTTGTTTAACCCATAACAGTTGTGCATGTACATGTCAGCAATATCTCTCGGTCTTGACGAACTAGAAAACATTGAATTTCTGTCTCGGAAGTGCATATTATAGTCAGTAAGATATCAGCTCGGTCATCAATGAGGTCAGACGTCTCAGTCAGGCCAGTATGACTTTTTTATGGGATACTGTAGTAATGTGTAAAAATTAAGTAGCTAGTTAATTATCCAACATTCAGTAGTAGTAGTCTGTATCTCTTGTGGCCTTATTCCCAGGACTGAGAAACAATGTTGTGCTGTACAAATAAATTACCCTGAATGTGGTGTACCACACAGTGAGGTCATTTTATACAGTAGCATGTTTAACAGCTGCGGCAGCAGTCTCTCTGTGCACCCGGTGAGATTGCTTCATGTCGGGGCCATCGCATGTCTTGACTCGTCTGACCAGCTTTAGTTCACTCACTCTCCTTGGTTTGCCTTTTTGATTTTGTCCTGACGAGACGCATCCTCTGTGTGAGCGGAAACGAGTGCAGTGTTGTAATCCTTGGGGGAACTGCTCAAGTGAGCATAAATGTAACTGAAATAACATAAATAGAGCACAATCCCGCACTTTACTTGAGTGCTTGTTTAATTTTTAGAATTCTTTGCCAATAAATACAAATTAAACTGTGTTTCATCTGATAATGCGTTGGCCTTGTTGATGCCACAACCTCTACTGAAAGATAGATGAGGAAAGATAGATTTGGACTATTTCTAGTGTCATATTTTCAGACAATCTCTGGTTTATCAAGATCACATGGCCTCTCAAGATATAATGTATACTCAAGATTGATTGACTGTGAACCACAATGTCCCTGTTGTAAATCTGTGGCTAATTTCATAAAAGCGAGCACTGTCTGCAAAAGCGTCTAACATGCAGATCGCAAATGTGGCACAATCGCGTTTCACAAATGAAACAGATTGCTAAATTTGCGAGTCTTAGAAGGCTCTTTGGTGCTCATGTGTATGAGTCACAAGTATGTTTTTTTGTTTGAGTGAAATGTAACGAAATGAGAGAAACAACAAATGATCTTGTGTTGCAAATCACAGCTTGCACTTTGGCAAATTTTGTGAAATTTGCTCCCGGTCGGATGTCTTTTGTTGCACGCCATTCCTGATCTCTCACCACCAATTTCTTTTCAAAGCCTTAAAAGACTCAAAAAATACTTGAAAAATATTCTAATTCCAGGGATCATTAGATCCTGGAATTAGAATCCTACAGCAAGATAATGACCCAAAACATACCTCCAGGCTATGTCAGAACTACTTTAGAAGAAAAGAACAAGACTGTAGGCTTCAAATCATGGAATGGCAGCACAGTCTCCGGACTTAAACCCCATCGAGCTGGTTTGGGATGAACTGGACAGAAGGGTGAAAGCAAAGCAACCTACAAGTGCAACACATATGTGGGAACTTCTGCAACAGTGTTGGGAAGAACTTTCTGAACAATATTTGATTTCCATTGTAGAAAGAATGCCACGAGTGTGTTCGACTGTTATATCTGCAAAAGGTGGCTACTTTGATGAGTCAAAAATGTTGATTACATTTTGTTAAACAAAACGATTCGTGTGTGTGTGTGTGTGTATGTATGTATGTGTATATATATATGTATGTATGTATGTTTGTGTGTGTGTGTATATGTGTTGAAGGAAATCTGAAGTAAAGAGGTAAACAATGGAACGCCAAAGTATGGCTTACATTTTGTAGTACCTAGTGCTTTCATAATTGTAAAAATATATTTTTACAATTGAGCATTGACAAAGACTGAACCTGCATCACAGCTACTGTGTACTCTGTGTCTTACTGTATGTTTAAGACCATTAGTACGTCAGGATATCCCCAAATGACTCATAGTTTATCAGTGGTGTGAATTATTGGATCACGCCTACATGGAATATTTGATCAACAGGCATGTTTGTGTTAACTCTGAGACATCCCTGAGTTGTGTTTGCTCTGCTTGGTCTCCTATCGGCATGATTTGAACTGTTGGATTTTGATCTAATTATTGTCTGTATGTATTATATTACAATTTCCCAGTATGTTTATAAAATAACATGATTCCTCTCAACATTCAGGACGAGCAGGAGACCAATGTTGCCTCTGAACCCCCCCAGCAGCCACAGGAGGCTGCGGTGACCCGAGCCCGGTCCAGAGGAGGCTCAGGAGGAGGAGGAGATGGCGATGGTGGAGGTGGAGGTGGAGGTGGAGGTGGAGGTGGCGGTGTAGGTGGCAATGGTAGCGGCCCGGAGCAGAACGGACAGCCCCCCGCCGCTCGGCCTCCACGCGTGGTGGAGACCGAGGAGGACGAGGACGAGGAGTTGACCTTGAAGTACGGGGCCAAGCACGTCATCATGCTGTTCGTTCCCGTGACCCTCTGCATGGTGGTGGTCGTGGCAACCATAAAGTCCGTCGGCTTCTACACCCGGAACGACGGGCAGAGATTGTGAGTGTTGCACCTCTTATTAAAGCTCATTTAGGTCTGGTGTTTGATATAAATGCAATACAGCCGAAGTGCCACTAGGTGGCGTTAATGCTATATATATATATATATATATATATATATATATATCACGCCTTCGTAGTTGGAATACCAAGACAGTACTGTAATTGCATGAGATCATTAAAGCGGATTCTGAATCTGGCTGAGGGCACTTAAACACAACATTTTATATATTTAACTCTTCTCCAAAGCAATTCAACCTCCGTGAAATAGCAGCAAGCTTATATTACATTTGGAAGAGAACGGCCCAGACCTGCTCTGTATGAAAAGCGCCCTGAGATAATTTCTGTTATGATTCGGCGCTGTATACATAAAGAAAATTGGAGGAAAATAAATTGCTCAGTTCACTAACAACCAGCTATAATAAGAACCACCGTATTTGACTTTATGTATTTTATTGTTTGCTTGTTCTGACTGAGACTTGTGTCGCCCCACAGGATCTACACGCCGTTCCCCGAAGACACAGACACAGTCGGACAGAGAGCCCTCAACTCCATCCTGAACGCCACCATCATGATCACCGTGATCATCGTCATGACTCTGGTGCTGGTGCTGTTATACAAGTACCGCTGCTACAAGGTACATGCTAGAACCTGTCACATGCTGCAGTCCCGTTCACCGCAGACCTGAGCTGTGTAACACAACAGTGTTTGTTTGGAAAGGTTCAAACTGCCTTTTCACAGCAGACATTTTGACTCGTTGTGGTCGGAAGTTGCTAATGGTGTTACTCCTGATAATACCGATGGTTCCATTTCATTAGATTAGATATTCCTTATTAGTCCCGCAGTGGGGACATTTCAGGATTACAACAGCAAACAGGGTAAAGTGCACACAAGAGACATAGTAAAATCAAAACGAGTAATATAAACTCAAGTGCTCTAGTGAGCCGAGGGTGCCCGCATGCAATATAATGCATTATCTAGTGAATGAGGAGTGATTTCAAACACGGCCGGGGTGTTTCCCTCTGAATCATTCGACCTCTCGGTACTAACAGACCGTTCTCACAGGAGAGGGTTGGACTTGCTGTACAACTGTAACTGCTATTAAAATGGCTTCATTACAGTTTGTTGTCCCTGTTCTGTCTGCATGTTGGCACAATGTCATGGCTTACCGGGCCACTTCATTGTAACGGAGCCATTGCTACTATCATTATTTTATTTGTTTGACCTGTCATGTAAAACAAATGTCTGCTGTGTGAAGAATGACAGATGTGTGTAAGTTGTTCTTGACAAATAGGTGCAACAAGCTGTCAACAGATTCATGTAGAAAATGTAAAATAAGTGCAGTCTGTAAAATACACTGTCCTGGGTGTAAAAGATAATGCTTAAAATACTGTCAGTTGGGCTCGCGTCAGGATAATGGGTTTTCACTCAGTCCAAACGGTGGCGCTTGCTGTGTTTTCCCTTTTGTTGTCACTCCACCCAACCTGGTTGCCCAGGAAGTTTGAAACAGGCACTATTAGGTATTTGCATGTACTGATCTGCTGAAACATGAAATCTGACGTCTTCACAGGTGATCCAAGGCTGGCTCTTCCTTTCCTCCCTCCTCCTGCTGTTCTTCTTCTCCTACATCTACCTCAAGTAAGCCCCCGACGCATTTGACCTCGTTTTCCGAGGTTCCCACACGTTCTCGTAAATGTGAAGTTGTCCAATTCTTTACAGTGGTGTTAGGAGTCTCTCTGTCACGTCTCTGCTCTGTCAAACAGGGAGGTTTTCAAGACCTACAACTTGGCCATGGACTACTTCACCCTGGCGATAATAATCTGGAACTTCGGAGTGGTGGGCATGATGTGTATTCACTGGAAAGGGCCGCTGCGGCTCCAGCAGGCCTACCTCATCATGATCAGTGCCCTCATGGCTCTGGTTTTCATCAAGTACCTGCCAGAGTGGACCGCCTGGCTCATATTAGCCGTCATATCCGTCTACGGTAAATCCTCTATCTTCTGCTCTGTGTACTTTTTAAGAAGAAAGCACCAAGATTCAGTCATCTGGTACCTTTTTTAGGGCTTGAGGAAAAAGGAAAGATACAAATATAAGTGTAATCTAACTTTCATTCTTTCAACATCTTAAAGAAGGGAATGGATTTGGGACCCAAGCCTAACATATTAACAATTATGTTAAACCTAACATAAACATCATTTTTAATGTATTGTGAGGATTCATTATTCTTTACACTGTATATATGAAACAAGTGTTGATAAATGTTATCATTGGTGTGTTAAAAAGATCTGAAGACCAGAAACTGAAACGCAAATGCTTTCAGGAAATGTGGGTTGAAAGACAAAAGGAAGTTTCGGGGAAGTCCGTGTTGAAAGCTGGATTTAAGACTCCACCAGGCCAGCAAAAATAGCAGTTCATTTTCCATAAGCTGCTTTTGTGGTGATAGCTTTATTTTAGTACTGGGGATTTTCCTCTTGACTCATCAGAAAGGGGTTCAGATAGAAAAGGCATCAGTCATAATGGCGTGTTGATGTTTATCCTTACCTGTCAAGGAGTTTTAGATGATAAATATACTTAATTTGTCAATATAATGGATGTTATGTTTGAGGTTCTGCCATGGTGTGTAGCACACTCAACGGCAGGTTTGACAACATATCCAAATGATGTTGCATTACCTTTTGGTTTCTAATTAATATGGCAGCGATATTCTTTGTTTCTGCTGTTGAGTTCCTTTTCCAAGAAGAAATATCTGGCCACTGGAGTTTAGTGGAAATAGATACTAGATCATAGTGCTTCTATCTTGTTTAATTGTTGGTGGAAGTAAACCCTTTGGTTTGGGGCCGTTAATATTCTCTTCAGAGCGATGAAACCTTGCAGACTGTTTTCCCTGAAGTCTGCTTCTTGTCATCACAGACGTCATGTCACTGTCAGAGTGCTCTGTTTGGTGACTAACATCGCTTATCTGGCTTCTTTCTTCTTCCACAGATCTGTTAGCGGTGCTCTGTCCCAAAGGGCCTCTGAGGATCCTGGTGGAGACGGCTCAGGAGAGGAACGAGCCCATCTTCCCAGCTCTCATTTACTCCTGTAAGACACTGATTATCTACATAACGTTGCTCACATGTTATTGTAATAAAACAGAGGTGGGGAAATGAAACACCAGTTTTAAAGAAAACATAAAGAAGCTCAAATTGCCCTCCTATTAATCGGCCACATCAACTTTTATCAGTGCTTAAGTCACTGAGGTTTCAACTCCTTTCAGACACCAATGTCTTTCTGTGCTCACAATTAAACTGTGCACATCATCTCTTTTCCTTACTTAAACACACTTAAGCTGACAAATCCACTCCTGTCAGCACTCTCGCTAAAACGCTTCAGTGCTCTTCATTAAATTGCCACTTCAACTTCTACCAGTGTTTAAAAAGTGCTTTCACTTTACTTCACCAGTGGGCAAATCCTTTCAGAAACCAACTGCTTTCTGTGCTTTCACTTAAAACAACACAACTTTTCAGTGCGTTGACTTCAGCTCTATTCAGCATTTTGACTTCAAGTGACTCTTAAACCCTTTTCAGCACTTTCACTTTTCAACTCCTCTTCTTTCAGCACTTTCACTTCATCGGACACTTCAGTTACCTGAGGTGCCGTTACTTGAAATTACACTTTAACTCCATTCATCTGACATTTCTGCTGCTCAATGTGTTTACACTTAGAATATCAACCTTTTAGACACCATGCGCAAAAATCCTCCCGCGCCTATTCTCGGACAAAAAAAAAAGTTTCCTTAATTATCTCCGCAACTACATGGTTGTTTAACTTCATTTAAATTTCTAAATGACCGTAACCCTTGTGAGAAGATACCTATGGTTTACAAAAAATTAAAGTAACTGTTAAGGTTAAGTACTTACGTAAACTCTGGAGATTTGCCGCGGCAATCGTAACGTTTCACTAAAACGTTAATAAGTACCCCTTACAAATCCGTTTAAACCCCCTATTAGTACCTGTAAAGTCACAAAACGGCCGGAGTTTTTTTTCTTCTTTTACCGGTGGACATTTCTGAGTCCTGAAGCCTTCCTGGTCCGCCCACATTTCTAAAACCGTGTCATACAGCAAGTGCGGAAGCTGATGAAAATGTCCGTACCCAGCATGCCCAAATCGACAAATGTGTTGCCATAAAATAAGTAATTTTTCCATTTTTGAACCGAACGACAGTTTTTTGACTGAAACTCCTTCCTAACATGCCAATGCTTTGTTTTATTGTAATTCCGATTCTTTATGTCCTAATCTTTCCCAAAAGGTGTCTTATTAGTATGTGGGCTGTTGTTAAGGCCCTGAACATACAGTTTGAAAAACTCGGGGACCGCTCGATGAGGCATTTTTGGGGAATCTGGCTCCTATCATGCTCGATGTTCATAGTTATGATCAAAATATGGTATAAAAGAATTTCTTGAAAATATTTTTTTTTCCGTAAAAGGATTCTTAAAAAAAACATGAAAAGCACATATGTAAAGTAGCTTAATATTTTAAGCTACTTTACATTTTGAGACTTTTAACTGACCCTTCAACTCCTTTAAAATGCTCCACCTAAAATGCTCTCAGGGCTTTCAATACAGCTGTCTCTTAAACCCCTCTCTGCATATAACGATTGAAAAGAATCTACATTTTAGGTAATTTAAGCTGTTTCATATGTTTGAACTTCAAAATTTTAAGGGTAAGTACTAAGATGAGTTAAATTGGTAGTTTAAAGAGAAGCACTGAAAGAAGTTGAAGTGGAAGTTTGATTTTAGTAGAAGCAAACACACTTTTTGGGGGGGATTTATTTTTCTAGTTTTTCTTGTATTCTGTTTGTAACCCAAATAATGAAACCTTCAATACTTTGACTCTCTGACTTCTTCCACAGCTACAATGGTGTGGATCGTCAACATGGCCGACACTGAATGGCCACCACCGAAAAGGAACTCTGCAGAAGCGGCGCCACCTCAACAAGAAGCTCAAGAAGGTGAGCGCGGGGGCCGATCTGCTCCTCGAGTGGTTACCTTTCCAACAGTGCTGTTCAGTCTAACTGGTGTCGCTTGTCTGCAGCCGCGGGGTCTCCGGCCCCTGCCGCTCGGCCGCAGGATGACGGAGGCTTCAGCTCCTCGTGGGTCAACCATCAGCAGCACCAGCTGGGGCCGCTCCAGTCCACCGACCAGACCAGGAGGGAGATCCAGGAGCTGCCCTCCGCTCGCCCTCCTGTTGAAGACGACGATGAGGAGAGTGAGTACATATATATATATATATATATCTCATCAAGAATTAAAGCTTTATTTTAGTCGTTATTTAAGGAATTGTTGCCAGCGAAACTTCAGCGTCTGCATAACCCATATTGTTTAACAGTTGAAGTTTGATTTGTTTAATTATCTCTGTGATCAATTAGTTGGGCCTTCCATTAAGTCCAGAGTACAGTCAGCTGATGTCTCTCCATGAAGACCTATGAATAATTAATTTCAATACTGCATACTGTCCATTTTATGACTTATTAATAGCTTGAAGCAGAACAGACTCTCTGCATGAAGGGTTTTGATTATTATTTGGTAATATAAGCCATTTTGTTTCACATGAGTTGTATATTGATCTAGTTATATCGACAATAGATTATAAAACAACATGCTTTTTTCACCTAAAAAAAAAACTAATATATATCTTTTACTTAGCTAGTATTTCATTTTCTTTTTTCTTTATATTGTATAAATGGAAGCTAATGTTTTTCTTTCCTATAAAACTGTCTTTCTGTCCATAAATGTCTTCATACACTAGAAATCCAGCATTATAATCAGTATTGTGTATTGTTAAACCATCAAATACAAGTTTAATAACTACATTATGATCCGTTTTGTGTCCCTCCCAGCCCTAATATGAAGCCGAGCTTTGTAATTCAAACTTGTGAATTCCCAGATTGTCTGACTCTCCGTGTGTAATCACCATCTCTCAGTTCACTTTTCCTCAGCGCACATAAAACAGTTTTGGGAATGCTTTCATGTGTTTCCCTTTCTGTGAAATTAGTGCGTATGTGAATGCGACCACGTGTTTGGCTCCGGACTGTTTTTAGTCGCAGCACATTAGGAAGCGATTATTCATTGCAATTGCTAGGTTTCATATCCGTACTATTTGGGGGCCGTGCGCTCTTTCTGGGAGTTAAAGCTTCGGTAAATATGGGGTCGGAGCACTTGTTTGTACAGTAATTACAGTCGAGAAAAGATTTCTATGGGGGTTGGAGGGCGTGGGGCTGAGGCGACTCTCGTGTTTGAATTGACTCCACCCTGAATGTGGTGTCCTCCTGTGTTCTCAGGAGGCGTCAAGCTGGGCCTCGGAGACTTCATCTTCTACAGCATGCTGGTGGGAAAGGCGTCGGCCACAGCCAGCGGCGACTGGAACACCACGCTCGCCTGCTTCGTAGCCATCCTCATCGTGAGTAACCACAGCTGCTTATTTTGCTGTCAGGCTCGAGTCGCCGCAAACCTCTTGTCTGTCTCTCAGCACAATATCTTAACCCCGCTTTTACGCCAACCACTTGATTGTATAACAGGCCCGTTTTTTTCCCCCCTCAGAGCTGATTTTGTTTGGTACACAATCTTTCGATGTGCTGTTTCCTCCGTGTCTTATTTTGTCTGCCTCTGCCTCCGCAGGGCCTGTGTCTGACCCTGCTCCTCCTCGCCATCTTCAAGAAAGCACTCCCCGCTCTGCCCATCTCTATTTTTTTCGGCCTTGTCTTCTACTTCGCCACGGACAACCTGGTCCAGCCCTTCATGGACAGGCTGGCGCTACACCAGTTCTACATTTAGCCGGACGCTGCCCTGATAACCCTCACCCACATAGCCCTCCGGCCAACAACACGACAGCGCTCCCTTCACAGCCGGGGGGGGGACAAAGGCTGATGCGGCCCCCCATCCCCTCCCCCAAAGTGGTTTTTGTTCTGCCTTTTTCTTTCTGGCGCCAAGGGAGTGTGTTCAGACAGCTTTTCTTAGATATTTTATTTCAGTTTTAAACCAAGAAGTGAGATTTCTCGCTTGGCCTGGGAAAGTCATCTTCAAATTGCCGATCGCCGGCCTCAGGCTCTATTCAAACTGAGGAGTTAGTCGGAGTATTTTACTATTTTTTGTATTCATCCAGGGAAGCTTTCACAACAGCAGCAACCTGCTTCCTATTCACACTGAATCATATCTGGGAGCTGCCCATTACAGTCCTCTACGACTGGGGCTTTGCAGTAGGTGCCTTGCTCAGGGACACCTCGGTAGTAGCTGTTGAGCGAAGGGAGAGGATTTCATTAAATCTCCCTTCAAAGACTTTGATCAAACATCTTCTTCTTTTTTCTTCATTTCTGAGCTGCCACACTTTCTCTCTCTCTCTCTCTCTCTCTCTCTCTCTCCCTCCCTCTCCCCCCTCCCCCCAAAACTAAACCCAAGATAAAAAAAAGCCTTTGTCAAACTAACGGACACTGTACGATGATGTTGATAATTGATTGGTAAATGTGTAGTTTGATTGTGTATGAGCTGTCAGTCACCAGACGTGCTTTCTTCACCGCTGTTAAGAATGGTTAAGACGTGTTTTTGTTTTCCCACTTTGGACACGCGACAACCAAAACTCGAATTCACACCCTGAAAGATTTACACCGAGCGGGATGTTTAGAGCTTGTGAATCTTTCTCACGGGGGAAAAAAAGAGGGCACCTTTATCTGTCTCTAGAATTAAGATACGAGTATAATTGTGACACGTGACTTGTCAACATGTTTCCTGCCGTAAATTTTACGTCAAATCACATTTGAAGTCAAAGCCCGCAGAGGGAGGGAAGTTCACACAAACACTCACACCTGAGACTTGCCTGCCATGTCAGTCCCGTACTGTCAGCCACTGAGCAGTTCTGCTGGAGCAGTCGGAAGTTCAGTGCCTTGCTCAAGGGCATTTCAGTAGTATTAGTAGTAGTTGTTATTGTGAGACAGAAATGTGCTTTTCATTCTCTTCCCCGACTGGGATTTAATTCGTTTTTGTTATTCAATCTGTCCAGGGATTGGAACCTGTGGTCATCTGGTCACAAACTCTGAACCTTTTCGGCCCTATTTGGCCTCATGATGCTCGCCCGGTGCTGCCTGGAACTATGCTACATCAAAACCCTTTGATTATTTCGACTATACAGATTCCTGTTGTGTTTTTTCAAGAAATGCATTAGAGGGACTTTGTACTTTTTGAAACACGAGGGTGATGTTAACGGGCGTCCTTCACAAATCAGGAATATCTGGGAAAGAGTGGGAAAAAACTAAACCTTTTGACATAAATGATGTGCATGTTTTGAGATGAAAACACTCGCTCCTGATGAATGAGGGAGTTGTGAATCTAGTTTGATTTGATACCTGAATTTATCTTTGGAAAACAATCTCCAGTCATCGAGCATTATTTGTCTAATTGTCTATCTTAATCACGTTAAAAACAAAGGAAAAAGTTTAAATCAAGGTAAAAGAATTATGTTTTTTTTTTAAATATTGATGTGTATGAGCCCAAACTCTGGCTTCTCACATATGAGATGATGCAGCTAGATGGAGGAGGACGAGTGGCACTGGTTGCTCTTTTGTTGTTGCACTCGAGTTTTATGCTTTCAGAGAAGAAACAAAGAGGGAACAATTTAGTTGGTCCTGAAACGTATTTTCGTTTTGAGGGAATATGTTGGGAGACTGGCTTTTTTCTGTCCTTCACATGCATATGTGTGTTATGCAAGGTTATTCAATTCAGATTTTGTTTTTTAATAAATAATGAAAGTTAAAGTACTCTTTGTTTTTTTTGACTGAGTCGCACCAATTCAAAAATAATGTCTTCTGTGCATCTAGAGCTTTCTAAAGTCAGAAAATAAGCCTGATGATGTCATCAAGGTGTCGGCTTCTCGCTAGTACACGCAACTTTTTCTAAATGAAATACTAAATCTCTGCAATTTCACAAATTATGGGCGAAACATAATGCTGTACTACTTCCTAGGTAGCATGAAGCGATAGATCAATAACCATTTAGATCCTTTTCTTAGTACAAGAACCAGTACAACGATGTAAAACTATTCCATCTCAAGTGTCTTTAACATTCTGTGAACTCTTTATTAAATGGTGCTGAACCTGAGTAAATGTACATAAATAATATTAGCAGAATCGGCTAGTATTAAAAGTACTCTAGTGCTACTAGGGCCTACTAGAGTTATTATTATTATTATTGGATTATTCCCGCTGATGTATACATTTGTAAACAACATAATGTTGCAGGTGGAGCAAATCTTCAAATTTGTTTAATCTGTAATAATTGATAGTATATTATACAGTGTGTATATGTATGTATAATATATATATATATACACTCACCTAAAGGATTATTAGGAACACCATACTAATACTGTGTTTGACCCCCTTTCGCCTTCAGAACTGCCTTAATTCTACGTGGCATTGATTCAACAAGGTGCTGAAAGCATTCTTTAGAAATGTTGGCCCATATTGATAGGATAGCATCTTGCAGTTGATGGAGATTTGTGGGATGCACATCCAGGGCACGAAGCTCCCGTTCCACCACATCCCAAAGATGCTCTATTGGGTTGAGATCTGGTGACTGTGGGGGCCATTTTAGTACAGTGAACTCATTGTCATGTTCAAGAAACCAATTTGAAATGATTCGAGCTTTGTGACATGGTGCATTATCCTGCTGGAAGTAGCCATCAGAGGATGGGTACATGGTGGCCATAAAGGGATGGACATGGTCAGAAACAATGCTCAGGTAGGCCGTGGCATTTAAACGATGCCCAATTGGCACTAAGGGGCCTAAAGTGTGCCAAGAAAACATCCCCCACACCATTACACCACCACCAGCAGCCTGCACAGTGGTAACAAGGCATGATGGATCCATGTTCTCATTCTGTTTACGCCAAATTCTGACTCTACCATCTGAATGGCTCAACAGAAATCGAGACTCATCAGATCAGGCAACATTTTTCCAGTCTTCAACTGTCCAATTTTGGTGAGCTTTTGCAAATTGTAGCCTCTTTTTCCTATTTGTAGTGGAGATGAGTGGTACCCGGTGGGGTCTTCTGCTGTTGTAGCCCATCCGCCTCAAGGTTGTGCGTGTTGTGGCTTCACAAATGCTTTGCTGCATACCTCGGTTGTAACGAGTGGTTATTTCAGTCAAAGTTGCTCTTCTATCAGCTTGAATCAGTCGGCCCATTCTCCTCTGACCTCTAGCATCAACAAGGCATTTTCGCCCACAGGACTGCCGCATACTGGATGTTTTTCCCTTTTCACACCATTCTTTGTAAACCCTAGAAATGGTTGTGCGTGAAAATCCCAGTAACTGAGCAGATTGTGAAATACTCAGACCGGCCCGTCTGGCACCAACAACCATGCCACGCTCAAAATTGCTTAAATCACCTTTCTTTCCCATTCTGACATTCAGTTTGGAGTTCAGGAGATTGTCTTGACCAGGACCACACCCCTAAATGCATTGAAGCAACTGCCATGTGATTGGTTGATTAGATAATTGCATTAATGAGAAATTGAACAGGTGTTCCTAATAATCCTTTAGGTGAGTGTATATATATATACACTTTATTAGGAACACCATACTAATACTGTGTTTGACCCCCTTTCGCCTTCAGAACTGCCTTAATTCTACGTGGCATTGATTCAACAAGGTGCTGAAAGCATTCTTTAGAAATGTTGGCCCATATTGATAGGATAGCATCTTGCAGTTGATGGAGATTTGTGGGATGCACATCCAGGGCACGAAGCTCCCGTTCCACCACATCCCAAAGATGCTCTATTGGGTTGAGATCTGGTGACTGTGGGGGCCATTTTAGTACAGTGAACTCATTGTCATGGTCAAGAAACCAATTTGAAATGATTTGAGCTTTGTGACATGGTGCATTATCCTGCTGGAAGTAGCCATCAGAGGATGGGTACATGGTGGCCATAAAGGGATGGACATGGTCAGAAACAATGCTCAGGTAGGCCGTGGCATTTAAACGATGCCCAATTGGCACTAAGGGGCCTAAAGTGTAACAAGAAAACATCCCCCACACCATTACACCACCATCAGCAGCCTGCACAGTGGTAACAAGGCATGATGGATCCATGTTCTCATTCTGTTTACGCCAAATTCTGACTCTACCATCTGAATGTCTCAACAGAAATCGACACTCATCAGACCAGGCAACATTTTTCCAGTCTTCAACTGTCCAATTTTGGTGAGCTCTTGCAAATTGTAGCCTCTTCTTCCTATTTGTAGTGGAGATGAGTGGTACCCGGTGGGGTCTTCTGCTGTTGTAGCCCATCCGCCTCAAGGTTGTGCGTGTTGTGGCTTCACAAATGCTTTGCTGCATACCTCGGTTGTAACGGGTGGTTATTTCAGTCAAAGTTGCTCTTCTATCAGCTTGAATCAGTCGGCCCATTCTCCTCTGACCTCTAGCATCAACAAGGCATTTTCGCCCACAGGACTGCCGCATACTGGATGTTTTTCCCTTTTCACACCATTCTTTGTAAACCCTAGAAATGGTTGTGCGTGAAAATCCCAGTAACTGAGCAGATTGTGAAATACTCAGACCGGCCCGTCTGGCACCAACAACCATGCCACGCTCAAAATTGCTTAAATCACCTTTCTTTCCCATTCTGACATTCAGTTTGGAGTTCAGGAGATTGTCTTGGACAGGACCACACCCCTAAATGCATTGAAGCAACTGCCATGTGATTGGTTGATTAGATAATTGCATTAATGAGAAATTGAACAGGTGTTCCTAATAATCCTTTAGGTGAGTATATATATATATATATATATATATATATATACATACACACACACACACACACACACACAGGATTACATGTATTAGTCACTGTCAGACAATGTCTCGCTCTGAATTGTAGTGGTGTAAAAGTATAAATTAGCAGACATTGGAAATACACAAGTAAAGTACAAACACCTCAAAAAGTACTTAAGTACAATCCTTGATTAAATGCATGTAGTTGCTTTCCACCACTTGATAGTTGTACAACACTAAACCTTAACCTGTATGATGTGAGGTTTTACTTCCGTAAAGCTGGACTGATCTCTCTTTATTTGCTCCCTTCACACAGAGGTCAAAGGTCGGCTTTACTTCATCACAGTCACAAAATACTGTTGTCTCTGCTGCATCATCTGCACTGCTCTCCAGTGAGCAAATGTTGACGCAAAGCATCTCTGCGGACGGTGGGAACATTGTGGAAATTCCTCGGCGTGCTGATGCACTGGTATCCCGTGCTCGCCGTCCCCCGATGCCAGCTGGCCGGCGAGCACTGTTGGCACGCTGCCTGGGGCGCTGGACGCAATAGCTGTCACCATGGGGACCGTTTGGCCTGGCCGGCCGGGACAGTGGCACAGTATGGCAGTTTACCCAGAATGTTTAGCCTCATACTGTGACTTACCTAACAAGCCCTCAGCGAGGCCTCTTTTCTGGCTCGGCTGGTGAACGACACAGTTAATTCCATGAGGCTTCTCCTGCGTCGCCTCCAGACACCTGTTCTGTTCAGAGTAGTTTACACCCTACACTTGAAGCAGTTTGGGCTGCTTTCCCAGAGAAAAGATTAACCCCATCCCAAGACTTTCCCAAAGATGAAGAAACCCCATTGAGAGAAATTTGAACCTCTTGTTTCTGTTTCCTTGCAGATGTGAAATTCAACATATTTCTTTGCAGGCCTTTAAGCTGGTTCACTGACAAGTGGATGAGACTACAAAGTGAACTGAGGTAGCATGTCGATCACTGTCATCCTCTTTATAGCTCTTTATAGGGTGGACTTAAGCAGGAGACGATGTGGCTGTGTGTCGCACCTTGTGCGTTACAGGTTTCCCAGGATAGCTCTGCTAAGGGGATTACTGTGCAAGGAGGGACTTCTGCTCCATGTGAGACATGTAAGGAATTGAGGATTACACTTCAATAATCGCTGGCAACAGGCGCAGACACTCAACGGCACAGAAGAAAGGAGCTAAAGCTCAGACACGAAGACGAATCCCCCCGCTAAAGGTGAATAGAAACTTTTCAGAGATGTCCAAGGACAAGCTGGAGGGCCTGGTGAAGCGCATGGAGGAGACGCTCTCGGAGATGGAGCAGCTGAAGGTGCACTGCGGGAAGCAGAGCGAGGAGCTGAGCCAGCTGGTGGTGGAGCTCCGGAGAGAGAACCAGGAGCTGGTGGAGAAGTACAACCAGCTCGCTGTGGAGATGAAGGAGGCCAAGGAGATTATAGAACAGCTTATGGACACAAAATATGCCTTTAATGCAAAGGAGAGGCAGGCGCAGAAGCTCAGTCGGCAGCTCTGAAGGCCCACAAGGAGGATGAAAACACGGCCGACGGTGGATGTGACCTGCTGGAGTCCTGGAGGGAAACTACACTGGACAAGGCGGATGGAGAAAAAAGCAGCTTGTTGCAGAAGATTTCTAAATACTGGGTGGGCATGAAGGCTAAACTGGGCACATCTGTTTTCTTTAACATATATAAAGTGTGTTTTTTTCCGTCTGTGTGTACGTTTTAGGTTCGGAGGGGATGGATGTAAAGCTTAGTAATTTGAATGTTAACTTAAATCCTGTGGCTGAGGCCTCCTTTTAAAGCTATGGCTAGACTTAATGACCAGAAATCAAAACTGGAAGTCTTCCAGAAATGGGGATGTGGAAAACGTAGACTCTGGTTGAAAAGGTTTTTTTTCAAAAGGCATTGTGCTCATTAGGTTTCTATAATTGAAACAACAGCATGCCTAAGCCAGGCTGCACTGCGCCTGTAAAGATTTTATTCGATGATGTTATTTTTAGTTGGGAAGTGCCAAGGAGAAGTGGGTGGCCACCTATTTTTGGTGTTTGTAGAGTAGTCAAAGTGTTACGAATACCTGATTATCCCTCCCTACTCTTAATCTTGTGAGGTTCAAGACTTCAAGGTGCCTCCCTCCGCACCGTATATAGTGTATTATTCATGTACTCCAATAAAGGATAAATGCTCAGTAAATTTCTGAAACTCACAATCACTCGTGTTGGCTTTTTGAACCACATTCAACTTGAAGACTATAAAGACTATAGACGGTGCGGTTTGATGTTCATTGAAGCGGAATCCGTTATTGAATGTAATTATTGAGTCATAATGGTCTTGAATACCTTTTTTAAGTGGGTTTACGTTTTTTTTGACAAAATGTATAAATAATGTTATATTCAAGATCTAAAATAAGTAAGACATTATTTTCTTCCTTCCCAAGAGTTTGATAAAAAGATTGACATAACACTCAAGTCTGTACGCTAGCCACAGCTAGCAGATGGTTAGCTTACTTTAGCCTAACAGAAATGAGCAAACAGCTAGCCTAGTTTTGTCCAAAGTTAACATAAAGCATACCCGCCTCAAAATCTAGGTAATTTCTCTTTTTAAATGAGGGTCAACAAAGTGTAAGTATACACATGCAGTAATATGTATAGTTTTACAGGAAGTTATGTGCTCGACTATTTCTTGCTAGCCCCACTTTCCCTCTTCCACTCTAAATACTAAGCTAAGCTAACCGTCTCCAGACTGTAGCTTCATATTTCTGACAAACACGTGTTATCAGTTTTCTTATCAAACTATCAGCAAGAAAGTGAAAGCGTTCTTAAATGCCAGATTTTTTTTATTTGCTATATATAAATTAAAAAATTGATAAAAGAAAAAAAGACAATAGAGGCTTGGAACCAAATTGAAAATGGTCGAATTGGATTTAATTTAGCCTACATCGTGTATCTCTTGTCCCATTTAAGGGTGAATATTTGTGTAGTAGTAGCTTGTGTGTTCGAGGTACAAGTGGTCCTCTGGATTATGAATGAGCTGACATCCATCCCTGGTCTCTTCCATATAACAGTAGTGATAGGGTAACTAAATTCAATCAAGTACAAAATGAACTTTACTTCAGTATGTATTTTTATTTTATGACACTTTTCTAAACTGCAGGTCAGAGGTAAATATTGTACTTGTTACTTCACTACATTTATCTAGAAATTAAGATTTCAAACACAACACATATGATCAGTTGATAAAATATGGTGCATTTTTATTGATTAAACTATCAAACAGTATATACAATATAACCAGCCATAAAATAGCCATTACAATGAGTCCACAATGATATATAGCACTTACAGAGGCCATTTTTCTTCATTGAGTAGTACTTTACTTTTGATGAAAATTAAATATTTTTTTCGGACAATAATTGTAATTTACAGTTGTTTTAATGTGGGCCTTTGACAGTGTGCTTTTGCTGTGTAAAGTATCCTCTTACACTGAACAATAAATATATTGTGGTAAACATTGTACATATGCTGCAAACCACTTGTGCTGCACAAGCTCTTTAGAGAAACTAGATGGACATTATATGCCGTTTAGGAGCTAAAAATATATATTTTCTACGAGACGGTTAAGATGAGACTCAATTTGTGTTTGATGGTCCATTGAACACAAGTGGTGTCTCGACTCACTCAAGACGCTTTGCTTTTTGGTTTGGACTTTCCTTCCCTTTAGAAAGGTTATAGTTACCTGTGCAGTGATTTTAAACATTTATACTGACTAAGTCATTCAGCCTGGCCTTGTGTAACCAGAAAAACAAACATGTGGCTTGAATTGGTTTTGGTGGCGTTAAAGCTTTTCTTTGGTTTGTTCACGTCTGGAAAACGATCTTGGAGCCACCATGGCTCTCTCTTGCTCTTTCACAAACCCTTATGAATGAATGAAGCAGTAGAAAGTTAGCTGAAGACAAGTACACATTACACCCAACATTTTTGTTTTTTTAACACAAGCCCACAATCACATAACGCTGCACATTTTCAGTTGTTTTTAGAAGCCAGTTGTTCCAAACCTCACCCCCAAAAGAGATGCGAGAGAAGGGGTGTTCGGGAAACATACAGACCTACAGATGTTTAAACACAGCTTTGGTGGCGGCTGTGGTGGTTTCCTCTTTAAAACCCAAAATAATCACTTTTCTATGTTGTTCTCAAACATGTTCGGGGTTATGCATCAATTAAACTGGCAAAATTCTTCAAAGATCTTTTGTGTATTTGAGATCAGTCTTGTGAGTTGTTAAGAAAACAAAATGAAAGATTTAACTTCAGGGATTGATTTCATTTGTTTGTTTTCTTTAGATTCAGAGCATTAAAATAGCACCAAACAACTATTGTCATTGTGAGGATGTAGAGTAATGTCTACTTGAGCAGAGAATGAAGTCTGTGTGTTGTAATCAAGCTCTGTGCCCTGTTTACATAATCGGGCTGAGCCGAGTTGTGCCACTTAATGGCTTTACAGCTTAAAACACCATCTGTACTGTCGACCAAGCCTCCAGTTCCCGCTCAGGTAAACGCTGTTAGCTTTCTCAGCACTGTTGCGTTGCGCTGTTAGCCACCAGGCGCCGGCTCAGCCATCACCATGTTGAGAGCCATGTGGAGGTGAATGTGCGACCCTTTCTGTCAAAAGGGAGAATCTACTTATTGTGTTTTTAATCAGGTAAATATATATATATATAAATAGGGATAAACAATGCAGATTTTGCAATTGTTATTGTTATTGTAAGCCACGCTAGCGCACAGCTCCAGGAATGGCGATGTCTGATGGTTGGTCCACCACTGTCGGGACATCTTGTTTAAACATTAATGGTCCCCAGAGGATGAATCCTACCGATTTTTGCTCTTTTCCTCATCGCGCATTAGGTCTACATTATTTGATTTTCATCTAAATATAGTGATTGCTGTACAACTTGGTGCCGTCATTCGTGGCCCCCTCACGATTAATTAATGCCCTACTCATCAGGTACACATTTCAGTTAGTCTGATCGTTTGGCTTATGTCTAAATACCTGCAAAACTAACAACTTTTTCAGGTGCATTCTGTGGTTGGAACACATCCAGTAGTAAACGAGGAGAAAGTAAAAGCTCCCTGTCAACAAAACACAAGGTCAAATCATCACATTGAGTGCTTCCAAACATACAATCTTCTCTTTTGACAAAATCATTTAACATTTGGGGCGCATTTCAGCAAAAGAAAATTGCAACCTTTCCTTTTGCATAAGACCCGAAACCTTTACAGGACATGTGTTTGGATGGTTACCCTGGTATTACATGTGCGATGTGTGTAGAGTGGGAGAACATTATAATGACATAGCGAAGTGGGAATGAACCATGGAGGATGTATGCTCACGGGGACCTTATAACAAACGAACACGCTGATTAACTGTTATTTTTACAAGCGGAAATTACAGACTGCCCATGAAGCATCCCATCTCTGTCAGTGGGGGCTCGCGCAGCCTGCTGGTTAAAAAAGCGCGCCGATGACGCAGCGGAGGAGGTTCAACCAAGAGGACTTTCTCTGCTTCTCCTTCTGATCCTGGTCGGCTTCCTGTTGGACGCAAGACAGATAAAGAGAGCGAGAGAGAGAGAGAGCGAGAGAGAGACAAAGGGCTGCAGCCAGATAACCCTCCTCATATATCCAGGACACTGCAGAACATTTCAGACTTCCAAGTCAAAGCTCCCGGAGAGAAGCCAGCTGTCAGTCCTGCTGCGTCCCGCACGGTCCTCCGCAAGGATCCACCGGCGGTTTTTGGACTCCAAGAAACCGCATTTAAAGCCACTAAACACGGTGAGTAGTTCTGAGGTCTCTTCTCATATTACTTTTATTTTGAATTGGATATCACGCAACAACAACAAAAACAATCAACATTAAAGGGTCACAATATGAGACTAATAACTAACCTCACCTGGAATATTACAGAGATTTAATAAAGTTAGAATAAACCACAATGTGGAGCCCACAGAGACACGTTAGGGGAGGAAATTAAACAACACAGACAATACAATGTAGTTCAACCTTTATAGAAATATCATGAATATAATAGTTTGTTTTCACTTAAGACCCATTGATGAATTTTCCACTGACCAGGTGCCAGAGTACAGAACACAAGACGCTGCTTGCCCTCACTGACTAACGAATATTTGGTAATCTGGGTGGATAAAAGATTGTACAGCCTGAGGAGAAAGGCTTTGTGAGTTGCTGAAGGATGGATTTTTTTTTAAAATGTTTATGGTTGATTGTACTCAGGATGAAGAATATCATTGAAGTGAAAGGGTAAGAATATGTATTGGTGATTATTAATAAGTAAGTCATTTATCTCGCAAAAAAGAAAAAGCCAAACATTTGCTTATTGCTGCCTAAAATGTGATGAGCTGGTGACTTTGATTGGGACTTTCTTTAATGTCTCTTTACGTATTCAAGGTATGTGATTACTTGATCATGTCTGCACGAGGGCCGTATATCTTTTAGGGTCTTGTTAAGGCCACTGGAGCTTGAGTTTCATTGCCAAACGCTGATTTGTGTCTGGACTGAAACATATTACTCAGACATTAAGGACAGTATTCAATTAGACATTAGTGCTGTTCCAATTAGTGTATTTGTTAATGGGCATACAAGGAACATTTTGGGCCTGCAATTTAATTAATCAAGCAAAAATGTCACATGTTCCAGTTTCTCAAGTGTCAGGGTTTGCCACTTTTCTCTGTTTTATATAATTGTGTATTTAACATCTTTTGGTTTTGGTCGGACGAAACTAGCAATTTGAAGACAACACCTTGGATCCTGGAAACATGTAATGGCATTTATCACAATTTTATGACATTTTATGGACTAAACGATTCATGGGTGAATGTTACAAAACAGCCAACAGATGAATTAGTAATGTAACTAATGATCAGGGGAGCTCTGGTCATTAGCTGCCCTAATGTTTCATCTGTAAAGTCATTGAGATGTCCAGACATGAGATTACCACCACCCAGTGACGATGACTCCATTGTGTTGCTCAATTCTGGGCGTTTGTTGCAGCCATCGTTGTTTGTGTTTGAGAAGGATCAGACATGCTGACGGCCAGTCTTCTCTCCTCTCTGACATCACCTCCCCTCTGACTTCTTGCCTGTTGGCTGCAGGGGTTTAACGGCCCTCTGGCCGCCGTAGCAGATGGGGTCAGAGTTGGTTTGGCAGCTCCGGCCGACCCTCTTCTTCTTCTCTCTCAGGGGTGCAAGAAACTCTCCGCTTGCCCCGGTGAAAACAAACAAACAGCCTCTCCACATGCAACAAAGGAGACATTTCTAGCTCAGTTAAGCAATTAAGTGAAGTGGCAGCAGAGGGAAATCATAAGGCTGCTGTTTGAGGTTAGAGTGATCTCACAAAAAGAGGTGTGGCTTTGAAAAGCATTGGTGATGATACATTTCAGAACATCATTAGGACTTATTATACACGCTGTGTTGTCTTTGTTGGTTAAATCCACACAGCTTCAGTGACTTTATAGCTGCAACTGCAACTATTTATTTTCACTATCGATTAATCTGGCTATTATTTTCTCTATCAAGCATTCAGTCCATAACATGTAGGAAGATACTGAAAAATAAATCACAAGTCCATTGCGACACAAAAACCAACATATCTATTACATTTGAGACACAGAGGTCAGTAAATGTTTGGACATTTTTGCTTAAAAAAACCCTAAATTACTCTCTCCAGCAAATCAGCAAAATTTATATTTCGCACTCCCAAACCTCTAGGGTTTCATCAGCAATAAACTTCACTAACTGGATCCACAGATGCAGCTGTTGATTATCTGCTGTGGTCGATGGCTGCAAACCAAACCACAGAACTTACTGTTGCATCATTCATCATGTGTACGTTCAGCTTGATGATCTGCTTTAACAAAATCATTACCACACACTCTGATGTATGGCCCTGGCTTGTTGCTCAATGTGTAAAAGCCTCTATTAGTCACAGTGACTAACTCTGGACGTCTCCTCTTTTTTCTGTCTTCTTTTCCAGGAAACAATGAAGATGCTCCTGCCTCTCGTAATCCTCCAGCTGCTGTTGGCTCCAGTGCTCATGGTAAACTCCCAGTAGATGAAGAACTGGAAACTAATTCACACCAATAACAAACACTGAATGATTGAAAATATACAAGTATTATAAGTTAGATTTGGTTCCAAACCAATCTTACCTACAGGTCCATTTTGTAACTTGACTGGAGCTTTCAGCATATCACACAGTCTTCTTCAACAAATGGAGTCCAGGAGATTTGTACTTTTCTGACCACTTAAAAAATGTTCATGTTGGATTATACATTATTCAGTTTCAAAGTTTGTTTGCTTTGAAAGAAAAGTTAAAGCATTATTACAAGGTTAATGTGGTTGCTTGTTCACATTGTGATGAGTGTATAAACTGGTGTGTTGTGTTCAGGTGGCCGGTGTGGATCACTGGGACTCATGGGGTCCTCATGGAGAATGCAGCCGGAGCTGTGGCAGCGGAGTGACCATGAGAACCAGAAGCTGTATCACACACAGGTACGTCTTCTTCCCACCTACCCACCCACCCACCTACCTACCTACCTACCTACCTACCTACCTACCTACCTACCTACCTACCTACCTACCTACCTACCTACCTACCTACCTACTTAGCCACCTACCTACCTACCTATATTGCCCCTACATTTACAGAAACATGCCTGTATAAACACAGACCCCCCCGTCTGCCTCCCTTTGACAAACTCAGCTCATTGTGAGTCCCTGAATACACTCACAGGTTGTGAATGAAGCTAATTGAGAGGTTCATGGTCACAGACTGTATCTCGATAGTAAAAGAATGTCTTGAAGTCAGGAGGACGTGGGCTTGTCTTGCATCCAGAGCAGACTGCGGGGAGGGGCTCTTTAATATTAAAATGACTTCTCTTTCCTGGGTGTTGGCTGCTTGTGAAGATCACTCTGCTGCACACGTTAGTTTTGTTTTTTAATTTATTTAAATGTGTTTTTGTCCATGTATAGGTTGTTTGGTAACATCCGACTGCACAGGACAGTGAGGAGTGTTGTTGCCAGTTTACATTGTAAATGTTCAGAGCTGGAATCCAGCCGGCGTGTTGCCTCATGTAACCCATGAAGTGATCTGTGTTCATGAGGGGGGAAGTGATGTGTTCAAGTACGAGAGTATTAGCAGCAAAATCCACTAAAAGCATCAAAAGTAAAAGTACTCATTCTGCAGAAAAATGTCTAATGTGTTTGATATATTAGTCTTTTTTTTGTCTTTGGGCCTCAAACTGTGAATTTACAAATTACAACATTAAAATGCTCATACATGTACAGTATTAATTATTGGTAAAAACTAAAATAATCAAATATTCTGTAATAACAACATATAATATCAGCCGTGTTTGCTGTGTTTGCAGTCTCTCCGAACGTGAAATACTCGGCAGAATGTAGTGTGCCTCAGATATTTAGCCATAACTCAGATGGAATTTGATAAAAAAAATGACATGTCGGATTTGTTTGCCCACCAGGCAGAACGTGTCTACAATGAGTTGTTTCTTTAACGTGTCTAAACAGTTTTCTGATTCGCCTGTTTGATACTTTGTTGCATTCATGGGAAGGAGAAACTGTAGGACAATGTGGTTTTGTCCCGATAGTTATCTGTAGGGTGGATGACGTTTGGTATTTTCCATTGATCTGTGTAAGATGCTGGATCCCAACGTGTCCAGTCAGTCAGTGAGTGAGTGACTCAGCCTGTTTGTCAGTGAGTCTGTTTCCTGTATGTAGCTGAATGATGAATAACAAGGAAGAAGTCCCGCCCACTTCTACCTATTTGGATGAACTCTGTCATATCTTGTCTGCCAGAATCACACCGTTAAATACTATGATTAAACTGCTGTTAATGCGTTGGGTGCATTCCAGGATAAAATTACCTCACCTCATGGGCTATAATCTATTTTAATTTTTCTGCGCTCAATGAATGTAGCTTTTCTGTTATGTGTCATTTTTTATTTTAAAATACAGTTTGATTCTCCAAATGCTTATTTTCCACTCCAAAGGTGAGAAATTGATAGGCTGGAGTGTTTGGACATGTTTTTGTTTCGGTTTTGGCGCACTGACAGGAGCGTGTCTTGTTTTTAAAGCTTAAGGGCAGGTACTTTGGAGGTGACTTAATCATGAGTTATCAGCGTGGCTGCAAGGGAGGCTGGCAAAACAATCAGCCACGCGTGCATGGATGTTTGTGCTGGTTTTGTGCTCAAAGGTGACGATGTTGAGACTTCTCCTGATGCTGAGAGCTTGTTTTCTTTTTTTATCACATGCAGAGATTAAAGAGGAATGCCACTTAATGTCTGAAACTTGATGACCCATAAAGGTTTAATCAAAGTTTAGTTGGAAACATTTTTAGAAGGCGAATGAAAACACATATTTGGGGTTTAAAGGGGCATTCCCCATGAAAACATGTCATCTGTGGCTCTGAAGGAGCTTTCCCCCTCCTTTATTACACAGTCTCTCACAGGTCCCCAAACTTCATGCAAAGTGCAATACTAAATCTCTGGAGTAACTCTTTAAAACTGAGTGAACTAATGTATCATTGAAGGCTTATTTGACTAATTTCTTGTAGCCTCATCAAGATAAATTACACAAGCATCAGATTTAATCTGCAAAAACATCATTCACCTCATCTTGATGCTCTGTCTTCTTCACTCAGGACTGATGGAGGACACAACTGTGTGGGACCAGACAAGTCTTACCGCACCTGCAACATCCAGGTGAACAAACACACCTAAAACAATGTATCATTTTTTAAATATTGTGTGTCTTCCTTATTTAAATAAACCATATATATTATTTTTTGTTTATATCTGCTCTGAAAGGATATTAAACTTTGTTCTCCCATCTTTCCGATCAGGACTGTCCCGAGGGATCCAAGGATTTCCGTGAAGAGCAGTGCTCCCAGTTTGATGGGAATGACTTCCAGGGGAAACTCTACAAGTGGCTCCCATATTATGGAGGTTAGAAGTAAAGTAAAAGTAGTATTTACAAGAGCAAGTAATGGGTTCCAAAAACCTAAAAAAATAAGATATATTTAAACAGACATATACCCCCTGTGGATGAATAAAGTATATATCTATCCATCTATCTATCTATCTATCCATCTATCCATCTATCTATCTATCTATCTATCTATCTATCTATCTATCTATCTATCTATCTATCTATCTATCTATCTATCTATCTACCTACCTACCTACTAAGATGCCACGGCTGTGTAACATAAATGAATGAAGGTCAAATTGAGAGACAACCTTTATTCTCAACTGAAACTTGTGTCTCTGACAGCTGAGAACGCCTGTGAGCTGAACTGCATGCCAAGAGGAGAAAACTTCTTCTATCGTCACCGCAGCTCTGTGGTCGATGGGACGCCCTGCCACCCGGGGCGGAGGGACGTTTGTGTGGAGGGAGTCTGCAAGGTAAGCCGCACAGAGAATGGACACGCACACCAGTTCAGATGAAATGTGATGCGATAAGAAAAGGGAACAACGAGACTACATCAAAAATGAGACGAGCAATACAGGTTGATAGTAAAGAAGCTTATTTTTATGATCTTGCTTTTAATCAATTCCACCTTTTTCTAACATCATGTTGTTATTTTATTTTTTAATTGCTTTTTTACTTGTTTCTATTTCTAATATTTTGCTTTCTCTTTAGGATTTTATTGGTTTTACTCCTTTGTTATTGATTTGTTTCTACTGTGAAACGCTTCGAGCTGCATTTTATCTTATGAAAGATGCTACTTAAATAAAAGTTATTATTATTATTTATTTAAGCTTATGGTTAACTTTGGTCTCTCAAGTGATGAACACTCGTTGAACAATATATGTGTGCTATAAGGTCTAACAATCTCATTTCCATCTGAGAGATCATGTTCGTGGCTAAAAGAGAAAACTAACAACTATGTAACTTTCAGTAGTGCATCATTATTTTGTGACCCTTGATAATTTAACTACGAACTTTTCTAGTTAAAAAAAAAAGTCTCCTTATAAGTATCATTCGGTCTTTGTGACAGAACTTTAGTTACATGCATGCTGCTCTCCGTCTGACCCGGTCCTCTGCTTAGATAAAACTGCACTGAAACGCTGATGTTCAATGATTACATGACTGTCGAGCTTTGATATAAACAGAAATGCAGCTTCTCGCCTCATCAGCGTTGCAGATATGATCTAATGACGCGATCACTGCGCCCGTCAGTCATTTTATTAGTAAATCAAAGTCAGAGGAATGAAACGTGACATTAACCAGAGTGGACACAGCGGGAGGAGCTGAGCAGCAGGGAGAAAGATTAGTTTCACTATGTGGTAATATCAAACACTTCTTCTGCTCTCGTGTAATTACCGCAGCAGCCTGTGAAACACCTCCTCTATTTAACCTCTGACATCATGTCTTCATTACCTCCTCTGTGGGAAGCGGCTGTCCAAAACCCACTCTGTTCTCATGTCTTATTTTTTAACCTCATTGTTCTTTTGCTTTTTAAACCTATATAATAACTTAAGGTTTTAAGATTGTTATTTTTACAGAACCATTGTGTTCCCAAAGGTCCACTTTTCTCTTTCACCTTGTTAAAACAGGTATTGTTTTGGTTTGGCTTGGCTGATGAAACCGGCAATTCTGGGATTGGACTTTTGCCTGTTTGAGGGTTTCTGTAGTAAAGTTGATGCAGCACATCAAGAAGAGCGCAGCTGTTGGAATTTTGAAGACCAATATTAATACACTGGCAACAGACACAGCACTTCTACTAAGTATTCTACATTGTTCGGATGAAAAAACCATCAAATCACTGCACACTAAAACTCTCCTGTAAAACTCTGTTGAATTGGAGTCTAAAGAGTGAAAAAAGATTAATTAAATTCTTCCAGATTCTTATTGACGGCTCTGCAAACTGTTTAGAAAGTTGGAGTATCAGCATTACATATCTGCACCGTCATGCTGGTTCTTACGCCTCGTTAAAGCAGTTCCTGTTTTGGTTATGGTTTGGCTGATGAAACCGGCAATTCTGTGACTGGACTTTTGCCTTTTTGAGGGTTTATGTAGTAAAGTTGATGCAGCACATGTTTTATGTGCAATTTTCATTTTTGTGTTGATATTCTCGGCCACCTCGCACTGAAATAAACATGATGTGTGTTTTATCATAACAATACCTGTAAGCTGTTGGATTGTTTTTTACTCTAAAGAGGAACGAAAGATGAATTCAATTCGTACAAATTATTTTTGAAAGTTCTGCAAACTGAACATTTGGATTATCTGTGTTACATATCTGCATAGTCGTGCATGCAACACAGGTTCCTTCACCTTGTTAAACCAGGTCTTGTATTCCTTAGGTCATCCCTGAAAAAGGCCAATATCCACCGCACATCTCTCAAAGACTCTGGCACCAACACGCTTTCTGATAAAACTTTTTCTCGATACTTTTTCCCTCAGCGTCTTGGCTGTGACAACACGCTGGAGTCTCTTCAGCAGGAAGACCCCTGCCTGCAGTGTGGGGGCAACGGACAGTCCTGCTCCCAAGTCAAGAACAGTTTCTCTGTCCGCGACCTGCCAACTGGTACGCTGCACATTTAAAACTACCAGATGTTTTCAATCAGCTCATTTGTCACACCAGAACATGATTTCCCTCTCTCTGAGGTACCACAAAGCTCTGATTTCTTTAGTCTGACTTTACAGCATTTTGTAGATTGTGTGTGTGTGAAATGAGTTGCGTCTCATTTTCATCTCAGGCTACAACCAGATGTTCATCATCCCTGTTGGAGCCACCACCATCAGCATCAGAGAAACAGTGGCCACACGCAACTACATTGGTGAGTTTGTGTGTTTAGAAAACAGACTAAGAGAGGATCATAAGAAATAGTTTACAGCTGTAACATACTTTTCTGATTGTATTCTGTACATACACTGACTGTAACCTCTGTGCACGGCCAGCTATCAAGAACCTGCGTGGTGAGTACTACCTCAATGGCCACTGGGTAATTGAGTTTTCCAGGGCGACCCCCATTGCTGGGACTATGCTGTACTACCAGCGAGGAGCTGAGGGTGACAACGTCCCCGAAACCATCATCGGCCGCGGCCCCACCACCGAACCCCTGGTCGTTGAGGTAACATTGATTATTTGCTTTGTCTGTCAAATGTTTAGTTCAAAATCTCTCCCTAAAGCTGATACAATCAATCTTTTGTATAATAGCAAAGGATCAAATTAGCATGAAATGTGAGTCCCCTTATACCGTCTTTTAACGTTTCAACGTTTTGGATTTACAGCCTGCAACTTTCCTTTTTTTGTTCACTCACTGTTCAAATAGCCTAGTTTTCACCCTCAGCAGGCGGCTGTTTTCAGCAAAACAAGTTTTTTAAAACCATCCTATGCTACCTGTTTAGCAACAAACTAAATTTAGCAGACCCAAATATTCCCCTCGGAAGTTGGTCGAGAGCCAAACAGAGCTAAAGGGAGAGTAAATATTGGACTTACATTCATCAGTTGGACACAAATTGTGTTGCAGGTTTCGTCCTCTACGGACCAGGAATATTTTCTTTATAAATTCATTTGAATCTTTATGTCCAACCCTCTCCTCTCAGCTGATCAGCCAGGAGCCAAACCAAGGAGTGGAGTATGAATATTATCTTCCCAATGGACGCTCCAGACAGGGCTACTACTGGAGTTTTGGATCCTGGTCTTCCTGCAGCAGAGAGTGTGGATCAGGTCAGAGTCTCAGATAAACACAGGCAACGATTTAAACGTCCCGAATGCAGACCAGGACTCGTTGAAAAGCTTTTCATCACCTGCTTCTTGTAAGATGACACAAGTCCGTTCTCATTCTTACCGCCATCAGGCTCCCAATCTCGTTTGGTGTTCTGCACCGTTGACAACGAGTCCTACCCTGACTACCTCTGTGCATCTCTGCCGAGGCCACAGACCAACCGTACATGCAACCCCCATGCATGCCCACAGAGCCGCAGGTAAACTACAGTCAAATTTCACCTGTAAGAATGTGACATTTCAGTACACTTTAGCAGAATTTTCAACAGCATCCAGATTACATTTTGTTCCATCAGGAGTGTTGGCGTCTTTGAATGTGCTTGTGAAAGTGGAAAAAGCAGCAGCTTATTGACTGTTGTTGGTGTGTTGTGACTGTCTGAAAGGATGGCGTACCTGTATCCACCAAAGTTGTGGAGATCCTCAAAAAGGCCCCGAGCCTATGTGTTCAGGTAACTCAGGCTCTGTAGTCGTAGCGTTTAGAGTTTTAGCAAACACAGGGGGGAGATCTTAATCATTTAGTCATTCATTTATCTCATTTTCTGAGCATGCATGATCGTTTTTTTGTAATTATCTTAAATTATATCCATGCTATGATTCATATTGACACCTGGAAAATGGAAAAATCTTTAGCTGTAGTAAGTGTAATAAATGTCAAACTCTCCCCCTTCAGATGTGTTTGACTCTATAGCATCTGTGTATTTAGCGCAAAGCCTTGCTCCTCCATGTGGGGTGAGAACGAAGACAACAGTCCAGCTCAGAGGTCTCCTTTCAGCCTTTTAATGATTCTCATTCGTCTTGGACACACTTAACGTCTATCACCAGGGAGACCAGGCGGTGATTTGATGCCAGATTTCCATCAAAGAAACCTCCTCCTCCTCCTTTAACCTCCCAACTTGTGGCCCCTGCACCTGATCGCTGAGCTGGGCTGCTGCCTGATTGCTTTAGCAAACTGTACAAAAACTCTCTGTGCGTTAGTGTAGCTGGTGTGTTGTGAGGTGTTCGTTAAAGGTTAAAGGTCGTCATGCGGGCGGGGTGTGGGGGATTGTGTGGATCTGAATGGGACCCAGCAGCAGTGAGTGTGGTAGTAAATAGCCGGGGCTTCAGTCAGTGACTCTCTGGTATTTCCTGCTTCTTTTCTTTGATGCTGCTGCTCAGAAACCTGAGATGTTTAAGAAGCTCTCGGGTGTCGCTAACTGCACACTTATTATTCCTCAAATGAAAGATATAGACCAGGAACAGTTGATGTCCCTGTATATGTGTGCTAACAGTTGATGTTTGTGTATGTGTGCTAACAGTGAGCTTGCCGGTCAGAGTGTTTTCCAGTCTTTGTGATTAACGCTTCTAGTAGTCAAATTAACCAGGAGGTGAAGAAAGCTGCTGGTTTTGGGGTTTTCTTTAACACAGCGATCTCCAAAAGGATGTGTTGTTTTTAACGTGATCGCGTCTCGATTAGCAAGTATTTTAGTAGCTTTGTAGCCTTTATATATCTTTTTTAATTCCAAAACACTAATGCGTATCAGAGCTGAAGAATAGGGATGGGTATCGTTTGGGTTCGATACCGGTGCTAAACCGATACTTTTAAAAAGATACCGGTACCTAAACGGTGCCTGAACCGATACTTTTTATTGCCAAGGCAATTTTTTTTCTTCAAATTGAACAATATATTAACTGTTTAAAGTATATTATAAATATAAATAAATAAATACATACAAAACACTTGACTTCAAACTACAGCTTCAAACCTTTTAACTTCAAACTATAAACAATATATTTAAAAAAAGAACAGACACAAGCATCAGGTGGCCTGATTGGGAACGTGTGCAACAGAACTCAGAAACTGTTGGATTCTACAAACTGCTGCTTTACTGGACTACACGTCATGATTAATATCAACTGGAGAGATTTGTTCCAGCAAGCAGAGGAAGGATGTTCAAAAGCTCGTGCTCGCGTCTCCAGCGATCTCTGTGTGCGCACGCAGCGTGTGGTGTGTGAGCGCTGGAAGCCCCGCCCCCCTTGAGCCCGGCTCAGGCAGACAGAGAGCGGAGCAGCGAGTGCGCTCTGATCCGCGATATTTTAATAGTATCGATACATCAAAATCTGATCGTGTTTAACGTACGGGTACCGCGCTACCTTTTTAGTATCTATATACCGTGCAACATTACAGAGTAGTGTAAAAAAAGTATTTAAATCGGCTCAGGCACCGAAAGAAAGCACCGAAATCTGCGTTGCGTTTCGGTCCGGTAGGTACCGGACGTGTTGGAACCCAACCCTACTAAAGAATGGTCGGTCGTAACTGGGACCTTTGGCCCCATTCAACGATTTTCTTTTAATCAATTTATCATTTTATCATTGAGCAAAGATGACAATTCCATCTGCCTCCAGCTTCTTAAGTTTTAGGAGTTTCTTGTTTTAAATCATCTTAAATAATTTGGACTGTTGCTCAGACAAAATGAGATTCACCATTGTTTATCATTACATAGATCAGGGGTGTCAAACATACGGCCCGCGGGCCGGATTCGGCCCGCCAGGGGGTCCAGTCCGGCCCGCGGGATAATTGTAAAAATGTGAGAGAAAAAAAAAATGCAAAAAAAAATTTGGAAAAAAAAAAAAAACCTCAGTATGGATTCGAACCACTGATCCTCTGATTGTAAGACGTGCATGGTAACCATTGAGCCACAGACACAATTGATCACAGTACTGACTTTACTAAAAATATTGCCTAACTGCAAGGGAGTCTGCAGAGGAGAGCCCAGGCAGGTAAACAGTGGGCTGATGTCTGAATTGTTGGTCTTTATGTTTCTAGTTTATTGAAGAAAGACCTTAAAACAGGGTTTATCATCCAAAAACCTCCAACAATGATTTAAACAGAGAGTAATATTGTCATTATGTATGCGTTATTATGCTGTGATTTTACTGGTTCGGCCCACTTGAGGTCAAAATGGGCAGCATGCGGCCCCTTAACTAAAATGAGTTTGACACCCCTGACATAGATGAACTGAATAAACGATACACAAAACTAATTGAAAAATATCATATTTTGCATATATTCAAAAGTTCACGTCAATGACAAGAAAAATACGAAGTGGGGCTGCGATGCCTTTGATTGCCCAGATTTTCAAAATTCCATCCCTCATTGTACTGATGCTGTTTAGAAAGTGAAATAATGTTTTTAAAATGTTCTTCATTTTTTTGTGCTCTACATTACTACGTTTCCTTACTTGTGTTCCTTCTCCCTCCTCTTCCTCACGTCGGGTTTTTCCCAGCTGGAAAACCGGAGAGTGGAACAGCTGTTCCGTTACCTGCGGTGGAGGCTCTCAGGTGCGCAGCGTGCAGTGCGTCTCCCATGATGCCGTGGGCCCCCGCGTGGTGGAGGACGCCGTTTGCGCCGCCTACGCCGAGGCTCCGCCCTCTCTGCAGACCTGCAACATGCAGAAGTGTGCAGAGTATCAAGTGACCAGATGGAGCGCGGTGAGTGAAACACTAGACTGAAGGTCGAATGAAACGAAACAACAAAAATCAACAAGCTTTATTTACTTACATAATTCAACAATTCTACGTGTATTAGCAAATTAAGCTCACAGTATAAACTCTTATATTCCAACTGGAGGGAAAAATATTAATCTGCTGCACAATAAAGAACCTTTTTAAACTCTTTTTTAAAAGTTTAATAACAAAACGGAATCTAGAAGGTGGTTGATCAAGTGAAAGTGAAGATAAGTGAAAATAGAAAAATCCTGATACCTGATAATAAATGGGTCATATGAGACAAGCAATGAGATGTGTGAGTTTGCAACTAGCTTTTTGGCTTAAAAAAGGCTTATGCAACCAAATAAATATCCTTCACCTCAGCAGGAAAGAAGAATTTGAAAATATCATTTTTTTTCTTCTAGTTTGTCTTGTATATATCAATAAGTATCCCAAACTGAAGCCAAAAAAGTCCTAGGCCTAAAGCACTCAATGCAACCTATTTGAATAGCAAGAAACCCAAGCTGCAGATTTATGTCCAGATTTGTCTTTTTACAAGTATAGTTCCCTTTCTTGCACTTTATTTTAAATGATATCAAACAATATGACTTTGTCCGCATTAAAAATCAATCTGTGCTGTTGTGTCTGCAGTGCTCGGTGAGCTGTGGTTCAGGCCAGCAGACCAGAGAGGTCACCTGCGTTGGTTCAGGGGGAATGCGGCTGGAGGAAACATCCTGCAGCACTCTGCTCCGACCGACCGCCGCCCGACCCTGTGAGATGGCGGCCTGCCTGAAAGAGATCAGCTGGCACGTCGGAGACTGGGGACTGGTGAGTGTGATGGGGACCAGCGGACACACACAACACTGGGTGTTATCGTGGCCGAATGTGAATTTGCACAATGTGCATTTCTGCCTCTCAGATCGAGTTTTTACTGGTTATGATCTCTCTCGGTTTTTCTTTCAGTGCTCCAAGAGCTGTGGCTCCGGCTCACGAGAGCGGCAGGTGATCTGCTCCGACCAAGAGAGGAACCTGTACCCTGTGGTTCAATGTAACACTTACCCCAAACCCTCCACCGTGGAGCGCTGCAACACCCAGTCCTGCTACCGCCCACAGGGTGAGAGCATGCAACACGAGTCCCCTGAGTCATGTTTTCTTTGCTCACACCACATCTTTTCGCGTTCTGTATCTGTATCGTTGTCTATCTGAAGTGCTTCACATGGCATAATGAGACTAAGTGTCTGTTCCAGCGCTCTGCACACCCGGTTCCTGCGGCTCCATCTTTAAATAAAAGTACAAACAGATGTTCAGTTTTAGAATAAATGACTGAATTATTGTGTTGGTTTGTTTATTGATGCTCTGTGCAGGAGTTCCCAGCATCCAGGACACACAAGGACACAACAACACACAGACTGTTTTCCAGCCTTATGTGCCAGACCATGCGACAGGTTGGACTCAAATCTTAAATATGATCTGTTTCTCTTTAAAGATTGGTTTATACTTGGCGCTCCCTGCATGTTTCAGCCATGACTATAACACGTAGTTCACTGACAAAAACACACGTCGGGGGATTATTATTATCTCAATCAAATGCATTTAATATTTTACATTGATATATATATTCCTCTTCGGCGTAGTGGAGGTTGGTTTATGGTGTTTTTTTCCCTGGGTTTCACTGTCTTTTTGTTTCCTCACTGCACATTTTGTTTGCACGCCCTCCGGTGTTTCGGAGAATAATGCAACGAGCAGCGTGTTGAGCTTTGTGCGTGATCGTTTATACTCACATGCGAGTATAAACAAAGCCTTACTCACCTGTAATATCCCTCTAATGACAGTTATACCAGTGACTCTCTGGAAAGTAAAAATACAAAGCATTTTAGACCAAATGATAAATTTGTGAACAAGATATTTTGTTGTTGTTTTAAAACAAAAACAAAACAAAACAGTGTGATTGCACCCTAATAATTGCTTCCTCTCAGTTCCTCGGCCCTACATCCTCTCTGATATAACTCCTGTCACTTTGTGCCCATCAGCCCCCCCCCTCCCTGACCCTGTCCCAGCACTAATTATCCAGGCCTGATTGACATGTTTTCAGGGGTCCATGGGCATTGTTGGCCTGATTAAAATATTTCTGAAGCACTGAAGTGTGGAAGTGCTGGCTGTTGTGTTTCTGGTATGTTCTGGCATTCTGCAGCAAGAATTTCAAGTTGTGTGTGTTCATTTCCTGTGAGATTGTTTACTCTTGAAGGCTGGAACTTCTTGTCCCTTGATTCTCCTCGGTTCCCGCCGCCATCTTTCCATAAACAAATGTTTCAGGTTAATTGTACGTATGTGTTTTTCCTTTATGTGCTCTTTTCTGTGGCAGCTTCCTGTAAGGGCCGCCAGCACAAAAGCTTAGACTCCATTGTACATTTGTAAAGCGATGTGTGAACTTCTCTTTCGCTTTGTGTCGTCTTGTGTGTATGTTAATTTGCCTCCCACTTGGTTTCGTTGCAGCCCGCAGGCCGGAGACGGATCCGAGCCAGACGAACACAGTCCTCGACCCTCACGGCTCCGCCCCGGCCCTCCACTGCAGCCAGTCCCATTATGGCTGCTGCCCAGATGGACGCACTTCAGCCGGGGGCCCCCAGGGTCTGGGCTGCCCACATGTCCCAGCTCCCACCCCTGTCCAGCCACACTGCGTCCAAACCAGGTATCCAGCTCCAACCTGCCATATGGCTGAGGGCACATATGGACCCTGTTTTAGAGCCTCTGTCCGGGTGTCACTTTTATGGCCCTCTGACCAGAGATCGTTTGGCGTTGCTCATGAACACAGAGGTTACCACTAAGTGACCAGAGGTTTTCTTAGAAAAGTCAGAGTTGCACATTTTTGTTATTTTTGTACCTTCAGTACAAAGTGTTTTACTGTCTGTTCCTGCTCCCTTCTTGTTCTGTGTGTCAGTTACGGCTGCTGCCAAGATGGAGTGACGGCGGCTCGGGGCCCCAACCAGGAGGGCTGCGTGGAGTACGCGGCTCCTGCACCCACTGTAAGCAGACATCACAAAAATGTATTTCACATGCTCGCTGACAAACCCTTCTTTACTGGGGTGACCAGACAGGCCATGAAAGCGTTCTCCTAATCTGTGATGTCACGTTTCCTCAGGCTGCTGCTTCTCTTCCCACTGAGAATGGAGCGCAGTGCCGCATCACCACCTACGGGTGCTGTTATGACCGCACCACACCTGCAGGAGGACCCAACGGGGAGGGCTGCCCCAGCCCACCCAACCACAGTAAGAGACTGTTGTAAATACATTATTACATATTCATCTTTTGTGTGTGTGTGTGCTTAAACTCCCAGAAAAGTTCATTCTTGATCTTAAAAGTAGTAGTTTAACAAAAAAAATCCCACCTCCCCTCACTAGCTTATTCTGTAGCTTTAAACTGTATCATACAGTATGTCCTTCGATGTCATCTGAGCTAGCTCTGTCCATGGATGAAGACAATGTGATACAGCTGAAAGTGCAGGAAAAGTTAGTAATGAGTCCTCGAGACTTCATGTTGCTCTGTTTCTTTGATGCAGTTGAGCGCTCCATCTGCTCGCTGCCTCGCGCCGCCGGCTCCTGCAGCGGCTGGGTGCCTCGCTACTACTACGACGTCATTGTCTCCAAGTGCGTGCATTTCTGGTACGGAGGTTGCCACGGCAACACAAACAACTTCATGACCCGGGCCGAGTGCCAGAGGGGTTGCCGGGAGCCTGCAACGGGCCAGCAGGGCCCGGGGCCGGTCGCTCCTGCCGCAGAGCCGACTTCTAGAAGGGAATCCACCGCTGGAAGGACCGTACTTGGAGCAGGAACAGCATCTGGAGCAGGAACAGCATCTGGAGCAGGAACAGCATCTGGAGCCGGTGGATCCACATCCAGAGTAGGGAACGCATCCGGAGCAGGTGAATCCACGTCTGGAGGGTCAACAGGTGGGTCACGCAGCATGGGGAGGATTTTCACAGTCCAGGGAGGATCGACCAGTGGCACCGGCAGACAGGCCACAAGCGCCGCCAACCATGCCCACAGAGCCAGAGTCTTCCTGCGCACTCGCCGACCTTCCCCTGCCACCGCTGCACAGCACACCGGCCCAGCGGCGAGGTAAGACCCCAAAAGACCCAGGGAGCACAGCGAAAAGCTCAGTCCCTGCCCCGGCCTCGCCTCCACTGGCCCCATAAAGCTGTTTACAGCCTTCCTCCCTCTGCTGACGGAGCCCCCCGGAGTGTGAGGAGGGCCAAAGAGACAAACATCATGCGCAGACAAATCGCGTGCATCATTCTCTTACCCCCAAAATAAGACGATTAGGTCAAAGTTAAAGTTGTTTATCATTGTGCTAAATATTCCCAGGCTACATGCACATGTTAATTACTAATGAAGCATCTGTAATCTGAGAAATCAAAGTGAAGACTAAATAAATAGTCCATCCTGCCTTCTTTAACAAGCTTTAAAGACAAAATCAACTAACTTAAAGAGTAACTTAACACCCCCTGGAATGCTGTGTTCGAAATCGCATACTAACATACATGTAGGCAATGAAAATGCCCGGATGTAGAAAACATTAGCAAGAATATCTGAGTGTTCACTGTACATACTCAACTGTCCCACAATGCTCTGGGTCTGGGTGCCTTGAGACCGGTCACTTTATTGGGTTTTAAAATGTTTTAATGCAAGACAGTAACCCTTTAGATTTCCAATATATGGTGAGATTATACAAATGTATGATGTTTGCGACCGTTTTTAGAGATGAGAGAATTACTTTGGGGTGAGCTTGAGCGTTCATAAAATCACTCTTATGCATCATCTAGTAGGCAGTGAGCAGTACACCCAGATTCAGTAAGTAGTACGTAGTGCGATTCTCAACACAGTCACAGGCTTGTTTTTGCTGCAGTGATGTAGATGTGTACTTCAGGGTGTGGCAGTCGTGACATCACTGTTTAGTGGTAACAGGTGCAACAAACCCAAAACCTTCAACCAGGGAGGTCTGTGAAACATCCTATTGTTAAGTTACTCTTTAAACACATTCTATTATATTCTATTATATGTGCTTTATTTTATGATACATGCTCTTTCTACAATGTAAGCGCACATACCTCTGGTGACGCCGATATAATCTAAACCCTTGCTTTGCAAAGTTCAACCACAGCCATGCTACTGTACCTTGAGCTCCACAGACTGTCACTCTTACGCTTGCAGCACCTGGTGTTTTTCCTTCAACCGCGACAAAATGTCCGAAGAAGTCGACAACCTCACAGCAACCCTAAAATGGACGTTTCTTCTGTTTAATGCTTCTGGGACTTTTCACTGTCTGTCCGGAGTTCCTGTTAGTCGCCGTCCTGTGCTTATTTGTGCCCGCTACCTCACCGTGTCCACCACCTTCGTGCTTTGTGTTGTCACCTCAATGTCAATTTGATCAAACTAATAAAGGTTCTGCTGTGATGCTTCATGTTGTTGTCACTAAACTCTGTCTGTCTCCACCTCAACATCCGTGTAGTTTGGTGTGTTAGCGCCATCTTCGGGGGCACATTGTTCGTCAACTTCTTTGCTGGGAAATTTGTCTTTGATTTGTAGCTTGCAGACTTAGTTGTTTTCTGGGTGAAGGTTGCATTGTTTTGTGTCGTCACTTTTTACATTGCATGGGCCAATTTTGTGTGCCAAAGCTGGGTTTCCCCTCTGTCTTTTCTCTCTGATGAACCTCTGAAGCCAGGTTGTGGGCAATCTTTATGCTTGCTTTGGTGACTACTAATAAAAGTACCAACAGCGGAGCATAAAGTGACTCTTTCATTCTCTTCCTCCCTTCAATCTTCCAACTTCCTCCTGATCCTCCATCCTATTCTTTCCTCCTTTCCTTCCTTTCCTTTGTGCTCGTATCCTCCTGTTTCCTCAGTTTGACCCTTGGAGAAGTGACCATCGATAAGTCAGACCCCTCCACGGTGGAAGCTTTAGTGGGCCAGACCGTTGTGCTGCCCTGCAGAGTCAGCCCGCCGCCGTCCTCCACTGTCAATGTGGAGTGGAGGAGAGATGGCGTCCCTCTGTCAACTCACAGGTCTGTAGAAACACACACACACACACACACACACACACACACACACACACACACACACACACACACACACACACACACACACACACACACACACACACACACACACACACACAGTATATTTGTTATTTTCTGTGAATGTTTGTGACTATTCTTTTCTGTGTGTGTTCTGTAGGCATCACCAGCAGCCCAATGGTTCCCTGTTAGTTGGTCCTCTCACTAAGTTGGACTCTGGTTGGTTCTTGTGTGTTGCTACTCGTGAACAGGAGAGAGACCACCGCTACATTTACCTGTCTGTCTCAGGTAATGCAGAGCTTTTATATGAAACTAGTGCTGGAAACATGTTTGCTAAGAACGTGCCGAATGCTCGGCCTGTGGTGTTGCTGCTTGCGGCTTCACATTCAACACTGTGCTTTCTTTGGTCCTGAGTAATACACCCGGCATGACATAGTACACACACACCCAAGTAGCAGCTACTCATCATCAGAAACACTGGTGAAATACACGAGGGGCTGACTTTACCGCTAACTAAGGAAGGCAACTGCCGAGCCCCCAAACAGCTACAGATTCATAACGATGATAAGATATGAAAAATATTGAATTATGTTTCTATTCTAACTCATCGTACCCAGAAGTAACATACAAAAGGCCCCCAAAACACACAGACATCAGGGTGACTCGTCGTCAGAAACCTCTGTGAAACTTTGTTTTAAATTATAAATAGGCTTATGAGTCGCTTGTTTTGAGATCCCTAATGCAGTTGGATCAGGGATTTAAATCCGTGGAGCTATAAATTAGTATCAAGTCTCACAGTGGCGAAACACCAGTGAAATACACTCTGGTTTAATTCTGCTTCCTGTTGGCTCTCTGCTTGTGTTGAGTCCAGAGTCGTGTAGAAGAACCCGGGTGTGAATGTTTTTTTGTTAATCACTAAAGAAATACATATTTTTGATTTACAAATACAAGGCATATATGGATATAAACAATGTGTAGGTTGTCCAGTAAACGGAGGACACAAAGAAAGCTTCTGAGGAAAAAAACTTTCAAAAAACCTGTGCAATCAGCTAATTGGGGCCAGATTCGGTCAAAACCTTAATTTGACCGACTTTAACCCCAATTAGGTCGTCACACGGAAATCCCAAAGATCGAGGCGAAGCTGATGCTGATGTCACAGATGATGTCAGAGGTTGTGTCTGAACATGCTGACTTCGCCGGCCTTCATGCATGATGTGTTAATGGGACATTATGTAAGTGAATTAAGCATTGACCCAATTTGTGTGTGTGTGTGTGTGTGTGTGTGTGTGTCTTATAGAGGGTACCTCACTGCCCGGAGACGGTCCGTTGCCTCGGTGAGAACAATCTCTCTTTCTCTGCATACTCAAAAGTCTTTCTGAAAATACAAAGAAAACAAATTGAAGAAGACAAAACACCAAAATCAGTGCAGCTTAATATTTGTATTCTTTCCAACGTCCTCTTTAATGTGTAGCCGTATTACATTAAAAATGATGAAACCGTCACTGTCGTCGCTTCTCAGCTTCAGCATCGAGCGGTCGCGCTCGTCTTTGCTGGAAATGCGAGCCGGACAAACTGCCAGACTGTCCTGCACAATCGTCCCTCCGTCAGCTCTTCAGTCTGTCAGCATCCAGTGGACTAAAGACGGACTCGTCCTCAGTGACTCCAGGTAAATATCCCACGGCCCCACTGATTTATACACTCATTGGGATTCAAAGGAACTTTCCATCTTGTAACCAGAAGAATTACAATAAAGTTGTCATTTATTCTTAAAGTAAAAGTAAGGTCTTGAATGCAGGACTTTTACTTGTAATGAAGTATTGTAGACGTATATACGGACGTATTGTGCTGTGATGTGCGAGCAGGTGCCTTGATTTGCTGCTGTGTCGTTGCAGGTTTACCCAACATTCAGATGGCGCTCTGACCATCGGCTCTCTGAAGTCTGCAGACTCTGGCGTCTACACGTGCACGGCCTCTTCTCAGCAGCAGCTGGAGCAGCGGCAGCTGCAGCTCAGAGTTCAAGGTGACTTTTATTGTCTCTGTTCAGGCGTCTGTTGATGCTGTCGTTTCACGTAAGCACCAGCAGAGGTCGCTATATGTGAGTGTCATGAAATAGACATTTTAGACTTAGATATGCAGAATAATTCTCTGGGAGTCTGTGAGATTTATGTTTTTTTTTTCTGTTTCTGTTGTCCAGCCGACCTGAAGATCACCACAGCTCCCAATAACATCCAAGTGTCTGAAGGCAGCACAGCTCTGCTCCCCTGTGTGGTGTCAGGAGACAACGTCAACATAGGCTGGTCCAGGTAATCACAAGTATAATCTATTAGACGTGAATGTTTGTCACAGCACGTGCAGCACAATGTAGTGACACAAATAAGATAATTATACTTTTTATAATTAAAAACCTTAAGGTTGTTTGTTTTCATAAACAAGTACATAACTTGTACTAGAGGCGCAGATAGAAATAAAAATGGTCTCACAGTTTTTGTAGTAAGTTTGATGTTCAGTTCCAGATTAATTTATTAATTACTTTGACTAAGACTTAGTTCCAGAGTTATCCAGCTTGTACAGTCTGTAACAGAGTCAGATATTGTTGATTCAGATTGATTTTCTATTATTATTATTTTTTGGAGAATGTGTGTCAAAAAAAGTTTAAAAATTAAAAAGAAGAAAAAGTTATAAAGTCTTCTGCTGAGTTACTCAAAAAGAAAAATCTAAAATAATTGATAAGAACATTGCCGTATTATTTTTACTTTTTCAAGGTGAGTTGATAAAAGAAGCTGCACAAAGCTCACAGGCCTCAACTGCCTCTCTCCTCTTTTTCCACAGAAATGGTGTGCCGGTGCGTCCAGACGGCCGTAACATCCAGAAGTCCTCTGACGGCAGCCTGATCCTGAACAACGTCAAGCCTTCCGACGAGGGCACGTACACCTGTAATGCTTACACCGGCATCTACTCCGTGAGCGCCACGGCTGAAGTTAGAGTCATTAAAGACATCCAACAAGGTGAGGATGAAAATATCGTAGCCATCCAGATGTTTGTTATGTTCCCGTCTGCAACAGAATATACATCATGCGAGTTTCACAAGAGATTGTTTATGAGCTTTCGTATCTAGATGATAATTTGTTTTAGCATTTGGTTTATTTGAAAAAAACATTGGTTTAATTAAATAAAATTCAAATAAATTTGCCACTTCGTTTCACTTCATTATTACGACTTCTATTTGAATCTTTGAAAGAATTCATAGAGGTGAGCAGCAATTCATGGATCTGGAACCAGACCAACAAGGGCGATATTTTCAGTGATGTGGGAACAAAAAACTAAACAAATCTTTTTCAGACAACACAACATAAGAAACTGAACAAGCAAAGTGTAGATGTGAGATGAATTCACACCACACAATGTCTTTTTAATCTCTGTTGCAGGTGTTGATGTGCCACCAGAATGCGTGGACCAGCCTGATCTTGCCAACTGCGAGCTGATAGTTTACGCCCGCCTTTGCTCCAACTCATACTACTCCAGTTTCTGCTGTGCCAGCTGTACCAGGCACTCACAGAGGAACGACCGGTTTGGCCGTCTGGGCTGAAGCTGCAGAGGGTTTTAAAAACTGTGGGACGGGGTGGGAGAGGCGACAACGGAGGGCTACTGCTTGAGATATTGAAGCTGCATTTTGAAAAACCTTCCAACACTGAACCTTTGCCAAAAGTACTCAAAACTGCAATGGAAAAAGGGACCGACTACGAGTAGATGTCGTTAAATCTGTGAACCTGAAGTTCAGGGAGTCTGTTTGTACACTGCTGCACGAAACACTGAGTATGGAGACACTGAATATACTGTAGGGGCCTTAAACGTACCATTGTAAACCTGGAGAGTCTGTTGATTGTGATGAAGCAAGAGTCAAACTTTCTTTGTCGTTATTCCTCCGCCACGTCTTTAAAATAAGTTATTTTCTCTGTGGACCTACTGTACGTGTTCTCTGTTTTCTAGAGAATGCTTTTACTTGCAGGTCATCAAAAAGATTGAACATGTAAATCCAGTGAAATTAAACTGTTTTAATGTAATGTATATTTTGAGCATTTCACTGATAAAAAAAAGGTTGTACTTTCTCTTCGTAATGTTTATTTTTATGTAATTATTTGATATTAAAAATAATATTTTGATAAAAAGCGGCTGGTGGATTTGGATTAATGTGTGACTTGATGTTCCAGTCTGCACCACAAGGGGGCGGTCAACATGACAGATGACACGTCAGCTTATTCTTTTTTATCTAGTTTCTGAACATTGAATATCGCTCAGCTAACATGACATTCCTTCATTTATTTCCATTGTATTATAGCAGTCGGCTGGTCACGTTTTCAATTTGACTCTGAAACCTTCATCAGGAGGTCGAGGTGTTTTGCTAATTGACAGCAGGTGTGCCAGATGATGGCTGGTGATGTCACAGGTCTAAACACAGGTGTTTTGTTTCACTCGTGATTATATGAAGAATGACTTCATTGCTTTCAGAAGTTATCTGTTAAAATGCCTTCTCAGAGGATTACTACTAGCTTTGATTTTTTACATGTCACAGTGGGAAAAGTGCGTCTGTTTTATGGACAACTTGATTTCTTTTTGAAGTTCCAGGCCAAGTTTCAAATGGAGTTTATGTCTGTTATTATGACAATCTCAGCTTTATAAGAGCATTTACTGCTTGTGCATCTCTGGTTTTCCTTCCCATTATACAGTTTTTTGTACTCCACTTAGTCCTGTTAGTATAAGTTTAATTCATCAGACAGTTTAAAGTTTCACACTAACTTTGGAAATGTACTTTATTACTATGCAGCACAAATACTGAGTTATAAATACGCACAAGAGCTTTATTCTTGTAATAAACTCTGTTTCCTAATGAACTTCTGGATAAATCTAAAGGTCAGGAGGAGATGTACATATCTAGCTCACAGATAGAACACACACACACACACACACACACACACACACACACACACACACACACACACACACACACACACACACACACACACACACGCACACACACACTTCTGTTGCGGTCGCACACACTTAGTTTCCTGTTTATGTGACTCCGGCGAACACAAACATGTTTTTTAAGGAAACAAATAGAGGAAATAGAACGTGTTTGTCGTGATGTTTGTGTAGAAGCTTGAGTCCCACTGGGGTCTGAACTGATAAAGAATACATCTGTAGTTTGATGTAGTCCATTGTACTATTTACTGCACTACATTTATTACTTTGCAGAATCAGATTAATAATACAAAATACTACCAAAATAATAACAGATATTGGCTTTTCCTTTTTTTGCACTCCATGGGATTTAAATATAACTGCTGTAGGGTTGTTTTCATAAGAAATCCTAAATTAATAATAATGTTGTTGTTTTTTGTGACCTTCAGATAATTTCTCCCAAAATGGTGTTGGTTTATTCAATTTAGGAACAAACTTTTATTTGTTTTTTCAAATGAACTTCTTCAAATCTTCAAATTTGTATTTATTATTCCTGCAGCAATGCTGCAACATTAATTAAAGAGATGAACAGATTAATGTATCAATTATAATTCGGAAATGGGCCATTCTGCATAATGTGTAGTTTTATTTTTGAATGCAGGACTTCTACTTGTAGCACAGTATACTTCTACTACTGTCTTATTGCTGATCACCACTATTAATGGACTGTTTGGACAGAAGCATTCATGTTTTAAATATAGTTAGTATAATATGTCAAATAATGGTTCATATTAAAATGTAGCACAGTAGCACTCTTTAAACTGTTGATTGTTCTCTCAAGTCTACATGATAAAGTTTAAATCTCTTTGACTGCACTTAAATTTACTGCTTTTTTAAATATTCCTACAACAAAATCAAATGCACATTTCTGCACCAGATGACAGTAAACAGCTGTTGTATGAGATATGAAACATATTTCTGTTAATTCTGTAGCTTCAGTTGACACAGAAATGGAGGGTCGGTGCAGAGATGCAGCTGCGCTCTGAGAGCCGGAGGTTGAGGTAAAGTGGAGGTTTGCACCTTCGTCGTTCCTCGGCACAGAGAGCGATGTGCAGGCTGCTCTGTGACCACATCCTCTCCTCTGCTGTCGCTCTCCCCTCCTCTGCAGGGTTTCAGGCTCCGGTTTGTCTCCTCACCAACAACAGCTTTGACCTTCTTCTGTTCTCAGACGAGGACGCTGACTTCCTGTTGTCGTGTGGTCGACTCCCACTCTTACATTTACTTTCCTTGCTAAAGGAACAACTTCTGTGCTCATGAAGAGACCGTAAACCGTCATCAGCTTCTCTCACTAGACACGACTTAAATAACCCCACTTCAATGAAGTCAGATGATTTCTTCAATAGAATGTTAAACACTGATCAGTTGATGGAATTTAATCAAATAAAATGTCACTGGAGAAACTTGAGTCCCCTCTCAGTTTGCTCATTGGAAAAACGTGTGAGCTGAGATGTTTTAACTTTATGTATGCAGGTGACAAATTGTTCCTTTCTCAGAAAACCGACAGTACAGAAATGAAAGCACATGATTGACAGAGATCCTCTGAAATACTTTTATTTAGATGAAAATTAAGCAAACATGCGTTTCACAACCACAAACAGAATTATACTTGTATTTATAGAAAATGTGATGTCAAAGTAGTTGCATGGCAGTTTTAACAACAATATAGACAGAACTGCTCCTCTATTTCAGCAGAGTGCAAATGCCCTGCAACATAAAACGATGTGGATGTATAACTTGTCAAGCTTTTTTATTTACAGAAGCCAACACGATCTCCTAGATAATTTTTTGTCTGGCCTCAGCTCTCAGTCGTTCTGCTTCCCGGCTGATCTCTGCAACAGACAGAAAGGACACAATGTTATAACTTCATGAGCTCTTTTTTACAACTTCATTCACATATTATAATCTAGGAAGCGTACTTTATGTAAAATGCAAAAGAATGAGAATACGCAGTTTGGATAAAAGGAGAAGACAGGAAAACAAGATGGATCATGTGGAACAAACCTGAAGCTTCCACACCAGAAACGCCACAAAGGCTCCATAGACGCTGCTCTTGATGATGAAAACCCCGTAGGAGAGTTTGGCCGTCTGTGTGATCCTCAAATATTTCTCTGCAGAAAGTTCAAACATTAAAGTGAGACGATTCAAAGAGGAAACGTCCACGTGGAGCCCAAACAGGACGCTAAACAGTGATGATGCATTGTTCAGAAACACAACATAATATTTACCTCTGGGCAGGACTCCTTGATAGAAGAAGAATAAATGCATTAGACAGATTGTTGTTGATGCATTTCACGTTGAAAGAGAACATTTTCAGGTGATTTCTGTGTTTCAAATGAAGCCTACCTTTTTTCCCATGAATAGATTTTAAATAATATTCAGTGCTAGTCCTGTTGAAGAAGCTGACGATGCAGGTGAACTCTTTGTTGCCTGTGAACCAGTCGTTGGCAGAGACCCTCAGCCTGCTGGTGATTCTGTAATTACCAGCAGGCGACCGGATGGCAGCAGCGTCGGTCGCCACGCCGGTGGTGACCTCCACCCCGTCAACCTTCCAGGAGACACCCACATGGTCTGGGTAGAATCCACTGGCCACACAAACGATGGTCTTCTTCTCGCTTCTCTGGTTTTGACACTCCTTTTTTGAAGGTTCGAGCACTTTGACTGTTGGTCCGGTGATATTATGTCCAGGTTCTGCAAGGACAAACAAACACGGCATCAATTAAAGCTGCCTTTAGATCTACAGCAAAGCAATGTGCAATACTGCCATGTGACCTCTGAACACACACATTTAGACATGAACAGACAAAAAGACCTTTTCACAACAAACATTTGCGTCAAATAAAAAAAGATCAGCTGGTTAAAGAGCTCACGCTGAGAGATGTTAAAATCTTACCAAGAACTGTTAGACTGAAATGACATCCAGCTTATTTTTTCGACAGCATTTGTGGGTTTCTCACAAATAAGCTATAAACTACAATTATTATAGCTCATGAATGTAATTTGAATAGATTTGAAACTGATACAATTATTAAGACATTGTAGCGCATTAAGTCTTGTACCTAGACTTAACACGTAGATATTCATCTTAATTATCTCAAATTTTACATTTTCTTTTGCAGTTTTGACACACGATGCTGCGCCGGCAAAAAACTGAACAAAACATAAAGCAACCCTAAACTTAATAACGCTCAGATTTAACTTCAGTCAGGGTCACAAGACAAACATTTATTCCTATCATTTTCTTACCCAACACTGTCAGTCTGGTGCCACTGCCAAAGTAAGCAGGATCGTAGTTGTTCACACTGATACGAGGCTATACAAGAAGAACGGCCTCAGCTTTCAGCACTGAGCTGAAGACTCGTTGTGCTCTTTTTCAGGAAGTAAAACCTTTATGCACACTTAAATGTAAAGGAATACACACTCATACCAAATTAAATTGGTGCCAAACAGCATTTAACGTGTGATCTAAGAGCTTGATGTTAAAAACAACTCTCACCTGTAACGTGAAAGTTACCAACTAGTTCTTACATTACACTCTTACATCCCATGCACCATTATAATTGTTTATGTTCAGTTTTGGGATTCTTACCGAGAACGGTGAGTTTAGTTCCAGCTCCAAAGTAAGCCTCCGACTGTGAACTCACAGTGTTTCACAGCGCTGATAAGAACTGTCTTTAGAGGAATAATCTGGGCGGAGAGCCAAATGTTTTATTGCTGCTGTACTTTTACTGGAGATCATAGACAACGCTTTTCTTTACTGCCACAAACTAACGTCTGCATTAACGGCTTTCACATTTTAAATTTTGTCCATGTTTGCTCACAACCATCAAATAAAAATGTCTATCAAACATATTCTTAGTATTGCATATAATAACATATAAATAACCATTAGAGAATCGTCTTCTCTGAGACGTTTCTGAGCAGATTTTCTTACCTAAAACAGTGAGTTTAGTTCCAGCTCCAAAGAAAGCCTCAGAGTAGGAGCACAGAGACTTTCCACTGATACAAAACCTCCTGCTGCCTCTTTATCTGTGCTTCAACGCTGTCACTCTCTGACATTTGAGGACTTTAACAAAAACAATTTTTTTTTTTTTATTTCAAATCCTACTAGACTTACTGTCTCGATTTAATTCTAGTTGTGCTTTTGCTTATTATTTTATGATTATCTAATCAAGCATTTGTTAAAACGTTGTTGTTTAGGAGTCATTTGATTCTATCAATATCTTTACAGTATGGAAAATAAAGTCTAAATAATCATACCTGAGCAGTATTTAATTAACTTTAAATGTTTTCTTACCTAAAACCGTTAACTTTGTTCCTCCACCAAAGTGAGCTTCTGCTGCACCACCAGAGTCACAGTGAACCTGACCGGTGCTCTAAACAGCCCAACATGCTGCTTTTACTTTACATTTGTAATAAATGTGACTTTCCTTTTTAAAACCAACAACTACAGTCTGTTTTCAACAAGTTATATGCAATAGAGACATCTGGAGTACTCCCTGTTGGACTTAATATTCATTTACCAAGTTTAGTTCCCTGGCTGAAAACTGCTGTTTAAGCTGAAGAACAAAAAGCTCTGAGCAGAAGTTAAACTAAACATTCGTGAAGTACACTGCAAATACAACGACTTTATCCCATTTGTTTTGACGTCTTACCTAGAACTGTTAACTTTGTTCCTCCACCAAAGTAAGCCTCTGTCGTCTGGGTCACAGTGAACTTCATCAGTGCTCAAAACAGACGCTGCTTTTACTTTGTTTCATTACTTTTATAATAATGAATGCAACTTATTTTTAAACCAACAACTACAACCTGTTTTTACCAGAATCTTTTACAAACCTTTCAATAACTTTATGTTAACGAACCAAGAACAGTCAGGTTTGTTCCTCCGCTTAAACGGACGTTTCAAGCCTCACAACGAAAAGCACTGAGCTAAATTAACACTAACTCTGAGTGAACTAATAAAAAATAAAAATCATAAATCCACAATAATTTTTTTAATTTAATTTCTTACCTAAAACCGTTAACTTTGTTCCTCCACCGAAGTATGCTTCATTAGCACCAGAGTCACAGTGAACTTCATCAGTGCTCAAAGCAGCTCAACATGCTACTTTTACGTTGTTTTCTTACTTTTTAGTTTTATAATAAATGCAACTTCCTTAAAACCGAAAAAAACGTTTTTCTTTACAATCTTTTACAAACTTCTCAGTAACCTCCCTGTTAAGACTTTTTATTAACACTCTGTTTAGTCCCTGACTGAAAGAGGCTTCGACCTGAAGTTTAAGCTTAAGAATATAAATCTCTGAGCAGAACTTAATCTGGACTTTAGTGCTGCACATTTCTTAAAGAAACACTTGAATTACAATGTTTGTATTTTTATACGTGTTTTGATTTCTTACCTAAAACCGTTAACTTTGTTCCTCCACCGAAGAAAGCTTCCCCACCACCAGAGTCACAGTGACCCCGATCAGTGCTTAAAACAGCCCAACATGCTGCTTTTACTTTGCTCCTTTACATTTAGTTACTTTTAAAGGCTTTATTATATTGATGTCACTTTTCTTCAAATCCCCAAAAACTATATTTCTTTCACTGCAGTCTGCTTGTTGAAGAGGATTTGTTGTCGTTCTTACATTAAACTTGAAAAACCAACCTGCTTGTACAGGTTACTCTTGTCTTACAGGTGAATTAATCAGAAGAAGGTTTGAAGTCTAACTTACCGAGAACAGTCAGTTTAGTTCCCTGGCCGAAATAGGCTTCGTAATTGGCACAGCGCTTAAGCTTCACATCAAAAAGCCCTGAGCTGAACTTGAACTATAACATACATTAAGTTTCTTAATGCACCCTAATGACAAATCATATTACATTTGTTCCATCTGAACCTTGACTTACCCAAAACAGTCAGTTTGGTTCCTTTTCCAAAGTAAGCCTCGTTTGCATTGTCACAGTGCAGAAATACTGAGCATGAAACTCCTGAGTCTTATACCAGAACTATGTTTGAAGGTTTTCACCAATACTTCTGTTTCTACTAAGACTCTAAAGCATTGATGCATTGAACAAAACTCAATAATAAAATGAAATATTTACCTAAAACAGTCAGTTTGGTTCCTTGGCCAAAGTAAGCAGGCTCATTGTATGTCACAGTGTTTTCACTTCAGCTCAATATTTCAGCTTTTAACATCAACAGTTTTCTTTGCTTTACTTGCATACCAACATTTCAACTATTGTACGTTAGTACCAGTGAACTGCAGCAGTGAGACATGCTACTTACCTAACACTGTGAGTTTTGTTCCCTTTCCAAAGTAAGCTTCAGATCCAGTGTCACACTGAATGTCTCCGCTCACAAAAAGTCTCAAAACTTCCCATAACCGTCAAGTTAAAACACAGTGTGATAATCCAGAGGAGGAAGAAGGCTTCCATATGCAGGATGAGCTTCATAATGTCAAAATATATTGCTTTTGTCAGGATGAATGAAAGAAGCATCCCAGTGCTCCACATATGATTTATAACTTGTTTTTTTAAAACTCTTTTTTTTTTAATGTTGCCTTTTACAGTTCCAGTTTGGCCTGACAGCTTCCACACCTTCACATTATTGATGTTTCTGCTCTTCCAAGTGTCCCAGGTAGCATGCAGCTGTCTACACACTGGGTGTCAATGGGAGGAGGTTTTTGTACAGCGGCTCTATAGGAGTGTATCACCGTGGCCCCCTGTCCCCACGGTGAAAAAGCATCACACAAAAACCTGAAGTCTCTTCCGTTCTCTCCTCTCTCCTTCCCCCACCCAGCCGCTCCATATCTCAGCCTCCATCTCTCTCTGACAGAGAGCAGCTGTTCAGGTCGGGCTGACTGACGGCTGAGCGGCCTCCAACCCGACTGCTGCTATTTCTGGTACAGCTAAGAAAAGAAGCAAGAAGGAAGGAGAAGAGAAACTGGTCTTTGTTTGTTGGTTTGAAGATGTTCAGAGGGAGGGACATCTCTGCTGGTCACACCTCTTTATCACCCAGTACCCAGTGGAGTGAGGAGACGCACGTTTACTGACGGATGTGACTGTGATCCTTAAATTGTTCTTCTTTTCTTCAACATAAGGCATGAAGTGCCAAAAGTGGCATGAAAGGAATGTGTTCCTCAACAACCAATTATAATATCAACTTTACAGTGCAATGTTTAAAAATTACTAGTAAAAGTCCTGCATTCAAAATGTGAGTTAAGCAAGAGTACAAAAGCATTAGCATCAAAATATATACATAAGTAACAAGAAAGTGAACATACTCTCAATGAAGAATAGCCCATTTCAATGTTTTACTCGTGGCTCATAATTATTGATGTATTCATATGTGAGCATCACTTTAGTGTTGCAGCTGGTACTTCTTAAACTCAACAACAGATTATAATTCAATTGTTTTATTTTGTATCTATAATGTGAATCTTCAAAGTAACTAAAGTTGCCAATTAAATGTAGCGGGATAAAAAAATGCATACAACATTTCCCTTTGGGAGTGTAGTAGAAATATAAAGTAGCTAATAACGGAAACATTATTTATAGTATTTCAAAATGGTTCTTCAGTATATGAGTTAATATATACGTAATTACATTCCACCAATCTAAATTAGGTAAATGCTATCTATATGTGACCTTAAATGAAAAGGATGTATTTGTTTCTCTAAAATAAACATTGAATTAACTTTTTAAAATGTAGATATTACTGTCTCTTGAGGTATTTTTATAAACAAATCTGTTTGGCTTCACTTTGACATGAAGAGCTCAGTGATTTGTTTGATTATTTAAGTGTAATCCCACATGACCCCCGTAGAGGTCAGTGGATGACTGATATAAACTTGATATACTTGAGTGTTGCCAGGCTGCACTCAGAATTATAGTAAAATGAAATAACAGAGACTAAAGCACTAAATAGCACAGATTAAAGAAACTCTGAAGGACAATGATGCTGAATGTGTCAAAGTAATGTTCACCACGTCAACACCTGCTCACTTATCTGAACTGATCAGCGTTGTGGTGTTGCAGGAACAAGGTGATTTACGGAGAAGCATTCTTGTACTTTTTTTCATGATTTAATAGATTAAAAAAAAAAAACATTTCATATTTTCATGTCATATTGATGTTGGTTTGTTACGCAGAATCCTGCAGAGATCAACACATCGTCCCTCCTCCCTGTCATCTCTTCCTGTGCTTCTTGAGGTTGTTGTGTAGCTGCTGAGGCTTTCTGAACCACTGTGCTCTACTGGAGGCGCAGTAAAACACAGCCGAGTCTCCGGCCTCCACGGGGTGAATCTGCAGAGAGGAGCTGAGCACCGCGGGCCGGGACATGGTGTACTTGGATTTGTTGAAAGGGGCTTCAATGGTCCACACGTTGTTACTGCTAGAATATGTGACCAGCTGCATTTCCCTGCTGCTGCTTTGTCTGTACCAGTACATGTAGTAATTGTTACTGTCATCTTGTTTACACTGCAGAGTTACAGTCGGGTCTCCGTCACGGCTGAATAAAGATGGAGACTGCTGGATTTTTACAGCAACGGAGGAATCTGTGGAAAAAAAGAACACATGGGTTAACAACTTCAACGAGGAGGAAGAAGAAGAAACTGTATTTAAATGTTCTTACTGGTGAAGATCAGAACGGCAACCAGCAGCAGCTTCATTGGGACAACGATCAGATGGTTGGTGTGGCAGGATGAAACATTTACTACCACAACTCTGGCAGAACAGTGAGGTCCACCTGAAGACAGTCAGAACATCTGACATACAGAAGTGTGAGGGAGTCTCTCAGTACAGCCAGTCTCCTAGTGCAATGACTCTTAACCATGGGGCCGTGGCCCCTGATTGGCCCGCGAGCGCCACCTAGAGGGCCGCAAAAATCTTTCCTCTAGCGAAAGTCATGGATAAGTATTTAAAAAGAAAAAATTAAGATGGAAGTGGTGCCAAACCCTACCAAAAGTCAAAATGTGGGCGTAAATACAATCCTGACTTTCTTAAGTAAGGCTTTGTAAACTGAGGTAAGCCGCTCAGGAATGTTTCCTTTGCATGGATAACTACTTCACTGAGAACAGCCTGGACTGGCAGAACTGTGTTGGGGTGTGCAGTGATGGTGCAGCATCAGTGACTGGCAAGCCGGCGTTGTCAAGCAGATACTTGATTGTGCACCAGAAGCTAACTGTTTTCTCCACCGTGAAAGCCTTGCAGCTAAATATATGTCACCAGAGTTCTATGAGGTGATGGATGTAAGTGTGAAAACCATCAACTTCATTAAAAGTAGAGCTGTGAACTCCATATGTTTTGTCAAGCTTTGTGAGGACATAGAATCCGATCATGTCCAGATAATAATAATACAGACAGGCTTTTGGCGTCAAAGTACCTGGTGAAGTACTGTAAAGCAGCGGCCCCCAACCACCGGGCTGTGGACGCACAGAAAGAAGGAATGAAAAAAATGTTGATTGATTATCAAGGTCGGAAAGATGTTTTATTTTTGGAAAATTACTGGATACATTCGTCCGTGTTATTACGTCATATTTATCGCCCACACCATGAAGGCCGGTCTGTGAAAATATTGTCGTATAAATCAAAATTAAACACATGGAATAAAACAAAACAACCGTCAAACGGTCATAAACTGACAAATACCGCGTGCAGAAATGACCATATATGGTTAGTGCATGATAAAGGGTTAAAGTCCCATGGAGGAGTTTGTAAAAGTACAGCGCCTTTAAATGGCAAAAGAACAAATGTTATTTAATTTCAGGTATTTATATTTTTAAGTTATGAATCCAGATATATTTTCAACTATAATTGAGTTTAGAACCCTTTATTATTATTTTTATCGATGATTCATGGCATCTTTTAACTTCTTCTTAGGTAATTGCAGAATCACACATTAACTCTTCCTCCTGGCTAATTTAACTGTCATGGTGCCCCCATTTAACATAGCTTTTAATAAAGTCAAATGACGTTTATATACAAACGTAGTATATAATTGTTCTCTGCTTGTGACTTTTCTCTTAAAGAAACAGACCTCTGATCTCTGCTTCGATCTAGAGCTCTCTTCCATGCCTGCATTACCCACAATGCAGTTCAATTCCTTGTTGCCATGGCAACAACAGAATGTCACATGCCATTGGTCATGTCACTGAGACAGAGGCTGCAGTCGAATAGTCCTTTTTGGTTAGGAACCTTCCTAACTGAGTGAAATGACCCGGCAGTACCTAAGTGGCCGCCATGATAAGAGCTGGTCGAATTCTCTAAATGCAAAGGAGCTTAAATGCTTCCTTACTTAGCTCCTTTAGCATAGGAAACACTGGACCTGCCTTTACGAAAGGAAAGAAGATAATGGCGACCCACAATTCCTTGCGGCGGCAACATTTAAAGTGACGCACCATTCGGAGAACAAACGATCATGACCGAGAAACGCAGATCATGTAAATAACCGTTGCTATAATTTGGAAATATTTTCAATAATCTGTTAAACCGGCTGGCAAAATACTGACGTTACATTGCTATTGCTTAAAACTGCTGTAAAGTGATCAAACTGCTGTATTTTGTATTCTCTCTCTGGTGTTATACTGCAGCCTCATTCTTTATTTGAGTTCAGCTACAGAAGCTTTAATGAAAGGGTTAAACTGGACGAGCTCTTCAGTCAGTCAGTCATGTTTTTGATTATCATCTTTTGAATCAACTATTTTGTCACATTACAATAAAACACTATCAAGTCAACACTTCTAGGCCACATTGAGTTGTTTGGTGTTTCATAAACTATTGTCTGCATATTGATCAGATTATAGTCTGCATATAAACCATAACAACATAAAGGGATATGAGACATTAGTGGGATAACATTAATTCAGCATGTTTGAAACTGAACAAAGAGACAGGGTATTTTTCACAGAGAGTACAAAGCTACTAAGCTTTGTACTCTCTGTGAAAAATACCTTGGTTTCACTTTCATATTCCTTCTTTCATTTCTATTCCAACCTCGTTAATAAAGTAATACTATGAACCGGGTTGTTTATGTTGTTAATAAAGTAATACTTTGAACCGGGTTGTGTAAACCGTCTACATGACGCAACACTGTAAGAACATGGACAAAGTATTTAAGATGCGCTTTTTTGTAGTCCATCTCCTAAACATTGTAGTTTCACCGCTGCAGACCAACTTCACTAACATCCGCCTGCCGTCGCGTGATAACTACGTCACTTAGTGAAAGTGGAGTCGGATTTACTAAACACCACGGTTGCCTTTTCCTAATGCTTCATGAATTCTCCTTCCCATCTTTCCTTGACCCCGTGATGTTTTCCACAGAGGTCAAGGAAAAGTGGTTAGGGTTAGATGTAATTTTTTGACTATTCGAGTGCATCCAGAGCTTCTGCTTAGGATGTCTGTGATGTCACTGGGATGTAACTGGATGCCAGTGGCTTTGAGCCAAGATTTGTGTGTGTGTGTATATATATATATATATATATATATATATATATATATATATATGGCTCTTTACCGACAGCATTCCTATCTTCTTCATAATTTACTCAATTTAGTGTTTCTTTATCTCACAATAACGATTCAATTCGGTTCGGTATTTCTGTTGAAAACACACAGTGTATTTTACACAGCACGCTTCAAGACAGCAACACACAAATCTAACAGCAAAGCAAGTTGCAACCAATAATTCATTGTTCCTTTTTAAGTATCCTCTGAAAACGACACCATGAATCAGGGGAAATTCATCCAGAAGCAAGGAACCAGGGCCAAAACCTGAACAACTGGGATTACGTCAACCAGGGCCAAGACCTGGTACACTGGAGTTGAATGCCATCCTGAAACCAGTACAGGCACCTAAAGACCTGCCTTTACTTCAACCAGGAGGCATTGTCAAACCTCAGATGAACGCCATGGAGGAACCTGAAAAAACTCCTCACGATAAGGAAATGCTGATCCTTAAGAATGTCTCCAAACAGCTGAAGTCCCTATCCACAAAAGCGAGGTATTTTGGAACCTGTTGGGTTCTTGAACAGGAGAAGGAAACGGGATGCGGGATGAGGGGAGAGGGATGGGGAGAAAGAGGTGGGTTCGGTGGCGGCGGTTGCGGCGGTGGCGGCGGTTGCGGCGTGCAGCCGGTAGTGTCAGGGGTAGAGACTGTGGGTGGGGGCTGTCTCATGGAAGCTCTGCAGATCAGAGTCACCCAAAAGACAGCATCAAGTGGACAGTTGCCGGTGAGCGTTCCTGATGTCGTTCAGGTTGGAGCGGATGTAAGGAAGGTAAGCGGGGGAAGACCAGCGGCCGAGCAGTTTGATGGTGTGGCCGGGGATCCCCAGTCTTGCTGCGGTAGAGGCTGCGCCGATGCGGAAGGAGTGGCCCGAGTACGACTCGGGGGGTATGCCGGACCTTGCCAGGATCAGACGGAAGTGGTGGTGGAACCAGGCTCGTGTGGCTCCCCTCCCGGTCTCCGTTACGAAGAGGGGGTCTTGTCCGGACGTGGGGCAGGTCGATCGGAGGGTTAAGTAATCGCGAATGGGCTCGTACGGGCTGAGGAACGAGTCCAGGCGGAAGAGGTGGATGGGTTGGGGCGGACCGTGTTGGTTGTTTTTGCTGTGCTTGAGAAGGTATATGATAGTATCGGGAGGGAAGACTGAGATGTCCGACAGGGTTGCGTGTTGCGACGGCTGATGGTCGGCGCTCGGAGCGGTGAACTCAGAGCAGCGAAGGAAGCCGAAGAAGGCGAGCAGGAACATAGACTCTAGAGTTTTGTCGGTGAAGGGGGACAGGTAGCCCGAGCGGAGCGTGTGGATGCAGCGGGCGAGGAGATCCGACGTGAGGGGCAGCCGACTAGGTGCGGGGCGCGGTTCGGCCTTGCTGAGGCCTTTAAGTAGCATGGCTATGTGAGCGTGAGACGAGGCTGGACACGGCGCCCCTAATGCCAGTTTGGAGAGGAAGTTGACGCCGCTCAAGTAGGTTCGAATGGTGGAGGTTTTTATCCTGAGGCAGGAATGGGCGTGAGTGATGAATTGCGTAAGGGAGAGGACGTTGAGTGACGGGAATGGCAGACTAGAGGCGGCGAGGAATGCTTTGAAGCTGTTCCACCCGGTGAGGTATGAGGAGAGAGTACCGGGGGCGACGCTGTTGAGGATGGCGTCTCGGGAGGCAGAAGCTAGCTCCGCCAGCTGCGGGTTCAGTTGAAGGTTGTGGCTGAAAACGGTGGGACCGGGGTTGGCCGTGGATCCGAGGCTGGTGCTAATCGCCTGAACTTCTGGAACGAGAAGCGCGAGAGTGAGTCGGCAATGGAATTTTTGTGGCCCGGAATGTGGGCGGCTCGGATGATGAATTGGTGTTGGGCCGAGACTAGGGTGAGTCTCTGTATAAACTGCATGATGTTGAGGCAGCGTGACTATATCTACAGCTTGATTATATCTACCACTGCGCTGTTGTCAGAGTATATGGTTATGGTCTTTTTTGACCAGTCGTGCCCCCAAAGGATGGCTGCTACCACGATGGGAAACGTTTCGAAGATTGCGGAGGAGGGGGCCAGGGACGCGAGCTCGGACGGCCAAGGGGCTGAGAATGGTGGATGCGGGAGACAGCGGGGTTACGCATGTGGGGGCGGGGGTGCGGTGAGGGTGCATGTGGTGGCCGGGTGGGATGGTGCGCCGCAGAGCTCGCAGTTGAGGGAGCGGCGTGCTGCGAACACTCTGCAATAAATTTCCGCGTTGAGTGTGCCCCAGTATGTGCCCTGGTTGAATTGCTGCAAACGGCCAGCGGCTTCGGAGGCGAACAGGATGTGGTATGAGTAAAAGGCGTTGCTGCCAAAACGCAGGGCCAGGTCGAGGATTAGCGAGAGGTACGAGTCTAACTCTGGCCTGCGGTCGGGGTAGGCGGTGCATATAATACGACCTGCCCCGCGAGGGGTGGCTGTGCCTCTGCGGCCGTGGTGCGCGCAGTGACGTCATCCGTGCGCCGGCTGGCGCGGCGCTGCAGCTCGGGAGTTGAGGTGGTGTCGCTGCGGGCGGCCGTCAGGAGTGCGAACAGTGCCGCTTTTCTCTCGGAATGGCGGAAGGGGATGTTGCGCTGGGAGAGCGCGAACTTCAGCTGGTCGATGGTCCAGCTGCAGGCCGGGTGGGGCCTGGCGGGGCGTGGGCGTAGCGGGGCAGAGTCCCGGTCGCTTCGCCCGCGGCTCTGGCGGCTGGATCTCGACCCCGTGGGCGTGGGCCGGAGCGAGGGTCTCGGTCCGGGGCTGCTCGCCGGTGCGGGGCTGTGGTTTGCGGAGATGTCCGCGGACCTCAGACTGGAGTCGGGAGGAACGTGGATGGTGGACCGTGGCCGCTGTCGATGGCGGCGGAGGATTGTCGGAGTCAGCGGGAACTCCGGAGATTCGGACCGGAACTGCTGCGTTAGGAACAGGTCGTCGTCCGAGGGGTTGAGCGATATGTCAAGCTCCATTGCGTAGCGGTGGTTGCTTTGTTGTCGCTTCGTATCTTGGCTCGTGTCAGTAGAGACAGAGTCAGGGAGGAAGTGCCAGGTTGATTGCGTTTTAAGTACCCTGGTGCGAGGGACGAGCTGCGTGTGGGCGCGGTCCAAAGTTCCTGAACTACGTTTAATAGAAACATCGTTTAACGAAATTAAGTTCCTGGAAAATAAACTCCAAGGAGGTTTGCTTTGGCGGAAGCGCTCTTCATCCGCACAAAAGCTCAAAAAGAGCCGATTAGCCAAGACAGCCACGCTCTGCAACTCCACATCTAGGAGTGGCAGAAAGAAGTCCAGTTGGGAGAAGCTGTGCAGAAAGAAAACCAGGCAACGCAAGCTTCCATTGAAGAGGCACACTTTCTAAATGAGTCTCTGCACTAGGAACTTCAGCTCCTAAACAAAAAGCTTGATGAGGTGAAGCTCCGGAGGAGCATGGGCAGCGAAATACTGCCCCGCTTGGACGCTTTGAAAATAGACAACGACGGCCTGAAACTGCACATTGAGAGCCAAAGCGCAGTCGGGAACGGCGACCATTTCAGGTGCATTTTCTCTGTCCTGGAAGATGAGGAGAGAACCCCGGTGGAGGAAAATAAAGTATTGTTTGAAACCCACCCTCAAGCTTCTCAACCATGAAGACTTCAAGAGGAAGTTCGATGTTCTGAAAGAAAAGGCAGACTCCTTAAAGCTGCAAAAGGACCTGTAGACTCAAACAATCCAAAGTTTGAACAACAAACTGGAAGTTCTGATTGCTTTCAAGACCAACTATAAAGCAATGAAGCCAGAGAAAACTGTTCAGGCAGCACAACACTCTGAGAAAGCAACTTCAGGTCCTGGAGAAAAAAGTTTCCCATGAACAGAGCTATGCCGGAAAATATAATGTGATACAATCAGACGAACCCTGAATCTGAACCTGAACCAGAGGAACCCTGAACCTAGAAAAGGGCACTAGTAGGTCGAGGAGCTCACCGACTCACTGGGTGCTTCCACGCCTTAAATATCTAAAAGAAATTTGGCAGGTTGTGTGATACTGAGACATAACCCTTCTGTATTTTTACAACTATCAAAGGGGGTTCCACAATGTTCTATATTGGGTCTTTTTACTGTGCAAAATAGTTTGCGTATACCACTCTGAATAGACATAATAATTGACAGGGTCCCAGATTATAAATAGTTACATTTAAATGTAATATTAATGCACTTGACAGAGAGAGAAATCTATTGGCTAGCATTATTTTGCCTTTGACCTGTGACATCACATTTCACCATAACAGGAGATATCATTTTTAAACCTTACAGTTTACGGATCACAACTCTCCAGTATACTTTCCTGCATTACAGAGAACACTGTCCTTACGAAGGCACTTAGAGTCCAACAGAAAGGAGAAAATCAATGACACTCAAAGCGAAAAAGGCAAGACCTCCTTCTCCTTTAGTCTTGGAAAACAGGATTTCCAGGATTTTTCAGTCTGCAGAGGTCAATTCTCCCCAGACCAAAACAAACAAATTTTAGCTATCACATTTTTCCAAACGTACAAAGTCCTGAGGTGCACACCAGTGTACATTAATAAATGAGTTGTTTTTCCTATGAAAATAAATAACCTCAGCTCTGAAAACTTACTCAAATTACTCCTTAGATGTTTACTTACTAATGAAAATGAAAATATAACATTAAAAAAACATTTAAAATATGATTTTTAGCATGTTATATAAATAATAATATAATTCATGACTACTTTTATGTAATTCAGGATGAGATCTTACAGTGAAAACAGATGAAGAAAAAGATCAGCACACATGAAGACATCATCAGGCACTGATTAGTATTTTCATGAGAGTAAGGCCCCGCTTATTACCCCGCTCATTTTCATGAGAGTAAGGGGGGGGGGGGGGGGGCCTTACTCTCATGAAAATGAGCGGGGTAATTCATCAACATAACCTCAAGATAAAAGCTTCATATCATGTGCTGTGCCTCCACCTGTTGGTTGAATCTGTTTGTCAGGACCGTACAGTACTGTACTTAGCAATCTTAATTGAGCTTCAGCAGACTTCCTGTTTACACCTCTTTGTTCGTTTGAGTCACGAATTGCTGATCAATTGTGTTGTCGATTGAAAGAATAATTATAATTAATCATTTTTTAATATGTTTATGTGATATTGATAGATATGTGATAGTACATTTAATATATTTGGGTTTTGGACCATATTTAGACATTTCATTAGCCCAAAGGCGGATTAGTCAACACACATGTGAGCACAGAACAGAGCAGAACCAACATGTATGACTTTCTTTTCTTGATCCAGACCAATTGAAAAGCAGCCTTATTGTAACTCAACAGGAACTTAAATGGCAAAAGTAGAATTTGTCTTTTTTAAATATGATCTGCACGGTGGAGAGTGCTGAGCAGTTAAAGACAACCTTTATGTGTGACTGTGGAAGTTGATGGTATATATTACAATTTTATTACATTTTGTAAAAGTATGTATTATCATGATCTGTATTTTTATTATTATATATTACTACTTAAATTCTACCTCACTTCAGTGCTGTACAGTGAAATAAAAGGAACAAAAGACTATCTTCTAATCAACCAGTTAAAATGAAGACATTTTTCAGCAGTTTGCGACCGTGTCACATGGTTCCACTGGTTTCCTGTTGGTGTGACGTTATCTGCTGGATCCTTATGGAGGTTTTTGTATGAGCGCGTCACCGTCTTCATTACTGTGTATACTTGCTGCTCCAAAATAGTGTCCGCTGTCTTCAGGGTGTCTCAGGCTCAGGATGTGAAGATACGCTGTTTTCTCTCCATTTCCACTCACATTAAAACGGCTTTTAAATGGCGTCTCGACTGTAGGAGTTTTAAAATAAATGAAAGCAATCAGCTTCAGGGAAGTGTCTCCTGCTGAGCGCTGATACCAGAGAATAGTGTCATAGCTCTGGATTTCATGTGTGAGGCTCAGGGTGACCTCATTATTTGGTTTTAAGAACAGTTCAGTTGGAGTCTGGCGCACTTGTTTTTCTTTGCTGAGGTAAACTCCTGGAAAGAGATGGAGAAACAATGTTGAGTAGTGCTGTAATGTCTTGCCACTAGTGGATAAAATCTTGTTGTGCGCTTGGATTAAACTCCAGCAGTAAGAAATAGTCAATCAATGATTGGTGGATAATAATTTTAGGGTTAATCAGATTAGTCATGAATGTGCAATACCTTTAATCCAGAACACAGTGAGGATGGAAACGATGAAACGAGATGGCATCATGTTGAATGAGAAGAACCAGCTTGAGTCTCTCAGCTTTGTGGATCAGAAGGAGGGACAGGAAGTGATGTAGAGAAAAGTGTATACCGAGAAACTGTCTTTAATTCAGTCTGCCTTTTCTTGAAAGGCAGGGATACTCTGCCTTTCTTTTTGTTAAATTACAACAATTACACTCGAGGGTAATAACTGAGCAGATTTGCAATAGAAAAGTCCACCATTTCAGAAAAAAACATACTTTCATTTGGTCTGTGCTTTATTTTGATTATGACATAAAGTATATAAAAAAATAGATATAGATAGACCTCTCAGCAACACATGTAATAGCCTCACATGCGGGAAATGTCACGTGATGCCGATAGCTGAAATTCTGTTGATGACTGACTGGTTTCCTTGTGAAGTGATGACCTACTTAAGTTTAAAGTCCTAAGTCTGTTGCTGTTGGGGGCGGTCAGTGAGAAAAATGCAGCACGGACTTCACCAGGTTCAAGTTTATTACCATTAAAATAGGCTATGATGGCCACTAAAGTTTATAATTATTATGAAGGGTTATTGACAAATATATTGTAGCCTGTACTGATGACTTGGGAACCCCTTTACCTGTGAGGAGTAAAATACTTTTTGTAGTTTTGATCCAGAAAGGTTTGATGGACGCTCTGTTGATGAGGTCACTGCTGTTGAGTATGAATAATTAATAATGACTAGCTGTTCATTTGCCTTGGCAGGAAAGGGATCTTAATCATAACAAATTATAAACGTTAAAAGTCAGCAAATCCAAGTAAAAACTCTTTTAATCACGTGGGGGGCATAATGTACTCTACCTACTTTGAGGGTGCTGAGGTTTTTGTCAAGAGCAGCTGGATGCTTGATGCACTGTGGCTGACTGGCTGCACAAAAGTACGTTGCGGTGTGTTCAAATGCTTTTAGATCGATTATGGAAAGCAAACCATTTTTTGTTTTGTCTCCACTCAAATCTCCAGCTAATCTGAAATGCTTTCTAAACGGCTCTTCCACGCTGTCATTTCTGAACTGCGCATATCCGTATCCAATAAGTTTCATAGCGTTGTCTTCGTGTGGCTGCTGGTACCACAGCATCACTCTGTAGTCAGCTTGGTGGTGCGTGCAGACGAGCTGCACTTCACCTCCAGCCTCTCTGATGAGGGCAGAGGGAGACTGCTGGACCTGGACCCCCAGAGAAAGACCTGCAAAAAGGGGTTAACTGCTTGAACATGAAAACAAACTACAAACTTGTTGATCTGGAGATTTGTTCACATTACCTATAAGATGACAAGAAAGTAGTAAACTAATCATGTTAGCTCTTTGTCCCATGCAGATTCAATTCTTTGTAAAAAAAAAAAAAAGGATGATGATGAAGTTTATGGCTGTATGACTAGACTGAATGTGAAAAAAAACGCAGCAGAGACATGAGGAAGTGAGGTAGAACTCACGTGACACGAGACTTGACTGCAGGTGGCTGGCCAAGGTCTTTTGGAAACTACGCCAACCCACAGTTGATAAAGGACGGCGTGTAGTTTTGGTGTCGTTGAAAGCAGATCTGCTTCAACGTGCATAGCGAGCTGCGCAGTAGTACACTGCACCGTGCTCGTACTCACTCAGGTTCACTATGAACAGAGAACATTGCTTTGCTATATTTAGGGCCCGAGCCTGACGTAGTCAGAGCAGAGGACCCTATTGTTATTCAAATGTTTATTTTTTTTGTTCGTCATTGCGCAGGGAAAAGAGGTGCTTGGGCTAAACCTACATTCTTCAAAATGTGCACACCCATCAGACTCGGCGAAAATGCCAATCTGATTTGGGTGTCGGACAAGTCGAAAAAATTGCTCAATAGCGCCCCCTTTGGATGTAAAAGCTATACATTTTTGCCACCTAAGACCCATTGACCTGAGATTTGGCACACATGTCCGGGTGGGACTGCTCTACAAAAAACAAATTGAGACCCTTAAGCTCCGCCTACTTAGATTTTCCGCCATTTTGAATTTGGTAAAAAACACATTCTTGTCAACTCCTCCTAAACTCTGGGTCCATTTCCTACGAAACTGTATGTGGATCATCATTGGTTCAATGTGATCAAAGAATATTTTCAACATTGTTGATATCTCATTGCGTTTAGAAGTTATTAACCAATTAACCTATTAGGGGCGTGGCTCAAGATGTCAATACACATAACTTCCAAATCACTCGGCGTATCTTCACAAACTTTGTAGCATATGTCAACATCATGTCCCTTAACGTACCCACATGTTTTCTTAATATTCAAACACCAGGGGGCGCTACAGCGAATCGCTCAATTTTGGCATTTTCCTTGTTTCTAGGCGTTGTATTCTAACGAACTCCTCCTAGAGATTAAACACGATTGATTTCACATTTGGGCAATATGATGTTGAGACCTTTGCAGGGAGTTATCAAAGGATTTAAAAAATATCGAACTATGTGAGCGCAGAGCAGCGGCAAAGAGACACCATTTTCCATGAAAATGGAAGTTGTTTTAACTCGGTCATACATGATGTAATCTGCTCCATATTTCTCATATTTCATGACCTCCTGACCCTGAAGACATCCATATGATAATTTTTAATCCTAGTCATAGCGCCACCTAGAGGCAACAGGAAGTTACATGTTTTGTACTTGTATACCGTGCGCCGCAGAGATTATTCAGATCCCTCTCAAAATGCGTCGGAAGAGACTTAAGACATTGATAATGCATCACCTTGAAGATTGTAAGGATCCGTTGAACGGCGTCGCGTCAGAGCATCGCAGAAGTTTGTTCCTTCGCCATGAACGAATAAACCGATGTAACTCGACTCCACATTATAAGATCCTTTCAAGATATCACATATTTGATGAGACTCCAGGCCTGAAGACATGTGCAGTCTAATTTTTAATTAGAGTCATAGCGCCACCTAATGGCAACAGAAAGTAAAAGTTGATATACTTTGGCTTGCTTCTCTTAGTAGGTCAATCAGATCGACATCCAATTACTTCTAACACAAACATAAGACTTTCATGATGCCAGCCCCCAAAGCTTTTGATGTTTCGTGAAACGCTGTTGCCGTGGTGACCCATCCTTCGCGGTCAACAACAAAGGTACTTTTGAGGGACTAAGCATGATCGAAACGTAACTAAACTTAGCACACACATTTAAAGGCAAAGATGTAATTACCTGATATGATTTGCATGCTTCAAAATGGCACATCGGCTCGATAGCGCCCCCTACAGATATTAATTTAAGCAGCCCCAGCGCTACGGTTGACCTACATGTATGACACTTGGTAGGCATATGTAACACATGTATACTGAAAAGAAAGTATCTTGGGACCATTATCTAAACCGTACAGGAAGTCAGATAGCACCCCCTAAAAAAACTTTTTTTTGGACAACCCTTGACTTTTGAAAGCCCACAGTTTCCGCCCCCTATAACTGATTGACCTGAAATGTGGCGCACATGTCCGGGTGGTTCTGCTCTACAAAAAAGTAAATCGTCGCATTAAGCTCCTTAGAATTTCCGCCATTTTTGATTTTGTGAAAAACTATTTGATTCCCAACTCTTCCTAAACGCTGGGTTAGATTTTTACAAAATTCTCTGTGGATCATTAATGGTTCCATTTCATCAAAATATATCAAAAGCTTGTTTATATCTCATTGTGTTCAGAAGAAAAGGACCAATGAACTTCTAAGGAGAAAAGTCAACTAAATTCAACAAAGCAGCCCTTGCAGTACATTCAACATAGATATGCAACATTTGATAGGCGTATGTACCACATATAAACTTACAAATAACTCTCTTGGGACCATGCTCTAAACCGTACCGGAAGTCCGCAGATTTAATTTTCTTCGTTCATTTCTAGTTCAAATTGCCATAGTTTCCCAGTAGGTGGCGCTTTGACTATGAGTTAATATTGTTATGCAGAAGTCTTCAAGCCATGACTCTCATAAAGCATGTTAACTTTGGAACAGTTTTGACCTCTTCATGAGCTGAGCGACACACTATGGTTGGCAGACCTGGCCTCTAGTTGATCTTATCATCATCTCACGCTGAACAAGAGCCTGCAAGGCAAAGCCCAGGTACCAAACCTCACGCACACATGAACCCGTTCTGTGTGAAGCTTCGTATCTTTGAGACACAACTACGTAACGTCAACGCTGCTCTTCCCCACGCTGTCTCAAATCAAAGCAGCTTTTTTCAGAGGTCAACCTTTCTGCGAAAAAGAGGAAATATGTGTCTGTCATCACATCAAATGACAGAACTCAGTAAGCGCTTCCAAGATCTTTCTGCCATTGAGAATAAATTCAAGCTGTTCTCGACTCCCTTCCTGATGATGCAGAAGAAGTGAAGAGAGTCTGAACTAGAAGTGACAGTAGGAGCAAGCTCAAATCGCGGCACCGGCAGATGCCGCGCCGGTACCGGCACATGCCGCGCCTGCTGTGGCATCTCTGGACATGCCACGGCAGTTCGGGACCTGCCGGGAGCCGCGAGCCGCACCTGCTGTGGCTCTATGGACATGAGAGAGGGCAAGCTCAAATCGCGGCACCGGCAGATGCCGCGCCGGTACCGGCACATGGCGCGCCTGCTGTGGCATCTCTGGACATGCCGCTGCTCTCTGGACCTGCGGCAGTTCGGGACCTGCCGCGAGCTGCACCTGCTGTGGCTCTCTGGACATGCCGCGGCAGTTCGGGACCTGCCGGGAGCCGCGAGCTGCCGTGCCGGAGCAGTTGCCACTAGTTTTTAAATCGTGGCGCACCTCGTAGAGCACTTGTGTCAGACCCGTTTTCAGTGAGTCACGGGTCTTTTATTTTGAAGGGAATTTTTAATGCAGCATAGTGCCGTACTCACACTCCTCAATACTGCGTTCACAACACGCTTTACTTGCGTGAGTTTACACGCCGGACTATTTGTGATAGTTCGCTTCATTCCCGACTTTTTAATTTATTTAATATTAGCTTAAGCAGTTCAGAACCACTGCCCCATGATAACGTGCGTATAATCGTTGTCTTTGTTATTTTCTTCTGTTTTAAGTTTGATCTTTCATAGAGTAATGTGGGTTTCTTAACCCTAAATTAAATGGATTAATGTCATAGTAACAGAACAATTTGCTTACATATATTTTTACATTTATATAAATCCATGTACAATATTTTTACACTTGAAGAGCTACTTCAAGGGTACAAAATAATACGAAGGGCTACTTGTTTGATACAAACTTCCTGAACAACAAAGTTGCACAGATCACCTTTTATTAATAATAATATATGTGAAGTGACTGTCTGATCACATATCAATGTTAATTATTCCTCACAATAATTATTAACAATAATTCCCACGACAATGATGGTAGGAAAAAAAAGTGTTCTCACTTTGTTAGAAAAATGAAAATAAAGTTATATCCGTTCAAAAAATAACTAATATTTAGTTTTAATGACAACCACTGCAGTGTGCAGGCTTTGTCACTGCAGTGTTTTTCAGGCTTTTGGAAGAATATTTCCAGAGCCTCGATATGCGAAGTCAGAAACGTCATTTATGAAGCTCCGCAGACTCTTTGTCTTGACCTGCAAATAGATGGATGTATGGATGGATGGATGGATATATACTTTATTAATCCCCAAGGGGAAATTTCTTGTCATAGTAGCGCCGTACAACGTTAAGATACAAATAAACACACAAGATAAAAGATGAATATATAAGGAAGCAACAGGGATGAAAGATATATACAAATAAAATAAAATAAAAGTAAAATATAGACGTGTATATATACATATATATATATATATATATACACTGTAGCGGCGTTCCGTCAGCGTGTTTTTGTTAAGCCGCTAAAGAGCTGCGACACATTGAGCCTTCTCACGCGAATGACAGCAGACCGTTCTTTTCCTTTTTCTTCGTTTTATTTTGTGCAGCAAAAAACACTAACATTATACACACAAACTAATAAACGATCATACGGTCATACGGTAAAAGAACTGTGTGCTCTCATGCCTAATGCAACTCTTGCTTACACCTGCTGCCATCATGACGTCATTATATCCCTTGGCTCGAGCGTCCATTGTTAATATAAACATCTTTCAATATATTTTATATGTAGTTCCTAAACTGCGAGCCTAATTCTGAAATATTAAATTATAAACACTCTTGAAATATTAATTAAACAAAAAACATACTGGCTCTTACATACACAAAAGAATAGAATACAACTAACTGGAATGAAATATATTTACAGCCACAGAGTGTATTCGTTAATTACGCAAATTAAATGTAAACAATTGGTAGTGCAAAATGCAAAGTGCAAAGTATGTATAGTGATGAATTAATCCACAGAGGATCTAGCAAGCGGTGACTTGTTGTAAAGTCGTATTGCCATAGGCAGGAATGTTTTCCTGTAACGGTCCTTGTTGCAGCGGAGCGTGAGGAATCTCTTGGAGAAAGTGCTCCGCTGACCCTGCAGACATCTGTTAGGCTTTACAAGTGATCGCCGATCAATAACATATGGCCGTTTAGTTTGTTTAGTCAGTGGTTTGACATGCGCACAATATTGAACATTGACTTCAGAAATGGTCAGAGTTCATATATACCGAATTTTTGTTTTGTTTTTAAATGTTATATTAAATATTTTCATTTTCAAATCTTTAATGGAAGCGTTTTTGATAAAAAAATGGCGCGGCATATGCCGGTACCGCCGTGGCAGGTGCCGGTGCCGCGATTTGAGCTTGCTCCTACTGCCGCAGGCACCGTGTTGGCTACCCCTGCCTTAATGTGTTGTCACATATTATATATACCTTCCAGGACCTTAAGCAAGTTGCGGCAACACTCTCTCAAACACAGGCAGCTGTCTCAAAAACTAGTGGCACATGAGTGGCAACTCGTAAGTGCCCTGCCACCTGAGACGTGCCATCGGAAATGCTGCCTCTAAAGTAGTGGCTCCCGGCAGGTCCCGAACTGCCGCTGCATGTCCAGAGATGCCACAGCAGGCGCGACATGTGCCGGTACCGGCGCGGCATCTGCCGGTGCCGCGATTTGAGCTTGCCCTCTCTCAGAACTGATGGAGATGCAGTGATGATTCTCTAAAGAGCCAGCTTCAGTTTCTCTCCCTACCGACTTCTACTGGAGCTTGGAAAAGGCCAAATTTCTTCTGATGTGATTTTTTACATATATATACATATATATTATATATTTAACACAAATAATATATATATATATATATATATATATATATATATATATATATATATATATATATATATTTGTACTTAAATCTCCAGTGATGTTAAAATGCTCTTCATATGATTCTTCATATATTACTCTACTGAATGCTACATATCCGATGAGTTTCAGAGCCTTGTCTTCGTGAGGCTGCTGGTACCACAGCATCACTCTGTAGTCAGCTTGTCCGTGGGTGCAGACGAGCTGCACGTCATCTCCAGCCTCTCTGATGAGAGCCGAGGGAGACTGATGGACCTGAACCCCTAGAGAAAGACCGGCTGTAAATAGAGTTGGACAGATTGCTGATTTTAGAAGTGAAGGTAAAACCGCAGAGCACATCTTACTTCAAAACGAGGCAGTTGTTACCTGTGAGGAGAAAATCTAAAAAAATCTAATCATCATGTGGAGATCTGACATGGAGCATGAGCTACTGAAATGCAGTATTAGTGAAGTTATGGTTGTGCTTTCTCTCTAAACTGAGTCACCTGTAATCAGGAAGTAAACATGAGGTAGAAATGAGGAGTGGCTTCATGTAGTTGCAAATCAAACTGAATCCCCCACAATAAATAATAAAAACTTTAGACAGATTTCATTAGATGTTTAAAATTGTAATGTAATAAAATGACTTGTTGAAAGAGATTAAACCAGTGAAAGAGAAACACAGTTGTATTAGCTATTCGTGATATGATTGCATCAAACCAAAGTAGAACCACAAAAGCAGGTGTCTTGGAGCGGTTTATTCCATGTCTTATTATAAACCACTGATGAGAAAAGATCGTGCATTGTTTTTGTAAAGTTCAGAGGGGATTTCTGTCAGCGTGCTTCACTTGCTGCACAGTAGTAAACTGCACTGTGCTCTGGTTTAAGTGTGACTATAAGAGAGCCATTCTTTGCTGTAGTTCCTCCCAAATCTCCAGACATGTTGAAATGATCTTTATATGGCTTTTCCATTGTGACATCTTTAAAAGACAAATATCCAATGAGTTTCATAGCTGTGTCTCCAGGAGACCGCTGGTACCAGAGCATCACATAGTAGTCAGTTCTGTCATGGCTGCAGAACATCTGCACTTTGTCCCCAGGTTTTGTGATGAGATCAGAGGGAGACTGACGGACATCGAGACCCAGACAACCACCTGGACAAAGACAACAATGGAGAACAAACTTGGTTCCATAATAATTATGAGGGAAAACAATATTTCCACATATTTACCAGTTCTATTTGAAAAGGTTGTTTACCGGCCAGACAACAGAAGAGGAGAAGACAGATCATTTTGGCTAAAATAAAGACACTCAAAACCCTTTTCTCGACATGTCAGACTGCATCTGAGAGTTTTTCAGGTTTAAGTCTCTTGGATCTCACACCACTGAGCTGACTGAAGGCTTGAAGAGGGAAATGAAGTGATGAAGAAACAGCATCACTGTACAATAACTGGAAGAGGCAAAAGCTCCAAAGAAAATGCTGCTGGTGGGAGGGGTTTGTACGAGGTGTAATTTATAACCATAAATGCTGATAAGCATAGTTTTTTTTAATCGGAAAAGGAAGCTACAACCACAGCTTTGCTGCCGAGCGCCTCGAAAAAAAAAGATAAAGATGAAGTGATTACCAATGAGCCAAGATAAAAAAAAGGATAATGCCTGAATCAACACAACACTTACTGTAGACTCTTTATCAAACCTACACCAGCGTCATCACATATATTTCATAGTGCTGCGTGTTACAAACTGAAGAGTATGTATGGAGCTCCAGCTCCACCTACTGGAAAAATGGGAAAAGAAAGTCCAAATTTGGTTTCTAAAACACTGAAATGAATAGGAGATGCATTCTTAGCAGTGGCGGCTGGTGACATTTTTTTTGGGGGGGGCGCAGTTGGGCGGCGCGGTTTAAATAGCACTCCACAATGAGAAGAAAAGAGGTTTGGAGTAGAATATTCTAAAAAACAAAGCTTTATTTCAAGAAAACACAGTGCTCAACACTGTCCAATAACAACTATCAACAAACTGTAACTTTGGGCATGAGAGGTTCAGAGCAGAATGGTTTAAGAAACATTCAATGTGGTGGCCAGAGCAACTTTAGGGAATACATCGACGTAGCATTCAAACTGGGGGCCCTGCAGTAAGGTGGCACTGGTGAGGTGGTCTTTGAAGGCAAAGCGTTCCCTGGTGTGTCCAAGTATGGTGTCACAAACCTACAGATAAATATATAGAGAGAGACAGAGACAGTAAGATAAGTTGTGGGGAAATATCTACTACAAACAGGCTTCATACTACAGACAAAAAACTATGTTTTGTGTGTCTTGATGGCTCATCAACATAGACAAAAGGCCAGGAGCCACCTTGATGGCTGTAGCACACACACACACACACACACACACACACACACACACACACACACACACACACACACACACACACACACACACACACACACACACACACACAAACTTGTTGGGGGTTGAATTGGTATTTTAGATAAACTTATAGCCTGATATGATATCCACCCAAATCTAACAATGTCCAACATGTGTTCTGCTGTGGGAAAGATAAAACATTAAACTCTAACACAGGCATCTGCTGATTTTGACACTCACCTCTGCAGCAATCCTTCAAGCTCATCTTCCTTCACAGCCCGGCGCTTCCTCGGCTGCTCAGAGCCACTGCACACTGAGGGTGCATCCCAAGTCTCTAAATTGTCGTTTCCTCGTTCCTCGATCCTCGATTGAACCGGAAGTGGTTCTGCGCCGCCATCTTGACGGCCGTCCCAAAGCTCTGGCTGCGGTCGAATAGTCCATTTTGGTTAGGAACCTTCCTAACTGAGTGAAATGACCCGGAAGTACATAAGTGGCCGCCATGATAAGTGCTGGTCGAATTGTCCAAACGCAAAGGAAAGGAGCTTCAATGCTTCCTAATTTAGCTCCTTTAGCATAGGAACCACTGGACCTTCCTTTATGAAAGGAAAGGAGATAATGCCGACCCACAATTCCTTGCGGCGGCAACATTTAAAGTGACGTATCATTCGGCCGTCCACGAGAACAAACGATCATGACCGACAAACGCTGATCATATAAATAACTGTTGCTATAATTTAGAAATACTTTCAATAATCTGTTAAACCTGCTGGCAAACTACGGACGTTATGTTGCTGAAAACTGCTGTAAAGTGATCAAACTGATGTATTTTATATTCTGTCTGGTGTTGAACTGCAGCTTCAGCCTCATTCTTTTATTTTATTTTACTTCAGTTACAGAAGCTTTAGTGAAAGAGTTAAACTGGACGAGCTCTTCAGTCTGACTCATGTTTCTGATTATCATCTTTTTAACCAACTATTTTGTCACAATAAAACATATCAAGTCAACACGAGTTGTGTGGTGTTTCATAAACTGTGCACATTTTTATGATCAGATTATCATCTGCATATAGATAAACCATAACATAAAAGGATATGAGACACACATCGTTAGTGGGATTACGTATTTAATTCAGCATGTTTGAAACTGAACAAAGACAGTTTAGTAGCTTTGTACTCTCTGTGAAAAATACGTTGGTTTCACTTTCATATTCCTTCGTTATTTCTATTCCAACCTCGTTAATAAAGTAAAACCATGAACCAGGTTGTTTATGTTAATAAAGTAATACTATGAACCGGGTTGTTTATGTCGTCTGCATGACGCAAGAAGACGGACGAAGTATTTAAGATGCGCTTTATTGTGGTCCGAGATGGACTACACTACAGCATTGTAGTTTCACCGCTGCAGACAGACTGACGTCACTAACATGCGCCTGCCGTCGCGTCATAACTACGTCGCTTAGTGAAAGTGGAGTCGGATTTGCCAAACACCTCGGTTGTCTTCTCCTAACTCCTTATGAATTCTCCTTCCCATCTTTCCTTAACCCCGTGACGTTTTCCACAGAGGTTAAGGAAAAGTGTTTAGGGTTAGACGTTAGGAGGTAATTATTGGACTATTCGACCGCAGCCTCTTATTCTGCTCGGAGGAGCGAGGATCGAGGAGCGAGGAGGGAAATCGGAGGAGCCATGATCGAGGAGCCCCGAGAGCAGGCTTCCAGGAAGTGTTTTAACGCTGGACACGCCCCCTCACTGTTCATCTGTTATGTGATTGGACGCTGCAGCTGAGCGGACTGATGCTGGAGTTTAATACCAGAGACGATCACAGATTAAACTCAAGCTATATATTAAATCTGTTTTCTTATTCACAATCTGGTTAAAATATGTTCATAGTAGGTCTGAACAACAAAAGGACCACAAACAACAGTCTTCAAAGATTTGATCTGTTGTTTCCCTCAATAACTTGTATTATGTATGTAATTAAAATCAGAGAGCTTGAGAGAGGAAACACTTGTTTACAACACGTAATGAAGAGAAACTATATTTATATTGTGGGTTATTTTATAATGATGTCACAATCAGAATTTCAAAACATACAGACGTAAATAATAAATAAATAAGACGCATTCTGCCGGTAGAAATGGATCCTGCGCGTATAAGCAGGACACATCACAGTATATAAATACTCAATGCAGTTTATTAAACGGTAACAGACGACAGAGAAAACATCTCCACTCTGACACTCATGATAACTTTGTCTTTATTAATATAAGTAGTAGTTTAACACCATTAAATCAACTGAAAACATACGATCATTTTTATCAATATTTTAAGTGTATTTTTATTGGAATGTTCGCTAAAAACTCTCCGGACAAAACTCCGTCAGCTGTTAAAGCGACTGACAGCTGATCAGCTGAGATCAGCTGTCAGGCGGCTGCAGTCATCATAAACCGACGTCGCTTCACGTGACGCTTCAGAGGAAAGGACGTCTCATGTCTCTTAAAACATATTTCCTCGCGTCTTCTCTCCTCGCTTGGTTTCCTTGGTGGGAGGGACTAAGACGCAAGGAAAAGACGCAAGTGAGGGAAACGGGGATGCAATTTAGAGACTTGGGATGCACCCTGAGCCTCCAGCTAGCAGCTCCGGTTAGCATGTAGCTTGGTGCATGTAGCTTCACTGCTTTGCTGCTGAATATTTAAATCCGGACGTTCGGGTCCCAACTCTTTCAGCCTCTTCTTGTCAACATCTGATCGTGGATTGAAAGGTGTTTCGCATAGAGATACCACAGAGTTTTCAGTCGCCATACTAACATAATCAAAGTCTCTGCTAGCTGTGTTGCTCGCGTAGCTACGTGGGAGCTATATGGGATGTGAGGGAATGATAAAGGTCTCTGATTGGACGAATAGTCCAACCACGTTGCAATAAGAAACGATGTAATTGGCTAGGGCGCAGATTTGTGCGCCCGAAGATTCACGTTTCATCCGCCAATGAGAAGCTGTCCTTGCCGTCACGAGGGTGAAATGTTTGTTAGCTTTCCATAGACACACATTTGGCCGGCGCCCCGAGAGGGGAGGGGCTTTTCTCAGTGATGATGAATGCCGATATATTATATTTAACTTAAGTGGTTGTTGACAGGGGCTTACGGTCTCCCACACACATTTAGCGCGTCAACACGGTATATTTCTTATTTAAATTATTTGATATATAATGTTTTTTGACAGTATATATTATATTTTTTTTTTCTTCTTTTTTTTTTTTCATCGCAAACTGTACATTGTGGGTGGAAATCAAAGTAATGTTGGCTTGTTAGCCCCATTACTTGGCGTCAAAGGTAGGCTCAAGAAAAGAAAAAAATAACATCCTAATGTTTATGTTTGTGTGTGTGTGTGTGTGTGTGTGTGTGTGTGTGTGTGTGTGTGTGTGTGTGTGTGTGTGTGTGTGTGTGTGTGTGCGTGTTTAGGGAGAAATGGTCTGCAGCCTCCCTCCTGGTCACTATTTTACGCACATGCCTGTTTTGACAGGAAATACACACACTGACACACAAGTTATCCCGTATGAACACAAACAAAACGTAATGAGGTCTTTGGGACATTGATCTTGCACTGGCATATTAGTAAAATCCGATGGCATTAGGTAACTGGCTCACTGCCACAGAAATAGAGAGCGGTGTATACGAGAGGGGAGTGACCAAATAAATGGGGTTGGGCAGAGTCATTTTATAAAATAAACTATACTTCCACTGTGTCACAGAGCATATGTGCATATTTGAGCATGAGCGGTTACATTCACACCTTTGCAAGTGTTCATTACACGATTAGCTGATTTCATGTGACTCATGCCAGCACACCTAGTGATGTGTTCCTGCTTATCTCCCTTTGAAAGTGTGCTATAGGTGCAGCTCTCATGCAGCAGCATCTGGTCATGAATTTGGGAGAAATCGTTGGGTGTCTCAGAAACTATTCTTGCACTTTCACCCCTCACACACACACACACACACACACACACACACACACACACACACACACACACACACACACACACACACACACACACACACACACACACAACACACACACACACACACACACACACACACACACACACACACACACACACACACACACACTTTCTCCATCTCCTTCCTGACTCCCTCCTCCTTCTCTCCTCTCTCCCGTCCTGCCGTGCTATCTACGAAATGTTCAGAGCATTTGCCACTCTCTGCACAGCTAGGATGAACGCCTCCAAAAATGAAAACATTTTTTTCAGCTGACTGGTGTATTCAACATCATAGACTTTATAGAGGGCCAGCACAACGCCCATAGCCAAGGAAATATCTGCCTCTTCATTGTCCACCATCAGTTTCTGTCCATCCATTGTCACACCAACTTCTGTGCTGTGACTCAGGGGCTTGCCATCGCTGCTGCTCAAGACAATTGTGAGGGTTGGGCTAAGTGGCTCCTGAAAACCAAACATTTGAGACTTAAAGCTGTATTCTGTAAATTTGTAATGTTTACAAATCAAAGCTTTCTGCTATGCTTAGTTGCACATTCAATTCTAGTTGGTTGACAATATTACAGTTTTTCTCGATTGCTAAGACACAATTCCTGGAACAACGCACAATTTTTTCAAATCTTCACACACAATTTTAAAAACTCACACCCAAAAGTCCAAACATCTAACTTCTGGGTCCCAATCAGTCTTTACCCTCAGACAATACACACAAGCTGTCAAAACACAGACTACATTAGTGTTTGTTACACATAGGAGGGATTAATTCAACACACTGCCACCAAAATGTCAATAATAGGGTTTATTCACAGCACTTCCAGATTGAGCACATATACAGGTTCATCAGCATCAATATCAGCATGATCTTGTCTCAGGTCAGGGTCAGGCCATAGTATTTCATCAACGTCACACATTATGTCTTCTCTCGCCAGGCAGCGTGGGAAATATCCCCTTGTGTGTCTGATCCAACCCTGGATAGATTCCAGAGAAATATCCTCACATGCATTCACCATTGCCTCCAGGAGATTGTGCTGTGTGTATGGGTTGCGGTCATAGACTCGCCACCGCCATGCTGAGAAAAATTCCTCTATTGGATTCAGAAAAGGGGAGTATGCTGGCAGAAAAAGGACCCTGAACCTGGGGTGGTCATTGAACCAGGTGCGAACCAGAGCAGCCCGATGGAAGCTCACGTTATCCCAAATGACAACATATTGGGCTTGCTCTGGTTGCCGTGGCTCCCCTTCTTGTTGGAGAAGGTTATTGTGCAGCTGATCTAGAAACTGAAGGAGTAGTGCAGTGCTGTATGGACCCAGTACAGCATGGCGGTGGAGGATGCCACGGTTGCTAATGGCTGCACACATGGTGATGTTGCCCCCCCTCTGACCGGGAACTTGGATGATTGCACGGTGTCCAATGATGTTGCGGCCCCTTTTGCGCCTTTTTGTGAGATTGAACCCTGCTTCATCAATAAAGATGTATTCATGTATTCTATTTATTGACCCCCAATTCTGATTGGTGTGTTAACAATTTTCAGGCTGAGTGTTTTCACCTTGAGAAGGGTGTGGTCTCTGAGTTCATGTTATGATAACTTGACTTAATTATATTGAGAGCATGTGTTTGCTGAATGAACACGTAGTGCAATGAATGATTTATTTGGTCACTTTTGTGTAAGGTTTTGCAGAAAGTGTTTTGAATGGACACAGGTGAATTGTGTTTTTGGTTATGGGAAATGTGTGTGTGCTTCTGGGAATGACGAAAAGGTTTGGGTGTTTGTGCTACAGGAACCAGGTTTTGTGTTTTAGCAATCGAGAAAAACGTAAATTACTTAATTCAATTGATGTCATATTTTTGAAATTGCACTTAATTGTAATCCAAAATCCAGAATCAGGCAATGCATCTTTTGTACACATTTCCCTTTTTTTTTAAATAAACAAATTTGAGTTGCCCCCCATAAACATGCATGACTAACCTTATCTATTGCAAACAACTGTGATGCATTTTCCTTGAAGACTGATGGTAGGAGGAGATGGCCGCATTCACCAACTGGCCTGTAAATGACAGATCATGTTTCAATAAAAGTCACAACTCTATTTAAGCTCCTCCCTGCCAAAAAAGTCCAGTCTGCTCTGATTAGTTAGCATTTCCAGGGCTAACTGTAAATCAGTAGCCATCTACACAGCATCACTGGCTGCAGCCGTAGACTAGGAAATGTTGCTTTCTAAATTTAGTTGTACTTGGTCATAAGACCTTGCATTTTATTAACTTAACATGGTACTTAAACCTCAAAACTAGTACTCAAAAGAAGGGTTGACCAAATATATAGGGTTAAACAAAGTCTTAGACTTGCAACAGTTCCCTGAGATAAGGTAAGAAATATTCTGCTTTGGCATGTTTATCTGTCTCATGGTATTTGATTAAGACCTTCAGGATATCATAAGAGACTTGCGTGGCTTACCATTTCGTTCAGCATCATTCTTACTCTCATCAACATATATATTTTAACATATACATATATCCCTTATTGCTATTATTATTTTTATTATTATAATATTATTATTATTAATATGCCCAGGTATTAAATGTACAACTTTACATGATTCCATTATTTTCTTTTATATCTTTTCTGCAAAAAGTTTTTTTATCACATATTTTACATAAAATTAAAACTAAAATACCTTAATGAATACAAATGCTACATGTCCATATTTATCAATTCCATTCCATTATCCAAACCACTGATCCTATGTTAGGCGCTGAAGCTGATCCCAGCTGACATTGGGCGAAGGCAAGGTTCACCCTGGACAGACCTCTTTGGACTGTGGGAGGAAGCCAGAGAACCGGGGAACCCACGCTGCCACGGTTTGCTTTGTGGTATTGTTTCCCCCAAAAGAAAACCCTGCACCCTCAAGGATGAAACAAGAATCCAGCTGTCTGATATCAGTCACAATGCGGTTTACTTGTCGTTCGTGTTGTCATTTGTGTCGTTGTGTAACCGGCTGCACCAGAGGGGTTTTTGTCTCAGACTCAGGGTTAGTGCAGCACTGTGCTCTACTGGCAGCACAGAAATACAATGCTCCGTCCTCTGACCGACTCAACTTTGGAATATGAAGACATGCCAGACTTCCCCCATTACCGCTCACATTATACGTGTCTTTGAATTGAGCTTCAACGACTGCAGAATCGAATCGTACATAGCCAACTAGGACCAAATCCTTTCCCCCAGCAGGCTGTTTATACCACTGTGTTTGAATGGTTGCAGTTCATCTGGACTTCTTCTCCAGGATGTTTGATCAGAGCACCGGGATGCTGATGAACACGGTTCTTTGAGAGTTCTGCAAGACACATTTTAGACACACCGCTTTAGTGAAGAAAATAAACCTAAAACGTAGAAAAGAAGGGTTGAAATTTCTTTATGAGTTAATGTTAATGTTATATTACCTGTTAAACAGAATGGCAGAGCTGCTAAATGTACGAGGAGTTTAAACATGATCCTAACGCAGCTGACAACTAAACAATAATGATGACTGCCAGGAAGAGGAGGAAGCGGAGGAGGAGTCTTCATAAGTGTATTTATTCAGTATCCTGCTGTGTCGCTTCACACAGGTATCCTGATGATATCGGTGGTGCTTTCCTGCCACAGGCTGCAGTTTGATGCAGGTGCGCTCGTCTCTGGTTATGTGGCTGATTATCAGAGCAGGTTTTTGTTGGAGCAAAGGCGACATTGAGACACTGTGTGTACTGGCTGCACAGTAATACACACCGCTGTCTTCAAGCTGTCTGACTTTTAGCACATGAAGTTGGGATTTTGCTGAGCCATCTCCAGTCACATTGAAATGCGGTTTGAATGCATCCTCAATGGTTGGGTTGGTATATAAAAGATATCCAATGAGTTTCAGGTCAGAGTCACCCATCAGCTGCTGGTACCACAATATCACATTGTATGAGCTGATTGAATGGTGGCAGCTGATTGTTGCTGGATCGTGAGGACTCCCTAATATTGACGATGGAGCCTGATGAACTTCAGTGCTCAGAGAGCGACCTGCATTTAAAGAGAGAAGCTGTGAGAACACAGAAACGGGAACAAAAGATTAGACTTTGAGCAGGCGGTTAGAACTGAAACCTACAGGAGAGGCAGAGAAGCAGCAGAGTGATGCTGTTGGTGTTTCTGATCATGATGTCTTTGTTGTCCTCCGTCTCTGCATCGACTGACAGACTGAACAGACGTAATGGGATCACCTGAGAGGGGAGGAGACTTTACATTATTTTATGGCAACTTCCTCGTGAAAATTCCCTTCTTATTTTATCAATAAGTTGATCAAAAGATTTTTTTTTTTATCAAAACAAAAATGCCTCATATTCACTGGTCCCTACTTCTGAAATGTGAGAACTTTCTGCTGTTTTCATCCTTAATTTTGTATCAGTGTAACTTCAATATTTTAGGTCTGAATAGATTTGGTTTGCAAAACATGCAAATGAAATATGTTGGTTTGGGCTCTGGAGATTGATGATTGCCCATTTTCACTTATCTTTAACATCAACAAAATTGATAATTGATCGATTGCATATATATTCTACAAATTCAACATGTTGAATAGTATTGAGTACATTTTGTGTGAATATTTCTGTATTCATTACATGTCATTTAACATTTGAAAAACAACAACATATCTGCTAAATGTATCTAAACAGCTGCAGGTGGTGGGAGTGTCACATGTGGGGTGTTCAGTCCTCCACATTGTGTCACTGGGAGTATTCGTGGTCCTCGAGGTCCCCCTTCAGTGCATGAGATCATTGTAACAGTTGTGTTTACAGCGCACTGGGGTTTTTGTTCAGCTAGTGAGTGAATCTGTATCATTGTGTTCACTCACAGCACAGAAGTACAAGCCTTTATCTTCTGGCTTCAGGTTCTTCACTGTTAACGTACCACTCTCAGCATCATGCTTGGTGGCTGAAAATCTGCTGAAAGCTCCAAAATCATGATCTTCGTTGGCTGTTGTTGTGTACACGATCAGGTTCATTGTTTCTCCTGGCAGCTGTCTGTACCAGTACATCTGATTGTACTGAAAGCCCTTTGTGTGGCTGCAGCTCATTGTTGCATTTTCACCCTTGTGTTTCCACAGTACTGAAGTCTGATTGACATCACTCCCATCAGTTAGACCTGAGTGAACAATAAACAATACCATAATAACAATTTGATGTGGGATTATACGTATATCCTCTGACATCACGTCAACATCATTTTAAATTACAATAACTACAAACACAAAGTAACTACAAACAAAGTTCTTATTAATGTGTAGTCATTAATCAGGCCATAGTTGATTTTATTGTAATTTACCTGTAGTCCACAGCAAAAAGATGAACCATCTGAGGAGGCCTCGTTTATTGACGATTATATCCATGTTCTGTCTGACAGAAACTACCTCACATAGTGGATATGGAGAGCTGCAGATAGGAGGGTCAGGGCATCGTGTGATGTCATCCTATCATCGGTGGCATCACAGCCTTCAGTATCGTAACAAAGATGGTAGTACAAGTGGTAATCGGGGTCCTCCTGCAGTACATCACAGTATATTAACTTTAATTCTGATTAATGAGAACTCGGCTCAACACTGAGAAGCTGTAGAAGCCAGCGTTGATCATGTGACGTGTGCAATTCAGTTATGTTACAAGTTGGAGACATTTTGTAACGACAAATTTAATTCTCCTTTCACTTTCTCGAGATTTACATTCAGATAAAAGCTTTGGAGGCCTGTGTTAATCTTGTTTGCCCCATTTTAACGTTGAATAAGAAAATAAGGAAACTATTAACATCGTCATCAAGATGACGTGACATCATCAGCTCTCAGACCTGAACGGTCTGAGAGCACAGCAGTGTGACATGATAGTGAACGGGTGTCAGTGATCTACGTCACAGCTGACTTCATCACAAGGGAATAACTGATCCAGTGTCAGCTGTTAGCCTTGTTCTGTTCTTTGGAGTATGTCTCCTTCTGCTGCTGTGAAAAATACTGTTAGTGCGTTCAGTGAGTATTAGCTTTGTGAAGTTTTACCATGAAAAGTTGTTTTTTATATTTCACAGAAATTTACAGAAAGTAATGCTGATAATAAGTTGTGTCACATGACTTAAAATACATCTATCTTTTCTTCAATTCATCAGAGCGCAGCAAATATGTATTTTGTATTCTTCTTTATTTTGATTAATAGTTTGATGTGTGTGTTGTCCTTTATGCAATGATCAAATAATTATATGGTATTCTATTCTCAAACAAAAGACAATTGGATCTCTTCCACTCTGGAAATGACTTGCAGATTGTTTTATTTATATTTACAACTGCTGACTTGATGCGATTATAAAGTAAGCCTGAATAAATTACATCAATACACGTCAACAAACTGAGTCTGAGCCCCAGTGGAAATAATGTAGATGTGTGTGTGTGTGCATTGTACCTCAACACACCCATAATAAAACACAGGTGTAGTGTGTGTTCATTATGATGTTCTCCCACTGGGAATGAGTTCTTCTGATGTTGTAATTTCAGAGTCACCAGTATAGAGTTCAGTAAAGGTCAGTAGAGGTCATAGACTCCCTGATGCCCTCTCAATGCTCAGTTTAGATAATGCCTAAACTGTATATCTGCAACACTAAATATGTATCTGTATTTCTGCACATCTGAATATGAAACTGAGTGTGAGAGGTTCAGTAAATGATGCCGCGTTATGCTTTAAATATAGTCTTCTATTGTGTCTTATTGTATGAAACACCTTAATTTTTTTCTGGTAATTTAAACAAAATTGATTTTGCATTAACTCAATTCTGTTCGTCATATGACATATTTTTTACATACATGATCTCTGCATTTACCCATCCATAGCAATTTAGGACCAGTGGGCTGCAGTGTCTTGCTCAAGGACACTTCAACATGCAAACTATATGGAGAACAGGGATTGAACCATGAAGTCTCAGGACAGCCACTCTACCCATGAGCCACAGCCTATAACTATAATCTACTGCAAAAAAAGAAAGTTCATATGCACATTTCTGCACCAGATGACAGTAAACAGCTGTTGTATGAGATATGAAACACATTTCTGTTGATTCTGTAGCTTCAGTTGACACAGAAATGGAGGGTCGGTGCAGAGATGCAGCTGCGCTCTGAGAGCCGGAGGTTGAGGTAAAGTGGAGGTTTGCACCTTCGTCGTTCCTCGGCACAGAGAGCGATGTGCAGGTTTCTCTGTGACCACATCCTCTCCTCTGCTGTCGCTCTCCTCTCCTCTGCATGGTTTCAGGCTCCGGTTTGTCTCCTCACCAACAACAGCTTTGACCTTCTTCTGTTCTCAGACGAGGACGCTGACTTCCTGTTGTCGTGTGGTCGACTCACACTCTTACATTTACTTTCCTGCTGAATGTGTTTGAACTAAAGGAACGACTTCTGTACTTGTGAAGAGAACGTAAACCGTCTTTAGCTTCTCTCACTAGATATTACTTAAATAACCACATCAAGTCAATTTAATCCTAGAAAATCAATTTGTCGATTGAATTGATCAAGTAGAGCCTGAAGGCACATCTCTGTTTGCTTGTTGGAAAATGGTATGACTCAAATGAACCTGCTTATGAAGTTTCCCTGAGCTGAGATGTTTCAACATGATGTAGATGAGAAATAGCAGCTAAAAACACCATCTGTGGAAAAAGTGATCTGATGAGATGTGAGAGCATCATAACTTCATATCAGCACAGTTTGAAGGAACTGATTGATATTGCTTTGGATCTGCTTAATCCTGGCTTGTTTAAGACTTTAGTCTGAAATGAAGGTTAACATAAAAATGTTATGGTTGATATTCATACTGTCTGTAAACTTGATCATACATTTTAAAACAACAATATATAAAAAATCAATAAGTCATTCAATCTTTTAGATCATCTGACATACTTTAATTGAGAAGAGAATCAAGCATCAAATAATAAGCACAAGCGTACAGGAGACGTGTACCTCATATCTTTATAATATACATATGCCAGTGGTGGCGTTAATATCGCAAAAGGAATGTGTTCCTCTGATGCTAGCAGAAGTTGATTGGCTCATTTATATATGAACACAAATATGCTGTGACACACAAAGCTGTGGAAGTATAACTATTAATTCTGTGGACAGACAGATAAAGATCGTCTGTTCAGCTCAGCTCTCAGTCGCTCTGCTTCCCGGCTGAACTCTGCAACAGACAGAAAGGACACAATGTCATAACGTCACAAGCTCTTTTTTTACGACCCGTTGATTCACATATTACAACGACCAACGGCTGTTTTCAAAGGACAAATAATAGAATGTGTGTGCATGTTTGGATAAAAGGTGAAGGGACGGGAAAACAAGATGGAGATCATGTGGAACAAACCTGAAGCTTCCACACCAGAAACGCCACAAAGGCTCCATAGACGCTGCTCTTGATGATGAAAACCCCGTAGGAGAGTTTGGCCAGCTGTGTGACCCTCAAATATTTCTCTGCAGAAAGTTCAAACATTAAAGTGAGACGATTCAAAGAGGAAACGTCTACGTGGAGCTCAAACAGGACGCTAAACAGTGATGATGCATTGTTCAGAAACACAACATAATATTTACCTCTGGACAGGCCTCCTTGATAGAAGAAGAATAAATGCATTAGACAGATTGTTGTTGATGCATTTCACATTGAAAGAGAACATTTTCAGGTGATTTCTGTGTTTCAAATGAAGCCTACCTTTTCTTTCTTCCCCACGAATGAATTCTGAATAATGTTCAGTGCTAATTCCGTTGAAGAAGCTGACGATGCAGGTGAAATTTTTGTTGCCTGTGAACCAGTCGTTGGCAGAGACCCTCAGCCTGCTGGTGATTATGTAATTACCAGCAGACAACGTCTGGGCAGCAGCGTCGGTCGCCATGCCGGTGGTGACCTCCTCCCCGTCAACCTTCCAGGAGACACCCACATGGTCTGGGTAGAATCCACTGGCCACACAAACGATGGTCTTCTTCTTCTCCTCTCTCTGGTTTTCACACTCCTTTTTTGAAGGTCGGAGCACTTTGACTGTTGGTTTGGTGATATTATGTTCTGCAAGGACAAAAGGACATAAATCACTAAATTAAAGCTGCACGGTCAAAGTCCTGCAGATCCAAAGAGAAACCTGAACATTTTAACATCCAACAACAACAACAACAACAAGGCAGTTTTTGTAATCGTATCCAAAACAATAAACAATTGTTTATTATCTTACCAAGAACTGTCAGTTTGGTTCCCTCTCCGAAATAAGCAGGATAACTGCTGGAGCATACCACTAAGTCGCATTTTAAAAAAACTGACTACAATGTCTGATATAACCGATCTTCTGTTATTTTTGTGGGGTTTTCTTTTACCAACCAGTACATATGGTACAACAATCACCATGTATGCCACATATATACAGTATATATATATATATATATATATATATATATATATATATATATATATATATATATATATATATATAAAGTTACTTTTTTCCGTTTACTTCTTTTATATGAATGAGACAATGTTGGCTGTTGTGAATACTTTTAGTGCAAAACCTTTAGTCACTAATGGTGAACATACAAAAGTAGGTGCCTGGACCTCGTGTACCTTTTTTTTGCTGTACAACTGAGAGATTTAACGTATTACGCCGATTTAACATTTTCTTTGGCACTTTTGATGACAAACCTACACATTGCCAAAACATTGCCACCTTTTTTTGAGCAGATTTAGGATCAGAGGAGCTCAGGAATATACATATGATTTTTTATCATTTTCTTACCCAACACTGTCAGTCTGGTGCCACTGCCAAAGTAAGCAGGGTCGTAGTTGTTCACACTGATACGAGGCTGAACAAGAAGAACGGCTCAAGCTCTCAGTACTGACAGCGGAAGACTCTTTGTGCTCTTTTTCAGGTGAACTAAAAACATTTAACTTAGCGCACAAACATTGTGAAGAAAATATTATCTCAACATTATTAAACTGCTAATTTAAGGTCCATTTAAGAGCATAAGATTAAACAAACATAACCGGTAATAGTCTCAATTTTATATAATTCTTTTAATAATTAATGTCAGTGTATATATCGAATCATTTTAACTTTCTTACCGAGAACGGTGAGTTTAGTTCCAGCTCCAAAGTAAGCCTCCGACTGTGAACTCACAGTGTTTCACAGCGCTGATAAGAACTGTCTTTAGAGGAATAATCTGGGCGGAGAGCCAAATGTTTTATTGCTGCTGTACTTTTACTGGAGATCATAGACAACGCTTTTCTTTACTGCCACAAACTAACGTCTGCATTAACGGCTTTCACATTTTAAACTTTGTCCATGTTTGCTCACAACCATCAAATAAAAATGTCTATCAAACATATTCTTAGTATTGCATATAATAACATATAAATAACCATTAGAGAATCGTCTTCTCTGAGACGTTTCTGACCAGATTTTCTTACCTAAAACAGTGAGTTTAGTTCCAGCTCCAAAGAAAGCCTCAGAGTAGGAGCACAGAGACTTTCCACTGATACAAAACCTCCTGCTGCCTCTTTATCTGAGCCACTATTCCAACTTTGTCACTCTTTGACGACTTCAAGAACTTAATCTACTTTAGTTGGCAAAAGAGTCAAATGTTCCTCTACTAACCTTCACCTCTTAAACATCCACATGCGTTTGTGACTATTTTAAGGTTATTTATACCAGTATAAGAGCTTTAATCATGGTTTAATCACTGGTTGTTAGGAGTCAATCCAGTTTTGGAGTGAATCAACAGTGTCCGAGACATCTTACCAACATCATACCTGAGCAGTATTTAATTAACTTTAAATGTTTTCTTACCTAAAACCGTTATCTTTGTTCCTCCACCAAAGTGAGCCTCTGCACCACCAAAGTCACAGTGAACCTGACCGGTGCTCTAAACAGCCCAACATGCTGCTTTTACTTTGCGTCTTTAGCTGCTTTCAAAATGTCTTTATTGTATAAAATATATTATTTTTTTCTCAAAATTGAAATCCAAAATGTATTGTACTGCAAACTGTTTTTTAACTTTAATGTGACACAACACTTTTCCCCCAGACATCAGACCTGCTTTTATTTGTTTTACTTTTTATATACAGGTGAATTAATCAGAAGAAGGTTTAAAGTCTAACTTACCGAGAACAGTCAGTTTAGTTCCCTGGCCGAAATAGGCTTCGTAATTGGCACAGCGCTTAAGCTTCACATCAAAAAGCCCTGAGCTGAACTTGAACTATAACATACATTAAGTTTCTTAATGCACCCTAGTGACAAATCATATTACATTTGTTCCATCTGAACCTTGACTTACCCAAAACAGTCAGTTTGGTTCCTTTTCCAAAGTAAGCCTCGTTTGCATTGTCACAGTGCAGAAATACTGAGCATGAAACTCCTGAGTCTTATACCAGAACTATGTTTGAAGGTTTTCACCAATACGTCTGTTTCTACTAAGACTCTAAAGCATTGATGCATTGAACAAAACTCAATAATAAAATGAAATATTTACCTAAAACAGTCAGTTTGGTTCCTTGGCCAAAGTAAGCAGGCTCAGTGTATGTCACAGTGTTTTCACTTCAGCTCAATATTTCAGCTTTTAACATCAACAGTTTTCTTTGCTTTACTTGCATACCAACATTTCAACTATTGTACGTTAGTACCAGTGAACTGCAGCAGTGAGACATGCTACTTACCTAACACTGTGAGTTTTATTCCCTTTCCAAAGTAAGCTTCAGATCCAGTGTCACACTGAATGTCTCCGCTCACAAAAAGTCTCAAAACTTCCCATAACCGTCAAGTTAAAACACAGTGTGATAATCCAGAGGAGGAAGAAGGCTTCCACATGCAGGATGAGCTTCATAATGTCAAAATATATTGCTTTTGTCAGGATGAATGAAAGAAGCATCCCAGTGCTCCACATATGATTTATAACTTGTTTTTTTAAAACTCATTTTTAGCTAATTTCCCCTTTAATGTTGCCTTTTACAGTTCCAGTTTGGCCTGACAGCTTCCACACCTTCACATTATTGATGTTTCTGCTCTTCCAAGTGTCCCAGGTAGCATGCAGCTGTCTACACACTGGGTGTCAATGGGAGGAGGTTTTTGTACAGCGGCTCTATAGGAGTGTATCACCGTGGCCCCCTGTCCCCACGGTGAAAAAGCATCACACAAAAACCTGAAGTCTCTTCCGTTCTCTCCTCTCTCCTTCCCCCACCCAGCCGCTCCATATCTCAGCCTCCATCTCTCTCTGAGAGAGAGCAGCTGTTCAGGTCGGGCTGACTGACGGCTGAGCGGCCTCCAACCCGACTGCTGCTATTTCTGGTACAGCTAAGAAAAGAAGCAAGAAGGAAGGAGAAGAGAAACTGGTCTTTGTTTGTTGGTTTGAAGATGTTCAGAGGGAGGGACGTCTCTGCTGGTCACACCTCTTTATCACCCAGTACCCAGTGGAGTGAGGAGACGCACGTTTACTGAGTAACATTCACCACTTAACATTGTGTAATGTGAAAAGTTTTGTCAGGATGAACCCACAGAGAATTATTACTTGACTCTGTGATGCCCCCACTATGAAGCATTTTAGAGTCCTTCAGATCATCAAGTCTTTTTTTTTCCCCAGCAACAACAGGAAGCTACTTTCACTAAAATAAAAATAAAAGCCCCGATTAACACAATGTTAGCAACGAGCTGATGAACATAATGGAGCTAAAGAACCAGATATTTCACTTGGTGAAGACCAAAACGGTGCTCAAAGAAAGTGAATGTTGGACCGACTTTCTCCAAATAAATGCTAACGTTGCTTTGTAACTACGAACGAGTTAATAGTTTCTCTGCTGCCCCCAAGTGGTCAAGAAATCTCTAAATGCAGGTTTAAACAACAAATAACATACAATCTGTATAATTATATCATAATTGGCAGAACTCGTTTTAAATTCATGTAATTATGATTGCATAACTAATGAGAAGAAGGTCATACATTATTCTATTATTATAGATTGTTATCATGCATCGATAAATAAAGTAAATTGCTCATGTAAAGCTACGTTATTCTATGACCTTATAGCATCAACAGACTATAATGAAATAATGAATAATGAAAACATAGTTATGAATATCCTATTCCATTTCTGCCAATAGATCTCCCCCAAATCCTACACACTGCTTCTTTAAAACCAACGTTTCATTTAACGTTTCAGTATTAGATTCTTCAGCATCAGCTGGTATCTAAATTTTTTTATTAAAAGTGTATTTGAAAATATGAAATTAATCTATTAGGTATGACCTGATCTAAGGGCAATCTTTGCATGCATGACATGTATCATGGGTCTGCTGCGTTGTATCACTCCTTAAATATGTGAAAGAAAAACCTAACATATGGCTGACCTTTAATTATTTGTATCACTAAACTACATAAATGACAATAATATTTTATGTCCCTTTATTTCTTCTTAATGAAGCTAAAAGACACGAGCAGCTCACTTTAATAACCTCCTCTTCTACATTCCATATTGACCTCTCCTTTAACGACCACATCTAAGTGCACTCCCACACGGACCCTGCAGAGGTCAGTGCGTGATAACCTCTTAAACGTGATAAACTTGAGTGTTGTCAGGTGGCACACAGATTTAAATATCATGAGCGTGTAGACTTGAGCACAGAGTGACACAAGATGAGACGCTGTACGGGGAAATAATCAATGTGCACATTATTGTGTGTTATACACACGCCTTAAAATGTGAACACCTGCTTGTTTATCTGAGCTGATCAGCTCTGTGGTGTTGCAGGAACGTCACTGATCTGTCTGAGAGGGAGTTCCTGTATGTACCTTTAATCAACTTGTGGAGTGTGTCATGCTGTTTTTTCTAAAGAAGTTTTCATTTCTAGCTGTTGTTCCCCATCGTTATTTTCTTGTCACATGAATGGAAGTCGCCTGTCATGCTGTTATCCACATGAACCCTCCTCGTCCGTCCCTCTTCCCTGTCATCTCTTCCTGTGCTTCTTGAGGTTGTTGTGTAGCTGCTGAGGCTTTCTGAACCACTGTGCTCTACTGGAGGCGCAGTAAAACACAGCCGAGTCTCCGGCCTTCACGGGGTGAATCTGCAGAGAGGAGCTGAGCAAAGCGGGCCGGGACATGGTGTACTTGGATTCTTTGAAAGGAGCTTCGGTGTTCGCCGTGCCTTTGCCAAGCGAATAAGTCACCAGCTGTGTTCTCCCTCTGCTGCTCTGTCTGTACCAGTACATGTAGTAATGTTGATCGTCATCTTGTTCACACTGCAGAGTTACAGCCGGGTCTCCGTCACGGCTCACTACAACTGGAGGCTGCTGGATTTTTACACACAAGGAGAAATCTGGGAAACAAGAAATAGGACAAGTGAACAAACCAGAACTTAAAAAAACAGTTTTCCTTCAACTTATTTTAAATGTTCTTACTTAAGAAGATCAGAACTGCCACCCTGAGGACGGCCATTGTCACAGTAATAGTTGTTCAGAGTAAATACTATTGGACTCTATTGTCTTCTTTTAGGCTGACCAGCTGCAGGTGTAACTCGCTGTACTGCTACAACCTAAGCTTCTGAAATATGCTCTGATCCTCCCCTCTTGTTTGTCTTTCACCAGGAACTTATTCATATTGTTTCACAGGTTTATACGGGTTTCTCAGTCTTCTAGTGGACACTGAGCTGCAACTGCAGGCTTCGTTCCAGGAGAGTTTATAGCAATTATTTTGATAGCTTACATCTGACCGTTTGAAAGGGATTTGTTCTGCTTGTACTGCAACTTTCAGCATTTTTTTCCCTCTCTTATGTGATAATAAGATAAACAAACTGGTGTCAGTTTTGACATGAGGAGATCGTGATGAGTCCTGCATTAGTTCAACTATATGAGCTGTACAGTATAAAGATTTAGCTACAAATATTGATGTTATTTGTTGGATTGGGGCCTCTGTCATAGTGGTGGTTGAAGACTTCCGCAATAAACACTCAGTGATTACACTTTAAATTGTCACTATAATTCTTTGTAATTTTAATGGTTACTTTTTTGTTCAGTTAAATTTGTTTCATTAACTTCTTTTGGGAAATAATTCTCTTTTTAATTTTTTTAATTCAACAAACAATTTGTTGCCTTTTGGCAGTTTAAAGAAGGCAGAACTGAGAACACTTCTCTTCAGAGAAGATCTGTTTATTTATCGTGATATTCACCAATGTCTGAATACATAAAGTACTGTAGTTCCCTACTTGATCAATTCTATTTTTTCTTTATTGTTCCACTAATTTATTACAAAAACCAAACAAGCCACAGCTCCTTCCTGCCTGTGACCTGTGTGACACCCACCCAGACTTGATATTTGTATGACTGTCTGGTCCGTGTGCATCAATGTGACTGGCAGCACAGTAGTAGGTGCTGCTGTCATTCAGGAGCAGCTCAGTCATTTGAAGAGAGAACTTGTTTTTGAAGGTGACGATAGATGACTGGAAGTGCCCCGCGGTTTGGTCGTACTCTCTGGTGAGTAACTCCAGTGGAGCTCCGTAGTGGGTTTGTCTGTACCAGAACTTGGTGTAGCTGCCCATGCTCAACCCTGGACCCATGTTGCACACAAAGGTCACCGTGAGTCCCAGCTGGGACGTCTGATCTCCAGACTGAAGAACTACAACCGTGAGACCTGCAGCACACAAAGGATGATGTGTTTATTGTGCCTTATGTGAGTTTACAGAACTGTAAACTCACATAAATATATGATGTGTAAATGTGACAGGAGCTGGATCATTCAAGCACCTGTTGGTGAGCACATACACTACGAGTTAACACACAAAACCCACCTGAGTGTAAGAGAAGCGACAGATAAAGCATCGTCAGCGTTGGGGGTAACGAGTTACAAAGTAACAGATTACAGTAACAATATTGCTATTATAGGTAACGAAGTAAAGTAACGCATTACACTCAAAATATTGGTAACTACACTACTTTACTAGACCTCAGGAACGCGCTTTCCTGCGTTACCCAAGCCATTTTTACCAGTCCGAAAAGTTCTCTTTTAGTGGCGCACGAGTCACACGACACTTCCTGCATGAACAATCTATCACAGAACTCCGATTTGAGTGATTTGAGTGACGTAGCTGCTGGTGCGTAGAAGGAGGGAAGCGGGAAAATGGATGAGACGGAGACGGAGACAGGAGGGTTCAGCCAGTGGCGATATTCTCATTATTTTAACTTTGTTGCTCGAAAGGGTAAAAATATTAGTGTAAAATGCACTCTATGTCCATGCAAGAGGTGTCTTTCAACTGCTGTCAACTCAATGAGCAACCTGTTGAAGCATTTGACAAGCCAGCATAGCACTTCAAAACTTGTGGCCAAAGATCCCACTTGAAGACGCTCATCACCAACCGACCCCGCCTAAACAAGTTAAGATTTTGCAGCATCTTACTCTTGGAGCGCAGAAGGTAGAAGATTATAAAAGATATAAGAAGGTTTTTAATTTGTTACTGCTGTTTGACAGACCTGAATGTCCCCACCATACATAGCCTCTTGTATCCTGTTGTTTGTGGATTTTAAAGTGAGGCATATCTCTTTGGTCAGACAGTGTGAACAGGGTTAATGTTCGTTCAAGTTAATGGCTGAGTTTTATATGCCATTTTGTTTTACATGTTTACAATTACAATACACTATGTGGAAAGGCTAAGAGATGCCCTTTATTGAAAATTGAAAATAAAGTGATAAAAGGGCCATGATGTTTGTCCATGTATCTTTGCGGTTAATTTGGACATTTGCTTAAAAAAATGGAAAGTAAAGTAACTAGTAGTGAAGTTACTTTTCAAATGCAGTAACTAATAAAGTAATCTAGTTACAATTTTCAGAAGTAACTAGTAACTGGTTTTGCTCACCAGTCCGCCCTTCCCCACCTTCAGGATAAGCCCTATTGGCATAGCTACCAGGAAATACTCTGGGAAAAAGAGACAAACAATAGACCTCTCATCCCCCCGCGGCTCCGCCACACCAAGCATTAACAGCCTAATCCCCAGCCCGGACTACTCCATGCAGTACGCAACCATTAGCAACGCCATATCTCTCATCCGCCTCGCAGGCCACGCGGCTTGGCTGTCCAAAGCAGACATCACCAACGCCTTTAAGGTAATGCCCATCCACCCCGACTTCTGGCACCTTTTTGGCTTTCTCTGGAAGGGTAAATATTATTTCGCCGTGCGCCTGACCTTTGGGTGCAGGAGCAGCCCAAAAATCTTTGACTGTTTAGCAGAAGCACTCTGCTGGGTCCTAACTAACGTGCACAAACTCCCGTACGTCGTTCACCTCCTGGACGACTTCCTCACAGTCACACCATCCTCCTCCCCTCCGGCACTCGGCCTCCACACCCTGACCTCCGCGTTCCAAGAACTCGGAGTACCTCTTTCAGCCGAGAAAACCGCAGGTCTTCACCGATGCAGCGCCCTCTACCGGTTTTGCCGGCATTTATGGCAAAAAGTGGTTCTCAGCCCCATGGCTGTCCGAGTTCGCATCCCTGGCCCCCTCCTCCGCAATCTTCGAAACGTATCCCATCGTGATAGCAGCCATCCTTTGGGGGCACGAATGGTCAAAAAAACATAACCATATACTCTGATATAATCAACAGAGGACGCTGTCAAAGTCACGCTGCCTCGACATCATGCAGTTTATACGGAGGCTCACCCTAGTCTCGGCCCGACACCAATTCATCATCCGAGCCGCCCACATTCCGGGCCACAAAAATTCCATTGCCGACTCACTCTCGCGCTTCTCGTTCCAGAAGTTCAGGCGATTAGCACCAGCCTCGGATCCACGGCCAACCCCGGTCCCACCGTTTTCAGCCATGACCTTCAACTGAACCCGCAGCTGGCAGAGCTAGCTTCTGCCTCCCGAGACGCCATCCTCAACAGCGTCGCCCCCGGTACTCTCTCCTCGTACCTCACCGGGTGGAACAGCTTTAAAGCATTCCTCGCCGCCTCTAGCCTGCCATTCCCGTCACTCAACGTCCTCACCCTAACACAATTCATCACTCACGCCCATTCCCGCCTCAGGATAAAAACCTCCACCATTCGGACCTACATAAGCGGCAACAACTTCCTCTCCAAACTGGCATTAGGGGCTCCATGTCCAGCCTCGCCCCACTCTCACATAGCCATGCTCCTTAAAGGCTGAACCGCGCCAACTCCTAGGCTGAACCGCGCCCCGCACCTAGTCGCCAGCCCCTCACGTCGGATCTCCTCGCCCGCTGCATCCACACGCTCCGCTCGGGCTTCCTGTCCCCCTTCACCGACAAAACAACTATATGTTCCTGCTCGCCTTCTTCGGCTTCCTTCGCTGCTCAGAGTTCACCGCCCCGAGCGCCGTCCACCAGCCGTCGCAACACGCAACCCTGTCAGACATCTCAGTCTTTCCTCCCGATACTATCATATACCTTCTCAAGCACAGAAAGAACAACCAACACGGTCCGCCCCAACCCATCCACCTCTTCCGCCTGGACTTGTTCCTCAGCCCGTACGAGCCCATTCGCGACTACTTAACCCTCAGATTGACCAGCCACACGTCCGGACAAGACCCCCTCTTCATAACGGAGACCGGGAGGGGAGCCACACAAGCCTGGTTTCACCACCACTTCCATCCTAGCAAGGTCCGGAATACCCCCCGAGTCGTACTCGGGCCATTCCTTCCGCATCGGCGCAGCCTCCACCGCATCAAGACAGGGAATCCCCGACCACACCATCCAACTGCTCGGCCGCTGGTCTTCCCCCGCTTACCTCTCTTACATCCGCTCCAACCTGAACGACATCCAGAACGCTATATGAATACTCTTGTGTTGAGTATTGAAGTGTTTTGGGCTGGATTGGTTTGTTGTTGAAACAAAACCAAAAAAGTGAAGTGTTGATTCAACTTCACGGCCATTTCGGCCGCAGCTGTTACATTGTTCTGAAAGGTGATAAAATACTTGTTTGCATCCAGTTTAATTGGCCATTTTATTTCAGAACAATTCCTGTGAAATAGCACCGCAATATGCTAAAAATGTGCTGTGCAATATGTAAATGATAGCCAAGAATGTTATTGTCAGAACTCAAGTCTCAGTTGGCGTATATACATAAACCCTTCTGTGCATTGATGAACATTGTGTATCCACGCAGTACAAATAACCTGCATACAGTGCATAGTTTGTTGTCTCACGTATGCCTGTTTACATTTAAGCAATACGGTACGAGAGGCAGTACTGTGTCGTGCAATAATGTACTGTTCAAGGGAGTTGTTAGGCCCGACGCGCAGCGGAGGGCCGGCAAACCCTTGAACTGTACATTATTGTAGACACAGTACTGCCTCGAGTACCTTATTGCTTTTATAATACGGGTACCTGCGACTTTATAAATAGTAATGTAAGCTGCCCTTCAGCACAAAATAGTTGTAGCCGGCAAAACGTTGTGTATCGCATTTCAGCGGCAGAGAAAATAGTCCCGGGACGCACGGGACGCACGGGACGCACATACGGGACTATAAAATGGACGAGCTGGTCCCGATTTACTGACCAGACCGGTTGAAAGCAGGGTGGAGGATGACGCTCAGCCACCGATGTAAAGAAGTGCTCTCGCTGCTTCTGTCCGTCTTTTCTCCGTAATTTTTCTCCTCCATGATGTTTAGAGAACTTGCCTCGCGTCGGGAAATTACCGACGTAATTATCTCTCACTGGAAATTATCAGGATTTTGTGATCAAACCCTTTTCATTCCTCATCTTTAGGTTAGGGAGGAAGTGACGTGTGTGTTGTCGTTCGTTATGCTAGTGTGGGGGACGCTACGTGAGCTTGTTAGCTGTTCCGTTTGAGCTAACTTACTGCTAGCGAAGAGCCCCGTTGCAATACTGTGAACACTCAAGGAATAAACCTGCAAGTTAAGGAAACCAACGTCTGCGAGTCGTTACTGCGGACGTGACGATATAAAAGTTTACACCAAACATGTTTTTAACTGTCAAGCTTGAAACGGCAACTAACTGTTAGGAGTGTGTGGTGTAGCGGATCCAAACGCAACACACGCAGCAGTACAGTTCCACGGGCGGACTTTATTTAAAGTAAACAAGACACCACAAACAGATACAAACGAATGCTACCGGTCAGGTCCAGCGAACACAGGAGATCCACCTCTCCTGCTCCAGAGTCGGGAGGGCAACTCAACCGCTCGTGTGACCAACTCTTACAAAGTAACAACCCGACAATAAGCCGGGTCACGCTGTGGACCTTTAATCACCTGCCGGTGATCAAGGCAACGGCCAACAGCTGGGATGAAGGAGCCCCCCTCCTTCATCGTGGCAGTGGGCGGAAACCAGGAGGAGAAACTGTAGACTAAAGAGCGGACCGAGAATCCAACACTAACGGTCGCGCAATTTAAATCTACCTGTTATTTTAAGTGCGCACTGATATGGAACGCTCTAAATGTAAACAGGCTGTACAGTACTTTATGGCTGAATAAACTACACCCCGTGACTCACTCTCAACCAATCAGAATGCTTGATTTGATCTACCCGTATTATAAACATGTTTAAGTTTACTCATTTGTTTAGTATATAAGTTCTGCTTAGTTTTGTCTGAATTGTGTACTTTTGCAAATGTGCAAAATGTGTGCACACTGAAAGAGCTACTGAGTCAACTTTCAGTCTCAGGATCAGAAACATAAAAACACCAGAGAAAAAACTAGAGCAAGGGTTTTTAGTGAGGGGCTGACATTAAACCACATCACTGTGTACTGGCAGCGCAGAAATACACAGCCGAGTCTGATAGAGTCACACTGCGAATAATCAGAGCTCCTGTTTGGATGCCTTCTCTTGTAATCTCAAACCGATCTTTAAACTGCTTCTCATAGTTGGGGTCACTGCCAGTGTAGCTGTATCCAATCAAATGAATCGGACCTCTCTCTGTTTGCTGGTACCAGAGCATTACGCTAAGACTGCTGTCATTATGACCGCATTTAATTTCTACCCCGACTGTGTCGTTGACTATTTTGGGATGAGATGGTTCAAACGTCACACTCTTCGCTTGATCTGTGGAAAAAACACAGATTTAATAAGTAGTTAATACAAAAGCCAGAGTGGGGAAAATATTTTAAACATTAAAAATATAAATTTTTGTACACTATACAATTGTTACTTTGCAGTGAATTACATTACATGGAAGCAAGATGAGAAGAAATCCGATCACAGTTGGAGACATCCTCCAGGCTCCACTCTACTGCAGGGAAACGTCCTTCAGTGAGAGTCTGTAAAGGGACACGCTGCCTCATGTGAAAAGGGTTTTTAGTGAGGGAGTGGCATCAAACCACATCACTGTGTACTGGCAGCGCAGAAATACACAGCCGAGTGTGACAGGTCTGCTTTGCGTACAATCAGAGCTCCTTTCACTGTGTTTTCTCTTGTCAGCTCGAATTGTTCTTCAAACTGACCCTCGTAGTTTGGGCTGGTTTCGTATCCGTACCCAATGAGGGTCATGGACATATTGTCCTGTCTTTGCTGATACCAGAGCATTATAACAAGGTTAGTATCATCATGGCTGCACTTAATCTGCACCTCAGTGCTCTCCTCCACTATCTGGGGAGGAGATTGTTGAAATGTAACAGCGCCCACCTGACCTGTGGAGGAAAAAAAGTGGATTTTGGATGAAACTGTAATAGAAGCAGCGGACAAGGAGACAATACAGTATTTATATTATTCATGCAACATGATTTTTTTGTTTGCATTTAAACAAATGTCGATCTTACATGAAAACCAGATGAAGAGAAAACCCAATGTGTGCACAGGCGACGACATCATCAGGCCCTAATGTGAGTGAGATACTCTGAGGAAAAAGAAATGTCTCAGGGTAAAGAGGAAAGGCGTTGCGTCTGTTAGTTCATCACTATATTCTCTTGATAACGGCTTCATGCCAGGCGCTGTACCTCCACCTATTGGTTGAATCTATTCAGGACTGCAGGTGGTCGCTTTTCATAAAAACACAAAGGTTGTTTTTTTAAATGGATGATCAATAACAAACACAAATATTTCAGAGAGCAGTTTATTTATTATATCCTTTCTTTCTACCTTCCTCGCTTCCATTTGATATAACTTAACATCAGTAGTTGAAGCCACCGATATGATCTCCTCCACAGCGTGGTTCACTTCCTTCATACGATTCTTATTAATTTGAGTCAGGTGTCAGAACAACACACAGCCTCTCCGCTGTATGTTTTTGTCACAGACCTGAGGTCTGCCACAGCACCGTGTAGACTGGCAGCACACAGATAAACAGCCTCGTCGTCCTTCTGAACGCTGGTTATCGTCAGAGACCACTGCTTCTCCTTCGACTTCACTGCCTCGAATCCAGTTTTGAATCCCTCTTCATAGTTTGCACTGCCAGCTATTATATACACTATGAACTGGAAACCTCCTCCACTCAGCTGTCGGTACCAGTACAGATATTCATAATTGGTGTCGTTCTGGTAGCAGTGCATTTCTGCCATGCCACTGGGAAGACTGGAGATGTAGTGGGGCCACTGAGTAATCAGCACAGACTGAGAAACGCCTGAAACACGCACACAAATAACATAGACGATGTTACCAGCTTGATAAACATATCTTCTAAATCACTTAAATATTTGTGATATCTTGACATATTTTTTATTGTTTGCTTTCAATCTGCAATTCATGAAAATGTGTAATAAACCCCAGAATTATTTACACTGCAAAATTGCTGAGAGGAAGCCAAATTGTGTCTGTTATTTATGTTTATTAAAAAATTAACTTTACCTGCAGCCCAAAGCATAAAGAAAGTCACGGTGTGGAAGCCTGGAATCATTTTAATGAAGGAAGGGGAAATGAATAAGAAAACACAATGAGCCAACACTTTGAGCTTTGTGTGGAGGAAATGACATCATAGTCTCTGAAGAAGAGAGTCGACGAGACTCATTAGCATGAGCAAGCAGCTGTGTTTGTGATCTTTATGTCAGTGTTCAGTGTTTGATTCATATGGCATTAATTATGTTCATGCTTTTGTCCTCTTTGGGATGGAAGCCAACGGCAGCTGAACTATGCCGCTGTCTTTATGGAGCAGTTGAGGTTGGATGCAGGTGCCTGTTTGATACTGTGGGCCACCAGCTTTTTGTAAAGGATACAGAGGAGTTGCACCACTGTGCTGACTCGCTGCACAGAAGTACTCTGCACTGTCTGCTGGGTTCATGTTGGAGATGACAAGCTGAGCTCGGCCCTTTGAGAGGCCCGTTATGTTGAAACGGGCCTCAAAGTTCTTCTCAGGTGTCGAGTTTTCATAATAAAGTAGACCGATCAGCTCCATGTCCCTCCGGCCTCCTGCTGCTGATGACCGGTACCAAAGCATGTAGGGGTAGTTGCTGTCACCGTGGTAACAGCCAAGATGGGCTTCTTCTTGTTCAGGTTTTATCAAAATATTTACTGGTGATTGTTGGATTAAAAGTGATGATATCACAATGTCTAGAGTGCAAAAAGGAAGAAAAAGTTGAACAGAAAGTTTTGTTCGTGTCACGAGAAATGAGAAACATCTGATGACTCTTACCTGTGAGCAAAGACAGAGGAAAAAACAAAATGACAAGCATTTTGAATATCCTCATGGATACATAATGTTCTCCGTGGTGGCTCAAATCTTAGCTGTGACTTAAACAGAGATATGCAAAGGCATGAATGATAGTACATTAGTGTGAAATCTTCCTTTTATTGTGCGTTTGTAATGAGGAAGGAGGAGCTTCCAGCTGTCTTCATGTCGGTGTGTTTTCACTGCTCTCTGATTCTCATTCAACAGAGATGACCTGAGGGAATCCGTGAAAACATGAAGCTAAAAGATGACATTAACACGGTGACATTTTTTTATTTAAGTTAAAATTCTCATTATTTTTAGAAACCTTTTTCTCAAACCTCCCTCAAATGTTCATAGTGCTGTATATTTAAGGGACTATTTATCTCTTTAACTTTTACATCTTATTGCGCAGGGAACTATTCCAATGAGTGAACATGCATTACAGACATTTTTCAGCAGTTTGCGACCGTGTCACATGGTTCCACTGGTTTCCTGTTGGTGTGACGTTATCTGCTGGATCCTTATGGAGGTTTTTGTATGAGCGCGTCACCGTCTTCATTACTGTGTATACTTGCTGCTCCAAAATAGTGTCCGCTGTCTTCAGAGTGTCTCAGGCTCAGGATGTGAAGATACGCTATTTTCTCTCCATCTCCACTCACATTAAAACGGCTTTTAAATGGCGTCTCGACTGTAGGAGTTTTATAAACCATGTAGGCAATCAGCTTCAGGGAAGTGTCTCCTGCTGAGCGCTGATACCAGAGAATAGTGTCATAGCTCTGGATTTCATGTGTGAGGCTCAGGGTGACCTCATTATTTGGTTTGAAAAACAGTTCAGTTGGAGTCTGGAGCACTTGTTTTTCTTTGCTGAGGTAAACTCCTGGAAAGAGATCAAGACAGTATTAAATCATTGTGCACTTGTAGTTGATTACACAGTTACATTTATTGGAAAATAAGAACATTAAAGCACATAAGAACATTGAAATATACATCGTAAAAAATATATAAATTCAAATTAAATAGAAAAAGTGTCCTCATGATAGTACAATACCGTTAATGCAGAATGCCGTGAAGATGGTAACAAAAAGATGAGATGGCATCATGTTGAACGTGAAGAACCAACTGGGATCTCTGCAGAGCTTTGTGGATCAGAAGGAGGGACAGGAAGTGATGTCAAGAAGTTAGAGCTGATTAACGCTGAGAAACTCTTTCATTCAGTCTGTTTGTGTTTTAGGAGGAGAAGCTCAATGCCAACATGCGACATATTGATGCATAGGTTTGCTTCACAGAAATAGTGCCTTCAGGGTGCTTCAGTTCAGGGTAGCATTTAGAGCTGCAACGATTAGTCGACTAATCAAAAAATCGATAGACAGAAAAAACATTGCAGACTGATTTGATAGTCCATTAATTGTTGAAGTATTTTATCTTGTAAAAAAATGGCAGAAAGTCTCTCAAATATGGAATATGCTTTTTATTTATGAATCAATATTTCCTGCCCCAGTGGCATGTTAGAGCCTTCAAGGCTTTGAGAAATTAAAAACCGGTAAATAAGTAGAGCACATATTACTTTAAAATGAGTTTGTTGTTACCTTAGAGGAAAAAGCAAATGAGAAATCTAATCATGTCGAGCTCTGACATGGGGTGTGAGTTACTCTGAAGTCAAGGACATAAAATGCATTAATAGTTAAATGATGACAGGGTCACTAAACTGTGTCACATTTAATTAGGACGTAAACATGAGGTAGAAAAGAGGTGTGGCTTCATGAAGTTTCATATCAAACTAATACGTATACTCTCTTCCTTAACCAAGATGTTTTTCTTTTGACAGATTTCATGAGATGTTTAAATGTTTACTGTAATATACTGTGAAAATAGATTAAATCAGTAAAGGAGAAATACAGTTGTATTAGCTATTTATTATAAACCACTGATGAGAAAAGATGGTGCATTGTTTTTGTAAAGTTCAGAGGGGATTTCTGTCAGCGTGCTTCACTTGCTGCACAGTAGTAAACTGCACTGTGCTCTGGTTTAAGTGTGACTATAAGAGAGCCATTCTTTGCTGTAGTTCCTCACAAATCTCCAGACATGTTGAAATGATCTTTATATGGCTCTTCCATTGTGACATCTTTAAAAGACAAATATCCAATGAGTTTCATAGCTGTGTCTCCAGGAGACTGCTGGTACCAGAGCATCACATAGTAGTCAGTTCTGTCATGGCTGCAGAACATCTGCACTTTGTCCCCAGGTTTTGTGATGAGATCAGAGGGAGACTGACGGACATCGAGACCCAGACAACAACCTGGACAAATAAATAGATGCCATTTACATTAGGATAGATAGTAAATTAAATTAAAAACATTTATGTATTCAAAGTAATTATTACTCTTCCAAGTTACATTACCTGACAGGCAGCAGACAACTAGAAGGCAGATCATTTTGTCTTTTGTTTTTAGAGTAAATAGTAGAGGGAAGTGATGAAGAAACACCATCACTGACTGCACAAGTTGGCAAAGATGAGAACTTCAAAGTAAAAGCAGCTTACAGGGAGGAGTCCTCCCCTGAGTGAAGAATCATCTTTATATCTCAGTGACTTGTAGCAGTCTACACACTGCAACACAGAATATATGTATTGATGGGCTGCAAAACACACACTGTGACAGATAAACTTATGTGTTTTACAAATTATTTCACAAGCATTGTTACTGCTATCTGGCTCTTCCTGCAATGAGATAAAGTATTAATAAGAATGTATGTGCGACTCCTGGTGGCAGAAAAGAGAATATGTTAGCTTGTATAATGCTTAAGGATCGGCTGTGATGTTAGTGGTTTCTCAGTAAGTTGATATTATATAATTCCCTCCTGGTTTTTGAATATATAACACAATTAGTTAATTAAACTAAAGCAATAGGATAGAAACAGATTGACCGTAGTTAATGTTGACGTGATCGCATCAAACCAAAATACAACCACAAAAGCAGGTGTGAGCTTGTCTCATTCAAAACCAGCGATAAAGAGTTGTGTGGAGTTTTTGTTGAGTTCAGAAGGGATTTTTGTCAGCGTGCTTGGCTAGCTGCACAGTAGTAAAGTGCACCCTGCTTGAGGCCAATGACTTGGATGGTTAGGGAGCCATTCTTTACCGTACTCCCCAAATCTCCAGACATGTTGAAATGATCTTTAAATGGCTCTTCTATTGTGACCTCTTTAAAGTACAAATATCCAATGAGTTTCATAGCTGTGTCTCCAGGAGACCGCTGGTACCAGAGCATCAGCCTGTAGTCAGTTCTGTCATGGCTGCAGAACATCTGCACTTTGTCGCCAGGTGTTTTGATGAGATCAGAGGGAGACTGACGGACATCGAGACCCAGACAACCACCTGGACAAAGACAGGAAATAGTGCATCGTGACAAGTTATACATTTAAATGAAACCTGTTTCACCTTCATAATAGCCAATTGTATTTGAACTAGCTTTACCTGCTAGGCAACATAAAAAAAGAAAATGGATCATTTTGACTTCCTCAAAATGAAGCAGGTCCTAAAAAGGCTTTAAATAGATTATCCAAAGTATTTATCATAAAGTTTTGGAAGTTTAAGTGGCTGACATTCAGATTAAAGTCACTGTAACTGAGCAACGGAGATCTAACTGATTCCTCTCCTGAGGTCTGAAAGGGAAGTGCAGATGAAACGGCATCACTGGCGGAGACGATGGCATCAAACCAAGAGCAGCTGGCTGGGAGGGGTCTGTGCAGGTTCCTATTCAAAGCCATGAATGTTGATACAAGTTGGTTCAGAGTTTTTGTAAAACGTCGAGGGGATCTGCAGTCAGTGTGCATAGCTAGCTGCACAGTAGTAAACTGCATTGTGCTCAGGGGCCTTGAGGTTGTCTATAAACAGAGAACCGTTCTTTGCTCTGTTTCCACTCATATCTCCAGTGATGTTGAAATGTCCTTCGAAGGACTCCTCATGTTCTATGTTGCTGTAATACACATGTCCGATGCGTTTCAGAGCTGGGTCTCCAGGGGATTTTTGGTACCAGTGCATCTGTGTGTAGTCTGTCTTTTCATGGCTGCAGACCAGCTGGACTTTGTCTCCAGGTCTTCTGAGGAGCTCTGGAGGACTTTGGTCAACTTGAACACCCAGACAAACACCTAGAAAGAAAGAGAATGAGTAAACCGTGTGGAAAATATGGATAAAATGATAATTACTCCATGAATGCAGTGATTACCAATGATCCAAGATAAAAATAATAATGTTGGCATGTTGACCTCCTGTCTGAATGAACACAGAGACACTCAACTCTTTTATCAATGCCCTGTCAACCAGCTACATTAAATGTCACAGTGTTGAGTATTTCTGCAGCTCCAGCTCCACCTACTGGAAATATATTTAATTCAACATGTGTTTGTAATACACTCACCAAATGTATTGGCAACCAGTTTTTGTTCAGCTGCGTTTACTTCTCACATCACTGTGTTTGCTGACGGCACAGAAATACACACCGCTGTCCTCAAGCTGCAAGCCTTTCACAGTCAGAGCCCCGCTCGCTGCGTTTTCTTTGACGGCTGAGTATTTGGTTTGAGGGAGCTTCCCATAGTCGGACTGTCCACCAAAAACTGTGTAGACCACGAGGGTCATGGTCTCCCCAGGACGCTGTCTGTACCAGTACATCTGGTTGTAACTGACATCTTTGTTGTGGCTGCAGTTCATCTCTGCCGATTTGGAAGCATAACTCCAATTGATTTCAGGGTATTGGATCACATCCTGGCAGTGACCTGTGTGAAGAAAAGTTCTGTTCAATAAAAAAAATGCTACATTTTTGGTCATTTACAAGGTGTAAAATGTTAAACACATCAGTGAGTATTTCCTTTTTTTTTATGTTAACAGTAATTTGCTTTATGCATCACATGTAGGCAAAACCAGCAAAAAAAAGTCAAATATTTTAGTCCACTGTAACTGAAGGATTGTCAGACCTGACACCAGATACCACTACACCATTACACACTGTACGAACATGTCAGTTTGTGTCCTTGTACCTTGAAGCCACAGAGACGAGACGACAAATGTGATGAGAACTAGAGTCATCGTAGTGATCCTGTTAACATGAGAAGCAGCCACAGCAGACACGATGACTATCTTTTTAAAATGGGAGGTTGAAGACATCGCTCTGCAGTAAGGACCTCCCATTATGATCCGTTCTTAATTAGAAGAAAGACCAACATGGGTTAGATTGGCTCTTTCCAGGTGCAGAGCTGTGAGCTGTAATACAGATAGAAACGTACGAATGTGGTGAGGAAGATTTTTCACTGAGGAGCAGTGCTATGTAGCACTGTTCAACCAATAAAAATTAAGAATTGGACAGAGTTGTGGATTGACGTTTTGAAGCTTGAATTCGGCACTCTGGCCAACGTCATCTTGGCTTAAAGCACACCCTGCTTTAAGGTCGATTTTACTTTAAACAGGACCATAATTTATGGCTCAACAAAGTATTGGACAAAATACAACATGAGCAGAAATACTGATGAATGGAAAAAACTGAAGAATGTAAAACATTCAGAATTATACCGACCGCTCTTAACATTATAACCATCATGTCAACCACAACAACAGTCAGATATACTGCCACCTTATGAGAGGAAGGAACACAGGTGCACGGGTCTGTGAGCTTTAATGCAGAGATAAAACAATGTGTGTGATGTGTGATGAGGAGGTTTTTGTACCAAGGAGCAGTGATGTGAAGCAGTGTGTAGACTAGCAGCACAGAAGTACACTGCACTGCTGTTCAGGCTGAGTCCTTCAGTTGTTAATGTGCAGGTTTGGTCTTTATCTGCGCTCCCGTTCATCTTCACATCCAGTCCAGCCTCTAGGTTTCTGTTGTTTTTATACATGTATCCCAGGAACTGCAGTTTTTTATCCCTTGATTGTTTGTACCAGAGGATTCGATCGTAGTTCTGAATACTGTGTGAGCAACTGATTGTGGCTTTTTCTTCGGGTTTGTTGTATATGTCCGCTGGAGTCTGGTGTACTTTCTCACTGAGAGAAGAACCTGTGTGAAAATGGAATGATATAAAATGTTAAATAGTGCAAAAAACGCTGAAATAGCATCAGCAAATGAGACCAGCAGAGATTTGGATGAAAACTTGAAATAAAATGTCTTGAAACAATTACTAATGCATTACCTGACACCAGCAAATATCTACAAGTAATGCAAAGGAAGAAGATGTACATTTTGTGTTTTTTCTGGATGTTTGGTGATATTGCAGAAATGTACATCTAAATAAATACGATCACCAATTTGTTGTTGCAATGACTGAAGCAGTTATATAGAGAATGTCTAACCTCCTCCTTTGAGTAAACCCTCCCAAGTCATTAGTGGGTGGTGTCATTGAGCATATAACTCAATGTGAACTAACTTTACACAAAACAATATAAAGATCTGGGTAAAGATGTACTGAGGAAGGAGGAGCTGTGAGCTGTTATACGGAGAAGAAACCACGTGTGATGAGGATGTTTTCGTGCCGAGGAACAGTGATGTGCAGCACTGTGTAACCGAGCGGCACAGAAGTAGACGGCACTGCTGTTCAGGGCGAGTCCCTCGATTGTTAATGTGCAGGTCTGATTTTTATTTGCACTCCCTTCTAGATTCACACCCAGTACGAACAATAGTTCCAATAGTTGCAAACATGTAACCCAGGAGCTGTAGTCGCATTTTCTGGATCTGCTTGTACCAGAGGACTTGATCAGAGCCCTGAATACTGTGTGAACAGTAGATTTTGGCTGTTCCTTCGGGTTTGGTGAACATTTCAGCTGGAGTCTGGTAGACCTGGTCGCTGACAGAAGAACCTGTGGAAACGGCATCAACGGAAAACAATTCAGTCATGGTGTCAGTGAGTCCTCATGAAAGTAAAAGGACGCTCAACATGTGTTTTACATGATAAACCTGTGAATGTTACCTGACACCATTATGATATTAAGGGCTATGCAGAAGACAGTGATCATCTTGCTGTGTTTTATGACTGAACATCCTTGTTATTGTGTTTTTATCACTGCATATGCAGTTTTTTACTGAGTATTGCTGTAGACCCTCCCATCAGGAAACATGCTTTTTGTTGGATGGTGTTATATTACCACAGACATGCTGTAGTCACTACAGCATGTCTGTTATCTTGTTTCCTGTCATAAGGTGGCACCACCTTATGACAGGAAACAAGATAACAAAGACCTGGAATGAACCCTTAAGCTGACAATACATCACTATTAGTGTTGTATGTGTGTGTTGGAAGTACAGCAGAAGTTTGGCTTTAATGGGAGGAAGCAGTACATGTTTATGTATTTATTATATGAGAATGTTACTTTTGTGCTGACAACCAATGTGTTTACTTTACATTAAGTGAATAAACCAATAATGTGAATTACAATCTGTTGTACATTAATCAATGTATTAAAGTCATTGTTTTCTGATCACATGAACAAAACATAAATACTGTATGTACACAGTATGAAGGTAAGATATGTTGGTAATAATCCATCTGGAAGTAGGTGCCACCCTTTGTGTGGCTGCAGCTCATTGTTGCCTTCGTTTTTCCACAGTATGTCAGTCTGAGTGACATCACTCCCATCAGTTAGATCTGTGTGTATATAAGTAAGGTAAGGTAAGGGAGTTTATTGTCATTGTAAAACATACAACGCAATTAAGTTGGAGACTCATCAGTCAGTACAGCAGTAACAGGTAAAAACATGTATAAAAAACATTAAGACAGGACATTCTAATTTAGAACAAGACATTTCAAAATGAATAAATAAAACATAAAACACAGGCATCAATGGCTTAAAATTGGAGAAAAAAAAAGTGTTGTGTTATTGTCTATTTTTGTCCCGCCGCAGCACTGTCCGGTGTGAGCTGGGTGGGGTGGTGGGTGTGGGGGTGATGGAGGAAACCGCTCTGGGGAAAAAGCTGTTCCTCAGCCTGTTAGTCCGGGTTTTAATAGTCCTGAATCTTCTCCCTGGTGGCAGTGGAACAAACAGAGAGTGACATGGATATCCTTGTAGATGTTGCTGGCCTTCTTCTGAAGGCGGCCACCATACACAGTGTCCAGGTCAGGGAGGGTAACTCCCACAATCCTCTGTGCGGTTCTAACCACCCAGGCCAGGTCCCTCCTGTTCTCTGCTGTGCAGCTGGAGTACCACACAGTAAAGCACTGGCAGAGGATGCTCTCTATCACACTTCTGTAGAAGTTAACCAGGAGCTCAGCGGGCAGGCCAGCTTGTTTTAGCTTCCTCAGGAAGAAGAGCCTCTGCTGGGCTTTCTTCACCAGGTGTGATGTGTTCAGGGACCAAGTGAGGTCTTTGGTAATGTGGAGTCCCAGGAATTTGATGCTGTCCACCCTCTCCACCTCCTCGGTGGACGGGATGAGGAGTACAGGGCAGTGGTGAATGACTTTGTGGAGTGGGCCGGCGAGAATCACCTGCTTCTGAACGTGACCAAGACCAGAGAGATGGTGGTGGACTCCAGGAGGAAGGCGACTGCTCCTAGACCTCTGAGTGTTCTGGGAGAGGACGTGGACATGGTGGAGGAGTACAGGTACCTGGGTGTTTCCATCGACAGCCGACTGAACTGGAAGAACAACATCAACGCTGTGTACAAGAAGGGGATGAGTCGACTCTTTTTCCTGAGGAAGCTTCGATCCTTCGATGTGTGCAGCAAGATGCTGGAGATGTTCTACCAGTCGGTTGTGGCCAGCGCCCTGTACTTCGCCATAACCTGCTGGGGGAGCAGCATTGGAGCCGGTGACACCAACAGACTTAACAAGCTAGTTAAGAAAGCCGGCTCCATCATCGGCTGCAAACAGGAGTTCCTGGAACAGGTGGTGGAGAGGAGGACGCTGAAGAAACTTTTGTCCATATTGGACAACCCGGACCACCCTCTCCACCACCTACTGCAGGGTCAGCGGAGCACTTTCTCTAAGAGATTCCTCACGCTCCGCTGCAACAAGGACCGTTACAGGAGAACATTCCTACCGACGGCGTTACGTCTCTATAATAAGACACCGCTTGCCTGATCCTCTGATCCCAGATATTTTAATTTTATTATTGTTGTTTTTTTATATTTTAATTTTAATTTTAATTATTGTATATATCTATATCTTTCATCCTGCTGTTTTTATATATTTATTTTTGTTGTAAGTTTCTGCTACCCCGACACCAAATTTCCCCTCGGGGATTAATAAAGTATATATTCATTCATTCATTCATTCATTCATTCATTCCCCACGTATGTAGAGGGGAGAGGGTGTGGTCCTCTTAGATCTCCTGAAGTCCACTATGACTTCCTTGGTCTTGGTGGTGTTCAGGACCAGGTTGTTGTCCGAGCACCACTCAGCCAGATGTTGGACCTCCTGTCTGTAGTGTGTCTCGTCTTTAAACTTTAAAACTATTTCCACCATTTGATCCATCCTATATAATAATTCTTTTTTTAATAAATAATAGATCAATATTGTAAAGCGATGAGTTCATAATTCACCTTTCATCCAGATTAGAGACATACAAAATCTGATGAGTCCACGTATTATAACGTCCATGTTGTTGGAGTCAGACTCTCGTGTGTGTGTCGGTGTGGTGACAGAGATGTGAAGAGTTGCAGGTGGGAGTGTCTCTACGTTTTTTTCTGATCCTGATAGCTGCTTTATTAAAAATCCACGTGGTGAATCAAAGTGTCACTGGGAGTATTCGTGGTCCTCGAGGTCCCCCTACAGTACAGTGCATGAGATCATTGTAACAGTTGTGTTTACAGCGCACTGGGGTTTTTGTTCAGCTAGTGAGTGAATCTGTATCATTGTGTTCACTCACAGCACAGAAGTACAAGCCTTTATCTTCTGGCTTCAGGTTCTTCACTGTTAACGTACCACTCTCAGCGTCAGGCTTGGTGGCTGAAATTCTCTCTCTGCGGAAATCTCCAAAATCATGATCTTTGTTGCTTGGTGTTGTGTACACGATTTGTTTCATTGTTTCTCCTGGCCGCTGTCTGTACCAGTACATCTGGAAGTAGGCGCCACCCTTCCTGTGGCTGCAGCTCATTGTTGCATTTTCGCCCTCCTGTTTCCAGAGTATGTCAGTCTGGGTGACATCACTCCCATCAATAAGACCTGAGTATATAATAATTATCAAGTTATCAATTATAAATGTTCACTCTTTTTGCATTGCACTGTTCGCGGGAATCACTTCCAACAAAACAACAATCAGCTATAGTGAGATTAATGTTAAAGTCGAGTTGTAATTATTAACAGTTGATTTTTTATTGTAAAATTACCTGCAGTCCACAGCAAGAAGACTGACAACACAAAGGCGTCTTGTTTGATGAAGATAACATCCATGTTCTCTTCGACACAAACTACCGGAGTCTCTTGTAGTTACAGAGACATGAAGAGTTGTAGGTGGGAGTGTCGCTGCATTCACACTGTCAGTAGTAACAGTGGAAGTATAGATGGGAGGACTAGTGGTACTAAAGTCACTGTCATGAATGTTTCCTGTTAGTCAGATCAGCAACACTGACAAGGCTGAGAACGACGGATTTATGATGTCATCTATTCTGAGTATAGTTCTGTACTGACATGGCAGTAAAGTTCATTTTACGACAGGTCTGATAATGAAATTCTTAATAAGGATGTTTGTTTGTCTTTACCAAAAAGTAGACCTCAGACAGAAGCAGAATGGTTTGGATGTCTGTAATCTCAGGCACCATCAGTCACAATATAACATGACAATATCACAAACATTATGTTCTGCACATCATAGGATGGCACCATTGTTGAGCTTTGGGCCTAAAACATGACTCCAGATGGGGTCAGAATCGTGGCAAAAAGAGCTCAGTTTAAATGTTGGCTGTCTGCAGGTGTTCAAGAGACTTAACATGCTGTTTGTCTGCCAGACAGATGAAGGAGAGTTTTTATACTGACTTGAGGGGAATGTGCAGCACTGTGCTGACTGGCAGCACAGAAATACACACCACTGTCATTTAATGCAAGATCAGAAATGTTGAGGCGTGATTGTTTACGGGCATCTCCCTCAAAGCTGATCTTTTCTTTCACGTCGTCCTCGGGGTACCGGTAGTTGATATTCATATAGCCCAGGAACTTCAGAGCTCCCTGTTCTTCTTCTCCTTTTTTGTACCAGAGAATTAAATCATAATTTGTTATGTTGTGTGAACAGCGGATCTCACTGGCAACCGATTCACCAGTTCTCTTAATGATGAAAGGAGGAGTTTGGAAGACACTTTTGGTGTGAGAGGCACCTGTCGGGGTGGAAACAGACAAGATTTAAAATACTGAAACGACTTACTCTTTCTGAAATATTCATGTGCTTCTCACCATTATGTCCTGGCAAATGAAGAAAATAGCATATCAAGACCACAAACATCATGTTAAAGAACTTTAGATTTGATGCTCTACGATCAGCTTTTCTTTCCTGACCCGACAGCTCTGGACCTGTGGACGAGAATGCGTCACTGTTACAGTTTGATGAACGCTGTTGTCAGAGGGAGGTCGATGTCATAGCTCTCAGCAGGGAGGGATTAGCATTTTCTTACATAGTCAATGGAAGTGGATGACATCCTAATTTATTGTGTTGAGGCTTGTTGCCCCCTGCTGGTGTGAAAGATACTGTAAGCTGCCTCAGTTAAAGGCTTTTTTAATTTTTATTTCACAGATATTTGCAAATACTATGACTTACAATTAATGACTTCTCAGCAATTTTCACACTTTGCAGTTATCCAATGGGCTGGATTGGACTCTTTGGCGGGCCGGTTTTGGCCCTTGGGCCGTATGTTTGACACCTCTGATTTAGACCCATTAAATTAATTAATTAATTAAAACCCATCTTAATTAGAAGAAAGACCAACATGGGTTAGATTGGCTCTTTCCAGGTGCAGAGCTGTGAGCTGTAATACAGATAGAAACGTACGAGTGTGGTGAGGAAGATTTTTCACTGAGGAGCAGTGCTATGTAGCACTGTTTAACCAATAAAAATTAAGAATTGGACAGAGTTGTGGATTGACGTTTTGAAGCTTGAATTCGGCACTCTGGCCAACGTCATCTTGGCTTAAAGCACACCCTGCTTTAAGGTCGATTTTACTTTAAACAGGACCATAATTTATGGCTTAACAAAGTATTGGACAAAATACAACATGAGCAGAAATACTGATGAATAGAAAAAACTGAAGAATGTAAAACATTCAGAATTATACCGACCGCTCTTAACATTATAACCATCATGTCAACCACAACAACAGTCAGATATACTGCCACCTTATGAGAGGAAGGAACACAGGTGCACGGGTCTGTGAGCTTTAATGCAGAGATAAAACAATGTGTGTGATGTGTGATGAGGAGGTTTTTGTACCAAGGAGCAGTGATGTGAAGCAGTGTGTAGACTAGCAGCACAGAAGTACACTGCACTGCTGTTCAGGCTGAGTCCTTCAGTTGTTAATGTGCAGGTTTGGTCTTTATCTGCGCTCCCGTTCATCTTCACATCCAGTCCAGCCTCTAGGTTTCTGTTGTTTTTAAACATGTATCCCAGGAACTGCAGTTTTTTATCCCTTGATTGTTTATACCAGAGGATTTGATTGTAGTTCTGAATACTGTGTGAGCAGCTGATTGTGGCTTTTTCTTCGGGTTTGTTGTATATGTCCGCTGGAGTCTGGTGTACTTTCTCACTGAGAGAAGAACCTGTGTGAAAATGGAATGATATAAAATCTTAAATAGTGCAAAAAACGCTGAAATAGCATCAGCAAATGAGACAAGCAGAGATTTGGATGAAAACTTGAAATAAAATGTCTTGAAACAATTACTAATGCATTACCTGACACCAGCAAATATCTACAAGTAATGCAAAGGAAGAAGATGTACATTTTGTGTTTTTTCTGGATGTTTGGTGATATTGCAGAAATGTACATCTAAATAAATACGATCACCAATTTGTTGTTGCAATGACTGAAGCAGTTATATAGAGAATGTCTAACCTCCTCCTTTGAGTAAACCCTCCCAAGTCATTAGTGGGTGGTGTCACTGAGCATATAACTCAATGTGAACTAACTTTACACAACACAATATAAAGATCTGGGTAAAGATGTACTGAGGAAGGAGGAGCTGTGAGCTGTTATACGGAGAAGAAACCATGTGTGATGAGGATGTTTTCGTGCCGAGGAACGGTGATGTGCAGCACTGTGTAACCGAGCGGCACAGAAGTAGACGGCACTGCTGTTCAGGGCGAGTCCCTCGATTGTTAATGTGCAGGTCTGATTTTTATTTGCACTCCCTTCTAGATTCACACCCAGTACGAACAATAGTTCCAATAGTTGCAAACATGTAACCCAGGAGCTGTAGTCGCATTTTCTGGATCTGCTTGTACCAGAGGACTTGATCAGAGCCCTGAATACTGTGTGAACAGTAGATTTTGGCTGTTCCTTCGGGTTTGGTGAACATTTCAGCTGGAGTCTGGTAGACCTGGTCGCTGACAGAAGAACCTGTGGAAACGGCATCAACGGAAAACAATTCAGTCATGGTGTCAGTGAGTCCTCATGAAAGTAAAAGGACGCTCAACATGTGTTTTACATGATAAACCTGTGAATGTTACCTGACACCATTATGATATTAAGGGCTATGCAGAAGACAGTGATCATCTTGCTGTGTTTTATGACTGAACATCCTTGTTATTGTGTTTTTATCACTGCATATGCAGTTTTTTACTGAGTATTGCTGTAGACCCTCCCATCAGGAAACATGCTTTTTGTTGGATGGTGTTATATTACCACAGACATGCTGTAGTCACTGCAGCATGTCTGTTATCTTGTTTCCTGTCATAAGGTGGCACCACCTTATGACAGGAAACAAGATAACAAAGACCTGGAATGAACCCTTAAGCTGACAATACATCATTATTAGTGTTGTATGTGTGTGTTGGAAGTACAGCAGAAGTTTGGCTTTAATGGGAGGAAGCAGTACATGTTTATGTATTTATTATATGAGAATGTTACTTTTGTGCTGACAACCAATGTGTTTACTTTACATTAAGTGAATAAACCAATAATGTGAATTACAATCTGTTGTGCATTAATCAATGTATTAAAGTCATTGTTTTCTGATCACATGAACAAACATAAATACTGTATGTACACAGTATGAAGGTAAGATATGTTGGTAATAATCCATCTGGAAGTAGGTGCCACCCTTTGTGTGGCTGCAGCTCATTGTTGCCTTTGTTTTTCCACAGTATGTCAGTCTGGGTGACATCACTCCCATCAGTTAGATCTGTGTGTATATAAGTAAGGTAAGGTAAGGGAGTTTATTGTCATTGTAAAACATACAACGCAATTAAGTTGGAGACTCATCAGTCAGTACAGCAGTAACAGGTAAAAACATGTATAAAAAACATTAAGACAGGACATTCTAATTTAGAACAAGACATTTCAAAATGAATAAATAAAACATAAAACACAGGCATCAATGGCTTAAAATTGGAGAAAAAAAAAGTGTTGTGTTATTGTCTATTTTTGTCCCGCCGCAGCACTGTCCGGTGTGAGCTGGGTGGGGTGGTGGGTGTGGGGGTGATGGAGGAAACCGCTCTGGGGAAAAAGCTGTTCCTCAGCCTGTTTTTAATAGTCCTGAATCTTCTCCCTGGTGGCAGTGGAACAAACAGAGAGTGACATGGATGTCCTTGTAGATGTTGCTGGCCTTCTTCTGGAGGCGGCCACCATACACAGTGTCCAGGTCAGGGAGGGTAACTCCCACAATCCTCTGTGCGGTTCTAACCACCCGGGCCAGGTCCCCCCTGTTCTCTGCTGTGCAGCTGGAGTACCACACAGTAAAGCACTGGCAGAGGATGCTTTCTATCACACTTCTGTAGAAGTTAACCAGGAGCTCAGCGGGCAGGCCAGCTTGTTTTAGCTTCCTCAGGAAGAAGAGCCTCTGCTGGGCTTTCTTCACCAGGTGTGATGTGTTCAGGGACCAAGTGAGGTCTTTGGTAATGTGGAGTCCCAGGAATTTGATGCTGTCCACCCTCTCCACCTCCTCCCCACGTATGTAGAGGGGAGAGGGTGTGGTCCTCTTAGATCTCCTGAAGTCCACTATGACTTCCTTGGTCTTGGTGGTGTTCAGGACCAGGTTGTTGTCCGAGCACCACTCAGCCAGATGTTGGACCTCCTGTCTGTAGTGTGTCTCGTCTTTAAACTTTAAAACTATTTCCACCATTTGATCCATCCTATATAATAATTCTTTTTTTAATAAATAATAGATCAATATTGTAAAGCGATGAGTTCATAATTCACCTTTCATCCAGATTAGAGACATACAAAATCTGATGAGTCCACGTATTATAACGTCCATGTTGTTGGAGTCAGAGTCTCGTGTGTGTGTCGGTGTGGTGACAGAGATGTGAAGAGTTGCAGGTGGGAGTGTCTCTACGTTTTTTTCTGATCTGATAGCTGCTTTATTAAAAATCCACGTGGTGAATCAAAGTGTCACTGGGAGTATTCGTGGTCCTCGAGGTCCCCCTACAGTACAGTGCATGAGATCATTGTAACAGTTGTGTTTACAGCGCACTGGGGTTTTTGTTCAGCTAGTGAGTGAATCTGTATCATTGTGTTCACTCACAGCACAGAAGTACAAGCCTTTATCTTCTGGCTTCAGGTTCTTCACTGTTAACGTACCACTCTCAGCGTCAGGCTTGGTGGCTGAAATTCTCTCTCTGCGGAAATCTCCAAAATCATGATCTTTGTTGCTTGGTGTTGTGTACACGATTTGTTTCATTGTTTCTCCTGGCCGCTGTCTGTACCAGTACATCTGATAGTAGGTGTCACCCTTCCTGTGGCTGCAGCTCATTGTTGCATTTTCGCCCTCCTGTTTCCAGAGTATGTCAGTCTGGGTGACATCACTCCCATCAATAAGACCTGAGTATATAATAATTATCAAGTTATCAATTATAAATGTTCACTCTTTTTGCATTGCACTGTTCGCGGGAATCACTTCCAACAAAACAACAATCAGCTATAGTGAGATTAATGTTAAAGTCGAGTTGTAATTATTAACAGTTGATTTTTTATTGTAAAATTACCTGCAGTCCACAGCAAGAAGACTGACAACACAAAGGCGTCTTGTTTGATGAAGATAACATCCATGTTCTCTTCGACACAAACTACCGGAGTCTCTTGTAGTTACAGAGACATGAAGAGTTGTAGGTGGGAGTGTCGCTGCATTCACACTGTCAGTAGTAACAGTGGAAGTATAGATGGGAGGACTAGTGGTACTAAAGTCACTGTCATGAATGTTTCCTGTTAGTCAGATCAGCAACACTGACAAGGCTGAGAACGACGGATTTATGATGTCATCTATTCTGAGTATAGTTCTGTACTGACATGGCAGTAAAGTTCATTTTACGACAGGTCTGATAATGAAATTCTTAATAAGGATGTTTGTTTGTCTTTACCAAAAAGTAGACCTCAGACAGAAGCAGAATGGTTTGGATGTCTGTAATCTCAGGCACCATCAGTCACAATATAACATGACAATATCACAAACATTATGTTCTGCACATCATAGGATGGCAACATTGTTGAGCTTTGGGCCTAAAACATGACTCCAGATGGGGTCAGAATCGTGGCAAAAAGAGCTCAGTTTAAATGTTGGCTGTCTGCAGGTGTTCAAGAGACTTAACATGCTGTTTGTCTGCCAGACAGATGAAGGAGAGTTTTTGTACTGACTTGAGGGGAATGTGCAGCACTGTGCTGACTGGCAGCACAGAAATACACACCACTGTCATTTAATGCAAGATCAGAAATGTTGAGGCGTGATTGTTTACGGGCATCTCCCTCAAAGCTGATCTTTTCTTTCACGTCGTCTTCGGGGTACGGGTAGTTGATATTCATATAGCCCAGGTAGTTGAGAGCTTTGTGTTCATCTTGTTTGTACCAGAGAACACGTTCATAATTTAAGTTGTTTACACAGCTGATCTCACTGGCAACCGATTCACCAGTTCTCTTGATGATGAAAGGAGGAGTTTGAAGGACACTGATGGTATTTGAGGCGCCTGTGGAAAAAGAGCAGATGCTATTTTAAACACTGAAGTTATTCGCAGTGCAGTGTCTTACTCTGTTTGGAATACTCACCTTTATTCCCCGGCAGATGAAGGAAACAAAATATAAAGACCAGAAACATCATGAAGAAGATTAAATTAATGACTCTACTGTCAGCTTTCCTTTCAGGCCCTTTGAGCTCAGCATCTGCAGACACGAGACCATGTTACAGGTGGGAGTGTCTACAGTTTTTTCTGATCCCGTTAGCTGCAAAATCCACGTGGTGAATCAAAGTGTCACAGGGAGTATTCGTGGTCCTCGAGGTCCCCCCACAGTACATGAGATCCTTGTAATAGTTGTGTTTACAGCACACTGGGGTATTTGTTCAGCTAGTGCAGTGGTTCTCAAACTGTTTTAATCCTTTATTAATCCCACAGTGGGGGACATTATTCTCTGCATTTTACCCATCCTTAGTAATTAAGGAGCAGTGGGCTGCTGTGTGGGTTCAGTGTCTTGCTCAAGGACACTTCCGACATGCAAACTATGGGGAAAACAGGGATCTTGTGGTTTCAGGACGACCACTCTCCCCATGAGCTAAATGAAAACTCCACATAGTACAAAAGTACAAAGGACACAGACATAAAATGTGAGAGGGATTGTAATTTTCTTTATTCTATTATTTGAAAAAGCACGGATGGAGGAGTCACAAAAAGTTATTTAAATAAAACTTCAGCATGGATCATTTTGTTACAATTTTGTTGGGGCGGTGGGACGCAAACATTTTTATTCCACCAAAGTGGAGCATGACCAAAAAGGTTTGAGAACCACTGAGCTAGTGGGTGAATCTGTATTACTGTATCGACTGATGGCACAGAAGTACACACCTTTATCTTCTGACTGCAGGTTCTTCACTGTGAACATACCTCTCTCAACGTCAGGCTTGGTTGCTAAAAATGTATCTTTGCTGAAATCTCCAAAATCATGATCTTTTTTGGCGACTCTTGTGAGCACAATTTGTTTCATTGTTTCTCCTGGCAGCTGTCTGTACCAGTAAATCTAGTAGTACGAAGTATCCTTCGTGTGGCTGCAGTGTGGTCGCATTTTCACCCTTGTGTTTCCATAGTATGTCAGTCTGGGTGACATCAATTAAACCTGTGTGTGAAGCAGTATAGGTGATCACGGCTGATCGTTTGGATTCCTATGATAATCTTTGACATTACTTCCAAAATTATAAACTATTCCAATGAGGCAAACTTAAAATATATACCTTTTTTGCTTTCATTGTACATCTTTTGTTGTGAATCACCTGTAGTCCACAGCAAAAAGACTGATATTCTGAGGACGTCTTGTTTGATGATGATATCCATGTTGTTGGACGCAAACAGCGAGAGTCTCATGTAGTTACAGAGACATGAAGAGCTGCTGGTGGGAGTGTCACTGCGTTGTATGAAGTGACCTCATGAGCTGCTATGTACAAATCTAAACTCAAGGTGTCGTACAAGTGAAACCCGGAGGTCCCCCTACACTCCACCGTCGATTACCTGTATTTAGCTCAGTGACACTGACCAAACAAAGAGGCCAGATTTGATGATGTGATCTATTTGTGTTAAACACATTTAAAGACATTTTTAAAACAGTATGTCTTTACGAAACGATAACGTGACCAAGTCAGACTTTGACGTTCATGATGGGTATGTTTCTTTATTATTATTTAAACCTGAAACGATTCACTCTGCTTGTAAATTATATCATTCCTGTAGTAAATTAGTTTTATATTTATCTTGTTTATTGTATATTGTGTATGTAAGAGCAACGTGTAACCGGAGTCAACATAGAGACACATAAACACACATGGACACACATAAACACACATAAAGCTGATTCTGATTCTGATTCTGAAAGTTCACAACCATATTTGTTTCTAAAACAATCTATATTTCATACAGAACGTCACAAAAAGCGTGGCATCAGAGCGAGAGGCCAAAGTCGTGGCAAAACAGTAGATAGAATCAACAAAGGCTCGGTTTAGATGTTGGCTGTCTGCAGGTGTTCAAGAGACTTAACATGCTGTTTGTCTGCCAGACAGATGAAGGAGAGTTTTTGTACTGACTTGAGGGGAATGTGCACGTTTCTTTCACGTCGTCCTCGGGGTACGGGTAGTTGATATTCATATAGCCCAGGAACTTCAGAGCTCCCTGTTCTTCTTCTCCTTTTTTGTACCAGAGAATGAAATCATAATTTGTTATGTTGTGTGAACAGCGGATCTCACTGGCAACCGATTCACCAGTTCTCTTAATGATGAAAGGAGGAGTTTGGAAGACACTTTTGGTGTGAGAGGCACCTGTCGGGGTGGAAACAGACAAGATTTAAAATACTGAAACGAATTACTCTTTCTGAAATATTCATGTGCTTCTCACCATTATGTCCTGGCAAATGAAGAAAATAGCATATCAAGACCACAAACATCATGTTAAAGAACTTTAGATTTGATGCTCTACGATCAGCTTTTCTTTCCTGACCCGACAGCTCTGGACGAGAATGCGTCACTGTTACAGTTTGATGAACGCTGTTGTCAGAGGAAGGTCGACGTCATAGCGCTCAGCAGGGAGGGATTAGCATTTTCTTGCATAGTCAATGGAAGTGGATGACATCCTAATGTATTGTGTTGAGGTTTGTTGCCCCCTGCTGGTGTGAAATATACTGTAAGCTGTCTCAGTTAAAGGCTTTTTTTATTTTTATTTCACAGATATTTGCAAATACTATGACTTGCAATTAATGACTTCTCAGCAATTTTCACACTTTGCAGTTATCCAATGGGCTGGATTGGACTCTTTGGCGGGCCGGTTTTGGCCCTTGGGCCGTATGTTTGACACCTCTGATTTAGACCCATTGAGGCACTTTCAGAGGCTTTGTAAAAATTCTGATTAAATTAGTTCCCTTTATTCACTTATCAACTAATTGTTTCTTAGAGGGTCCATACGAGGCAGTTCTGAAAAGGGAAGCCAATACGGAAGTGTCTTAAACTTGCATTCTCTCCACTGGTAATCAGGAGGCGGCTCGTCTAGTTGCAAAAAGAAGTCCAATTGTACAGAAGTCTATGAGAAAAGGACCCTGAGTTTAGGACCTTGAGTTTATGCAGAATATTTGATGTGCTCGTAGGTCTCATCATTGGAAGCCGATGAAGATCAGATGTGTGAAATGTTGTCCATGTGCTTCCTTTTTCACAACGATATACAAATATATATACAATTATCTGTCTTCTCTCTCTGAGCCGTTCAAAACAGCATCAACATGTAGAGCTCTGAAGTCAGCGTTGTTTTGGAGACTCAAGTGAAAGTACTGAAGCACAAAATGCTGCTATATTTGTTACTAGACTACTTAATTAATGAATATCTCCTATAAGTCTTTGTCCAGTAGATGGCATCATTTTCATACATACAGAGACAGAAATCTGGCAATTCAGACCGACTCAAATCTTAACACATGTTATTTAATGCTGACTTCAGAATGAACCAGTACATTTAAATTTTCATGCAAATGTAATTCTGCTCCCTGCTGTTTTAAGACCCAAACGTGTCCTCTAAACTCGTGGCTCCTCTTCTTCTGTGGTTCCTGCAAGTCACTGTAGATCATACTGGATGAAATATTTCCTCACTCTGCGGTTGGTTTTCACAGACATCTCACTCATGTACACAGTTCAGAGATATGTGAGATTTCACAGACCAATAATAAGCTGGACGGCTGAAAGGCTGGTCTATGGTGGGACTCTATAATTCCACTTTATGTAATTCATTTGAAATACACTGACATTTCACTTCTTGAATCTGAGGAAAGCACTCAAAATAGCAATGACAAAATGACAACAAAGTCTGTGTCAAAATCTTAGTTAAGGGAATGAAGATCTTGGCCAACGTGATTTAACAGTATGTTTCTTTACACAAATGACAATGACATCAAGTGGTGGTGACACAAACAAACATGAGAATTTCATCAAAGTTTTCCATGACTTTGTGGTCTGCAGTGCGTCTTTGTCACAGACGATAGTTTAATCCTTGGTCTTACAGACTTTTTTATTTTTATTTGAAAGTATCATCCACCACTCAAAAGGCTCCATCTCTTTACAAAATAACTAAACAATGCCTCAAAACATACAGTATATAAATATCGATCAGTTTACACTTTCAATTCTAGTTATGTAATCACAACAATGTTTGTTGGAAAACCAAATAACGGAGGTCAATAACTTTGACCCAACAAGCAACGCGTTGTCCTTTGGCATGAACATTAGGAAGGTTAACGTGTCCGTTCAGTTTTTCAAGATGTCTGTTACTCCCAAATTAGTTTTGCCTTAGGTAGATTCTTCTGAACGGAAACTGCTGATTTAAGAATAATTTGAGTTTGTTTTTGCTCAAAACTTAAGTAAATACAATCAAAACTATTTGGTTGTGTACTGTTAATATTTTGGGGGAAATAATGTCGGTAAATTGGGTGAAATTCCCTTTTTTAACGGTACGACTATGACCAGGTCGAAAGGCTGGTCAGGGGAAAGTGTTGAATCCAGTCTTATTGTGCAGAGGGATGCCCTCCGCTCCTCTGAACTCCTCTGCGATGTCATCGAATGTGCGTCCTTTTGTCTCCGGGAGGCGAATCCAGGTTAAGGTGAAGGCGACCAGAGCCACAGTCATGAAGAGGAGGTAAACGTACGTGCCGCAGATTTTCTGTGTGTGTGTGGGGGGGAGACAGACAGGTGTTATTTTCATCTGGTTACTGGATCTGCATTTAACCAATACAGATTGTCTCTACAGATCGAAAACCTTGTCGAGCACCATGATTACATCATGCGAAAACACACAACACACGCACGCACGCACACACACACGCAGAAGAAGAATCACATTCAGGAAAAGAAAAAAGAAAAAGAAAACTGATTTACACAAGAAAGTATAGAACCAGAAAGAATGCTTGATTTTGTTCCTCGGTCTTATGCTGCGTTCACACCAAACGCGTTGCGAATATTAGCGCCGCGTTTACTGCGTCAGTTTACTCGCTCGACAAAAAAGCTGTGTTCCCACCAAACGCATTGCGAATGTTACTCGCGCCTGAAAGGGGGCGTGGCTTATCTCCGTGGCTTATCTCCATAAAAACTGTTACCGTTTCTGCCATCCACCATGGAAATAACCACTAGTTCTGCTTTATACTTGTTCTGTAAACTCCACATACTCCATGGTGTCTGGGTTCATAATATTATCCGTAGTCCCACAACAGCGTCTGAATGACGGCCGCTACCAGCGCTACTTCAGGCGGACCAGCAGCAGTTTGATTCAGCAACAGCAGAACGCCGGTGATGACGGCATCACGCGATTTTTTTTTGTGCCGGAGTTGGAAAATTTCAACTTGCGCGAATTCGCACCGCATCAAACGCGTCATTTGCGCCGCCCGGCGGAAAATGTGCTTTTCCGCAACCTATCGCGTTTGTGCATTGACTTTGCATGTAATCTACTCACGCGTCAAATTCGCGCCGCGTTTGTTGTGCATTAGTTTCAGGTTGGCTGCCATCTTTGCAGCACTATAACAAACAGATGTTTCCCCGGATAACGGTTAATTGAATTACTATTATTTCAACCTGATGTTGAAGGAGTTAGCAATAGATTTATACATATTTAAGATTCTGATTCATGTCTGTTTTTATAGCTTGTATTTAATGGTCATGTCTCTAAGGTGTAAGGGAACTCCCACAAGCAAGCAAGAAATCCACCTCTAAAGTTTAACTCGGTCATACAGCATGCAGGCAGGCGTGCTATATACAGTAAACCCACCAGCAATGGAGGAAAGAGGAGCGCCAGAAGAAACTTCCCGCCCCAGTTGAGCATGCTGGTGAAGGCCATAGCGATGGGTCTGCCAGGCTGGTCGAACAGCTCGGCAGCGATGAACCACGAGATGGGGCCGGGGCCCAGCTCGTAGGCCGAGATCAGGCAGAAAACCAGCAGGACCTGCAGGCTCCGCAGCTCTGGGACCAGGTGCTGCGTGGTGGATAGACACGTTTGTTAAGTATGTTGTTCAACGGAGACTTGAGTCAAAAACAATTTTCCCAAATATACTTTAATTTTAGTGAATTTCAAATTTGTCAAATCCAATACTGGAGTAGAAAAACAACATTGCACTGAGATGAACTTACTAGGACAGAATCCACTATGGTCATGAGTAAGTTACACACTGCTATGGAGATGAAACCAGTCAGGAGCAATCTCCTCCTCCCGGCCCTTTCCATCAGGAAGAACTTAAAAGGAAAAAAAGGAAAAACATCACAGTGGTGACTCTGCTCCCTGAATAAATGGTGACTGTATTTTGACATATGTAAACCAAGATTTTGATGCAATTTGCGGCAAAATCTGCAAAACATGACACCCCTTGTTTTCTTAGTGTTGACTGGTGGGTTTATATTTAAAATAACATCTTGACATACAACATACTGTTCCTCAAATCGTGATTTTTAAATGTCAGCGGTTACCACTGGATTCTGTACTCACTGCCACCAAAGTGAAGGTCACGTTGACGGCCCCCACGCCCAGAGTCAGGTATTTGGCCTGATCAAACTTGGCCTGGAACATTCTGGTGGAATAATTAATGATCTGGAAAGAAAAGAGCAGGCGCTGCTTTTAGATTTCTGGGTTACTGGGACATCACTGGATATTGTGCTGACACACTGCCCCAGAGCTGAGCCCTCAATAATGTATTGGAAGAAATACTATAACGCTGCAGGGGAAATATTCATAAGACTGCGAGCCATACAAAAAGATGAACAAAGGATTTTTAGAAGCCTTCAAATCGCAGATACATTTCATAAGGCTGACCGCATTGAATCCAGACAGCTGGCTGCCCAAGTTGATGACGAGGACGATGATGATGGGCTGCTTGTATCGGCGTTTCTTGAAGAACTCGTGGATGGTGACCCCGGTCTGAGTGTGGGCGGCCTCCTCCTTCATCTCTTCCAGCTCAGTGAACACCTTGTCTGAGCGTCCTCTCAGCCTCAGCAGGGCTGCAGGGTTTAAAAGCACATTTCTTCTTTTCTTTTTTTTTAAAGGAGCTGTTGTGGTGTATCCACAAAGCTGAGAGGCTAGGGTGCTTTAAAAGCATGTCTCTGATTCCTGGATGTCAGCCCTGAATCTAAAAAGCTGATGAGAAAAGTTCTTCAGCTCGTCGCTCTCTCTCTAATCGGATATCTCGATGATGTAACTCCAGCTTAATGGCTAAAATAAAATACCTAAAAGTGGGACCCACCAGCCTCAGCTTTGCTCTCCTCTCCTCGGTTGATGAGCAGGTAGCGAGGGCTCTCAGGACAGAAAGGCAGGACCAGGTACTGCGTCAGGGCCGGAATGATGGACAGGGACAGCATCATGGCCCAGTAATGCTCTGTACCCAGCACTGTCTCCAGACCAGCCACCTGCAGCAGACAGATGTTTGAAGGCTTAACGCTGTACTTTTTACTTTTAATGAAGCCAATTTGTAAATCCAAGCAAGACTTGGCAAGACCTGTAAAAATATGTGTGCAACTGAATATGTGTCGTCTTATCTATTATTTAAATTATCACAATACAGCTGCAACACAAAACGGCATTCCCACAAATTTGTCCTAAATATTCATGGCCACTTCTCTCTCTTTCCCATCGTCTATATATGATAATGTTTTACTGTGTCAGTCTATTGGTATCAGCAATCTATTGGTATCAGCATCAACCTACATAATCACTGCTGTATACAGAAGGTGATTAATACACACAGCTAAGCACCAAAACATGATGTCATTCTTATGGGAAATTACCTTATAGAGAGATAAGAAAAACGTTCTAGATCAGAAAACAACTTTTTAAATCCACAAGTCTTTAGAAAAAGTAGCTATCTAGCCTTGTCGGCACCATTAAATGTAGGCCCTAAGTATTCCAGAGTAAACTCCCTAAAAAAATGTAATAGGAAAAGAAAACGGGAGGTAACAATGAACAATGTCAACAGAGTCAGAGATCTAAGACAAAATAAGTAACAGAATTCCGACAACCTTCGGTTCTGTATCCAACCTTTGACTTTTTATCTACCGTATCCTGGTAGGCCCCTAGTGGACAGGAGGGGTCACAACAGCAGACATCAAGAAGGTAAACGTCAATCTTGTATAACTTTTTCAGTCAAAACCGAAGACTTCCAGCGCTGTCCTCACCATGCCCAACAGGATGCCCGTGGCGAAGGACACCTGGTTGAGTGTAGCGAAGGCCCCCCTCAGGTTGGTGGGGGACACCTCCTGGATGTAGAGCGGATTGAGACTCATCACCAGGCCGCAGAAGAGGCCGAACACCAACCGTCCCAGGATGAGAACCTCGAAGGACTGGCTGGCTTTGGAGGCAGACATCAAACACGCTCCCACAATAGAGACACAGTTCACTATCAGGATGGAGTTTCGTCTGGAGGGGAAGACGAGAGAAGTTCAAAGACGCGATGGAAGTTATGGGGACTTTTTTATTAGTATTATTTTTTACCTTCCATAAGAATCTGCCAGGTATTTAACTCCCAGCGAGCCCAGCAAGGCTCCGAAGTCTTTAATGCTGACGGAGAGCGACCACAGGAGCGTCAGGCTGTGATCTGGCATCGTCTGGTTGTGCCTGACTCTCCAGGTGTGGTTGAAAAATTCTTCAATGATCTAAACGCCGAGCAAAACGGCAAAAGAAAGAAAAACAGAAGAAATTCAAACTGTGGGTTTTATTGTTGAACATTAAACCGGGTACAACTTCTTTGAAACAGGAATTGTTCCCTTCCCTACTGGGCCACTCATACAACACCAATTTCCAGTCACTTTTGCTGTCAGTATTGTAACGATTCCAGACAAAATATTTTGCTGGCTCAGTGTTGCAAGGAATTCAAATGTTGAATCACTTGCAAACATGTAGTGCTGTCTACCTGTGAAATAGCAATACCCTGCCAGACCTGAAGCTGAGCCAGAGAGTTTCAGGGCCTGTTGGGTTTATTTAGTGTTTTATTGAGGCTGTGAGATATTTGTTTGACGATCAGACGGTTTTCCAGGATCCGCCTTTGCGTGATTGGACTTGGTTGTCCAGGGTCTATGTAATGTGTTTTTTTTTTTTTTTTTTTTTTGCAGTTCCGTGCTTGATTTGAGTTGAAAGACTATTACTCGGCTTGGACATTTTGTGACCTCTCTGAATATCGTGTGTGTATTTTTGTTGTTGTTTTATTTCAATTGAAAGTATTTTCTATTTCTTTGAGAAAGATATTCTTCTATATTCTTTTCTCAATGGATCTTGATGTGCAGTATATTTACAAAGCCAATTCTAAAGCGAAATTAGCATGCCAATAGTAGAAAATATGAAGAAGTTTTTGGTGTCGGCATCATGTCATCGTATCTTCCCCTCACCTCCCGTGTGTCCTGCTCACCTTGGCTGGAGCGTTGACGTTGCCCGTGTGGTAGCCAATCTGCAGGGAGCCGAGCACCGCTGCCAGGATGGAGGTCAGGAGTGTGGCTGTCAGAGGGCTCTGGAACAATCAAGTGAGTGGCATTTATTTCTTTACCTAGTATTATTTAGTAGTAATGGTACATTCCAGGCGATTCCTTTTTAATTATTTTAAGTTACCAACATGTTTTCTGAATGAGTTACCCTGAGATGTCCTTTTATTTGCACAACTAAACTGTTACTCTCAACACACAGTCAGTCTATGTTTAAACCTGTGACCTGAGGCCGGTGACCCCACAGGGTTCGGCAAACAAAAGCAACCGTCTTTGTAAAGGTCAAGGATAGCAGGAACCACAGTATTTTCACACACTGGCAACATGTACAGAGTTTTAATTACCACACGTGTGAGCTTGTGCTCCTTCTGTCTGTTCATCTTGCAGATAAACGGGTTAAAACAAACAAACCTCCTGCGACGCCATTTGTTCAGGTGAGACGGGGTTTCACTCCTTTTAAGATGTGGGTGCATGTATCTTCGTCTGATTCGCTGCTGTGAAAAACACAAATTATCATTCACATGTGCTGACATGGGATTTTATGTGTGATAAACTAGCAAGGAGACTAAATTACACATTATATTACACATTTTATGGAATACTTTTACTTATGGACAAATATGTTTTTTATCGTAATTTTCAGTAAGACTTTTCAAAAAAGAGATGTTCTGGAACTGAATGCTACAAAACAGGAAGGGATATAAAGAAATACTTATATAGCAATTGAATCAGACTGTTGAGAAAAGCAGAGGCTTGAAGAAAATAAAACATTTAATAAATAATGAGAAAGAAAATGAAAAATAAAGCCAGTGAGCTGTCGTTGTGAGGTGACTAACCGCTCTTTAAATTCTCATATAACTTTCGGACTCTGACATTAACAATTCACATATTTTTATTTTATTTTTTATTTTTTATTAAGCCAAGTACACAAAGAAACAGTGCAATTGTGATACATTTAAAAATGTATCACAAGCATTCAAGTCAACAGTATCATTCTTCTTGTGAACAAACTCCACATACAAACACATATTAAATTCTAAAACAATGAAAAAGTGATAAAATAATGAAATTACATTTTTACTACCATCCCTTGGACAACAGCTTTAGTAAAATTCTGACATTAATATATAGTTACACCTTTTGTAGACAGGTGTTTGACTATGTTGCATGCAGATCTATATCAATATGTACATATTAACATCATTAACAACATTAATGTCTAATAAACTCACCGCTGCTCCTGAGTGTCGTATGTTGATCCCGTCTTTATTCCTCAGTTTCAGATATGACTGTGTAAAGTGACACACACACACATACACACACACACACACATGTTGGACCAGTGATGGAGTCGCACCCAACTGGTGAATTTGGGGCAGGCCTGACAGAAAGGCAGTCGTGGGCCTCCTCTGGTTCTCATGGACCAGCTGATCGACGTCCTGAGCTTTAACTGACAGAGGATCAGTTTCCCTGCTGCAACCAAACCCTCAAATTAACTCCATTGGAAACAGCGCAACTGTTCCCGGGTCAGGACCAAAAGGCAACTTGTTTCCTTTTCTGAGCACTGAGTTGGCATTTTGGCAATAACACAGCCACGTGCTTTAGGTATGTACGTTGTCCCGATGATGTTCATTGAAATGGAAAATTCCCAGAGTGTCTGATGACCTTGCATCTCCATATGTCTTTCTTGGAACTAAGAAGAAAATGATTTTAAGATCGAACCATTTCTTTTCACTAAAATCCGAGATTCCCTGTCGGTGTGCCATCCAGTTTCACTCCTGAATTGAATTGGAAGACTACTTGCTATATAATACAATGATTAGTGACAATTTTTTTCCGGGGAATTTAAATGGTAACAACGGAGATACAAGTCAACAGCAGCATTGCTTGATTGCACATTGTGGGTCCAGATTAGCTGACGGAGGCAGAGAGACTGTGTGCTGCGTTCAAGGATAGGTCTCTTAACCGGCAACACCCATCACACGATGCTGTGACAATTCAGGGCCTCAAGTATTTAACAGTCAGTACCAGGAAGAAGTAAATGTCCTCCTCCTGATATTGTCTGAAAAGGGCTCTCCGCTCTCCGTCAGCCTGAAGCTCTGGATGTATCCGTCCTGGAGCTGTGACGGCAGCAACAGACACACATTAGAGAGTAATCCCAAAACCAGACTGATCCGGATCAAAGAGCTCCCACGAGGGGAAGCGATGGAGCTTTTGAGGGCTGAAGCCATCTAAGTCTGACATGTTTTAATTATTTATAGATAATCTCATAATTCATGTTCATTATAGTCAGGGTGATTATATGTGCTTACATTGGTGCTTGCATGTGTTTGCATTCAAATGTGTGTATGTGCCTGTGTTTTGTGTTTACGTGTTATTTTAATGGCGTATCCATATATCGTATGGGGGTGATGTGTAATCGTCCTTGTGTTTCCCACCTATGATGTCACGGAGAACTTAAAATTTAAATCGTACTTGCATGAAAAGCTTATTACCTCTGTTTTACGGTTTTTGTGCTTTAGTTTCAGCTGACGTTGCATCGTTCCTGTGTTTCTTTGTTCATTTCCTCCCTTAGATCAGTGAGGGTCTCATCCAGTGACCGTTTGCGTGGCTGTTTTTTGTTTGCATGTGCAAACATGTCCCTATGTACATTTTTCCACTAGTAAAATGCAGGTTCATGATAGATGAACACATACCTACCTCTTGAACAAATCCAAATAGGCAGTAACTGCTTTTCGCTGCTGAGTTGCACGAGCCAAATATAAAAACGAATGATGAAGGATGAACCTAATCACAATGTTGGGGGGAGGAAACATTCCCTGGCCTCGCCGCAAACCACATCATTTGTGCAGGAAAATGATCTTTTATCGTAAAGCTTAAGTAAAATATGTCCAAATAAATATTAAGTGGGCCCCGGAGGCCCAGAGGTGATGAAAAACAGATAATTCCAATCCACAGAAAAACCTGCGCTGCACTGACTCACAAGTGAAATACTTGAGTTGTGTTGCAGAAGGAAAAAACAGAAGACTTTCCATCAAAGTTTATGTTATAAAACAGTGCTTGTTTCACATTTTAAAATCTTTATTTCTTATTAACACTGTAAATTATGGAAATCAACTTTCCACACTGCTGATAGATGTCATCAATTTCAAATATTACACATTTCATGTTCTGTACTTTGTGTCCCGTTTTTGTGATTTACTTTCAGACCTCAGAGAACAGAAGATATGGATTTTGATATCTTGATTGATTTCAAATCCCCCGACAAGAAAATGTATTTGACTGAAAGCAAACTGGGATATAGAACCGAATGTGTTTCCACCCTGCTTACTTTCATTCTTTATTTGCGATGGGAATCTTACCACAAAGCCACCCCGATGCAACAGGACTGTATTTAACACAAATCTGCAGAGCACAAAAAAGGAGAGGAAAGAATAATTAGCGTTGGGGGGCAAAATGCGTCGTCCACCTGCGAGCTTTGTTCCTGCAGCTGAGTTCTCAATCAGCGTGTGGATACGCCTGTCTGGAACTTGACCTCTGACCCATGAGCCCTGGCCTCCTGGCCGGCAACCCCCTCTGACCCTGACGGGCAGGTGCTGCTGCAGGAACAGAGGGTATCAGGCACAAATGGCGAGCGGCGTGCACCGTCATCCCCCCACCGCTAATGTTAAGCTATCACACAGACCAATTGCCCTCTGTAATTACCTGTAATGGTGTTTGATCTGTTTCTAAGTGTTTCAATGCACACGAAAGAAAAAAAGAAAAAAGAGAGAAAAAAAAGTACATAAAATCACTTATCACTACTAAAACATGTGGGGTTGTCCTCTACGTGGACAGATGTCCTATATTTCCCCATTTTGTTTATTAAGATCTTTAGTGAAAAGAGACTGGACCTCTCTGTATGTAGACATGCTGGAGTAGTATATTTTTTTGTAGAGACAGCATCATGCACACCTGTACTGCCCACACGTCCCTTTTAAAACCTCAAATTCCAATCCTCACCTATGAAACCCTTTTGGCAACCCCACCTCCCACCTTCAACAAAGGAGAAAACACACACTCTAAAACACACATACATCCCTAAGCAGCTGCGTCATTACAAAACTCTTTTGAACTTCACACTGGAAGTCAAATGCCACATGTGTCAGTACAAGACAGATGTACTGCAGCTGCCTCTTGGATCCAATTTCATCTGTGATACAACACCCCTCTCCTTGCCTCCCCCCCGATTCCAAACCAACCCCATCACCAGCGACCTCAAGCCGAAGCCCTCCGCCTCCCATCATGCACTGACAACATCCGCACCTTTGAAGTCTCATCCCTAAATCAGGGGATCTCTCACCGCACACAAATCATGAGGCCAAACAGAGTGCATCTTTGTAGTCAAGTTTTATCAGTCAAAAAAGGGTTGCAAATGAATCTTAGTCATTTATGAAGCAACAATGAACCACCATAATCTTTTTTTTTTTTACAATATCACCTGCAAGTAGTGGCATATGAGTCCCCATTAACGTCAGAAAGTTGCAGGACATAACCTTTCTTTAAAACTAAGTATTGCCAGTTTATTGAGTTTAATTGGCGTGGCTGATGATGTGTAATAGATGTGTGTGTGTGTGTGTGTGTGTATGTGTGTGTGTGTGTGTGTGTGTGTGTGTGTGTGTGTGTGTGTGTGTGTGTGTGTGTGTGTGTGTGTGTGTGTGTGCATACCTGGCTGACAGGGTTCAACGTGGGAAGATGCAGTCTGCAGTGAACCATCTTCACCATTAGGGGGCAGTATTGAACTCCTTCTCCCCCCACAGAGATTGTGTCCTTTGCTCCAGCTCTAAATGCCTAAATGAGTCTAAACTGAGTCTAGTTTGAATAGATGTGGTATCAAACAGTATCAGGATCAGTTCTATATTATTGTTACCTTTGTTGTTGTAGTTTTTCTGGCATGATTGTACCACACTTAGTGCATCTATCATGGGTAAAGATGCTGGGAAGAGAAGGGGAACATTGGAATTCTGGACAAGAAAAATCCTTCTGAACTTTGCTCCATAATTATTGTTTTACAACTACTTCAACTTGAGCCAAAACAGTTACATGCTAGCAAAATGGTGCTTGGTAGCTCTATGATATATACACTTTCATATGCTCCTGCTAAAGATAAATGATTGCTATATATATTTCCAATCTTTTTTCCAAGTTTAGCTCTGTAGGATATTACAACACTGACACATCCATCAGGTGAAAGGGTGATGTATCATCTCTCTTTTAGCTCTGGTTTTGGTCTCTCCCAACTCCAGAGGGAACTCTTTATCGACTTGATGCTCCACCATATTAACCGGCTGGTTACTAACTTTGTCTAAAAGAGCAGCTGTCCAAAAATGAGGCTTTGAGAGCGGTAAGAGTGAAGCGAAACAGTAAAATTGCAGCCAGACAGCCAAAGAGTGAGCTGGAACTCACTAAGAAGCTCCATAAAGTTGAGGGGACACCTTTGACATTTGTTTTCATATTATCATTTGTTAAATATCGATTATTGCCGCTTTAAGTATAATAAATAACGGGTATGTTTGTGTCTCAGCTGTCCTGAATGTAGGGCATCTACAGGCCTTTTACTCATTAAGGCCGCTTTAAATTTATGTCTCCACTCAGGTGGGGAAAAACACAATCTACCCAGAAAAGTGATACAACCCAGGTGTAAGCCACTGCTGTTTGCCAAGATGCACTTCGTTTAGGTTCCCCCTCCAAAAAATCAGCTCTTTTTCATTTTGGTCCTGTCTATTGTTTAGTCTCGTGTGAAACTATTGTGACACAGGTTCACATAACTCAGGAAATAAGGCCGATATTAAAGTGGAAAAGTATTTTTTTTGTTTTCATTCGCTTCGCCAAACATCTGCACCTCAAGCCACATAATTTACCAATTTCACCCAAAGACAACACGTCTCAGTGTTTTGTTTCCCAACAGATTTAGTTTCTTCAGCCACGAATAAGAAATATTGTCAAAACACATTGAGATGGCCTCGACAAGCCTGTTGGGGCTCTCGCAGTGGAAAAGTTGCCGGTGAGCAGCGAGACAATCTTGGCTTCTCCCCGCCGGACTGACAGTCGCCTGTAAGCCTCCCTCGCTATACCTCCCCCATTGTGATTAGCGGTGATTACTAGCCTGTTCGCTTGGTTTTAGATGTCTCATGTGATCTGCAGCTCTGCGGCGTCTGGAAGCACTTCAGCAGACACACAAGCCCAGTGTTCAAACCCGGCCTGAAGCAGGCACTCAGGAGAGACTGCACAGCCGTCTGAGAGAGACGTTTCTTTTCTCATACTTGGCACAACCGCACACTTCAAATTAGACGCGACTGGACTTGTGATTGTAGTCGATTAACCACCAGATAGATACTGTATACATTCTTGATGACAGGAGTCGTAAAACACGAGCTGAAAAGTCAAATAACCCCACCGCAGATAAAATAAACAGTGCTCAGAGCTTATAGGATACAGTCTAGTCTAAGCATTTCACTGTGAATTAGCTACTGTAACAGCCTGTTGTTTGACCTGATGTAAACAAAGAGAGAAGAATATATATATATTAGGGCTGGGCACGTTAACGAGTTATAAATGCGTTAACGCAGCAACCCATTAACGGCCACAATTATTTTATCATGCTTAACTGCATGTTGTTGTTTTTTTTTGCATTGGGAGGGGCTTATTGTTACACAGCATTGATGCAGCCACAAGCGTCCTAACAGGGACCCTTACTACTGAACAGACTGTTTATGTTGTTCCCTGATAAAAGACAAATGTTTCTTCTGGTACCTGTTCATGAAAAAAAGGAAAACTGATTTATATACTGTATGTTAACTTGCTGTTGCTCCGAGAGTGCCTGTTATATTGTTCTGATAACATTACTTTAAAATAAAAGCATGCAATGCACTATTCACTATTGAATTTGGCACATAATGCGATTAATCGCAGTTAATCATAGAAAAATCGTGCGATTAATTTGTTAAATGTTTTCAACTTTGCCCAGCCCTAATATATACAGTGTGTGTGTATATATATATATATATATATATATATATATATATATATATATATATGTATGTATGTATGTATGTATGTCAGAATGGCAGTAAGTGAACACACCAATATACTCCATAATGAAATTTAGTAAATCAATCAAACAAACAAACAAACAAAGGTTATTGTACATATTTACAATCGGGCCCTTTTTTGTCTCATGTTTATGAGCCTGCAGTGAATATAAGAAATACACAACTGCAAACAAATGCACAAGCATTCAGACCACAATAGCAAACTCATGATTCTCCAATTTAAACTCAATTGTTCCCAAATGTGAGGAAGAAATAATACGCTCATTCCAGAACTTGTTCATCTGGTCTTTTTCGGGTGTTTTCCTTCTTCATCTGAGACCTTTGTGGGTATTTAAAGAGACTTGCTGCATTGTTTTGCATTAGGTGGAAAACCTCCAAATATGTGTGGTGGTAAGTGTTTCACAGAGCAGGACTGACATGAACTGTTGGAGGACAGACAATACGTGTGTTTACATACACAAAATGTACTCCGAAATTACTGGGGAGACTCAAATATTTATTTTAGGAGCTGGCATTTGTAAATGCCACATCTTGTTTACAATGACTGGAATAAACGTGAGTATGACGGGTGAAATGAGCTGATATTAACGGGATACTGAGCCGTGTAAACATCTTTCACCATTTACTGGTTGGGTTTAGTCATCTGTGCCACCACTTTTTCCTGGTACTAATACGAATATTTAAACTTCATTCTCTGGACTGTAATCTGTTTTGGAAAAATAAAATCCCCACCAGGGGGTCTTTGTCAGAGATGTGTTGATGTTATTGTAACTTGTAAAGGTAGCTAGTAGAAACCCTATGAACCCATGATCACCAAATGCTTTGTGAAAAAAAAAATACAAAAAATTTATTAACACACTGGAAATACTCTTTAGCGGTTTGATTGTGTAGAAACGGAATTAAGAACTAAGTGGGGTAGTAAAACTAGCCACATAAAATGACACATTGAAACAACAGAGTGACAAAAGGTATGTGTAAACCAATGGCCTTCATTGTGATTTGAACTTAAAGCTGCATTAATCTATATTTTTTTAGATATCAATCCAATGGATTGTGAAAAGGGATTCTCATATGACGAACCTACGCAACTCTGCCGCCCTTTTTATTTATTTATAATTGCTCTCAACTCATTGTATTTATGGCACATTTATTATATGGTTTGGTCTCATCAAGCCAACCCGACTAAGTGCGACCTGCTCAGCACCAAACAGCAGACAGACAAAGTTAGCAACTAGCTAACTAGCTGACACTAGCTGGTGAACATAGTGGAGCGTTTAGCAGCTAAAGAACCAGATGTTTCACTCAGAAGTTGTTGGAGAACAAAACAAGAGCTAAATATTGGACATGGGATGTTGCGCTGTGTTGGCTACACCCGTGAGGATGCAACTAGGTGAAAATGTAATGTTACTGAAACGTTACGGTTTACAGATAATATGTATTTATTATTTATCGGATTGAATTCTTGAGGAGGCAGACCAGTACATTTATTAAAAAAAGAAGACAAAAATCTTCTGAAAAGAATCGACTTTTATCAAATATATATATCGCTGAAAGCCAATATATTCATCCAACTCTCGAGGCAATTATAGTTCAGGGTTGTGAGTCTAAAAAAACATAATGAATGTAGCTTTAATATGTTCATACTGCCACATTCATGTAGACATGTTTTACCTGCTGTGTGTGACTGTGTCTAGCTGCGTTAGTATACTGCTAAGACTGTGTATATTCTGTACCAGTATTGGGAGAAAGGGGGAGGGGCATGGCTTTAAACGTACTCTTATTACCTTTGTTATTACTGACAGCTGCTACACATGTTCCACAATCTGTTACTGTTAGCTTTTTGCAGTGTTTTTTTTTATTTTTTATTAACTAAAATGATTTCTGTTAGCACAAACTTTATACAAAAGTAGAAAAACAATGAAAACCTCAAGGCATCTTGTGACGGACAACACGCTGATAACTGAGGAAAACTACAAACTAGATGGACTTGCATCGGTGGCGGGTTGCACTGAACGTACACGTGGGTGATAAGTTCTTACAGCGCGCGTTCCAACACTGGTACTGTATGTCCTGAACAAAAACCAGACCACATTGTTCACAAAGATGTGATTCTGAAGCCGCAATTTTACCGTATCTAGAGAGTTCTGTGCAGTGCAAAGGGGATTCATCAGCTACTGCTGTGATGATGAATTAGATTTCAAGGTCACATTGGTTCAAACCTACATTGCCATAGCTCCTCCTTTTGAGTATCGAGGAACATTTGGCCTGCATTTTACTATAAGCTACTCTTTAGAGACTTACCACAGGCCTGTGGGCCGCTATGTGTAACAGGGGAAATGTAAGTTTAATTTAGTAGCCACGAAATGTGTGTTAGTGCCTGTTCCTGTGATGCGAGGACAAAGTGGATCAAAACAGCAGACTAAAACACAAGGGGAAATGTGGTATCGTACACATCGTCCAGTGGTGATCTCTTTACAAATACAGTATATTCTCATTCTTACCTAGACCTTTGCAGGCACTTCAAGGAAAAAAAAAAAAAGGAAAAAAAAAACACGTACAAACAGATAGAATGTCAAACATTGGGAGGAGAAAGTGCAAATATTTTGGCGCCGCTTCGTTTTCTTTTCACGTTTTTTTGTTTTAAACTCAGGAACTTCTTAATTTTTCTGGTCCATCTTTCTCGTTCATGTCAGCAAGCGTACAGATGCCTTCCCTCTGTGCCCTCTGCTCTCGTCTCAGCTTCTGGATCCTTCTCTCCTCACACCAGACGACCTACTGGGAACAGAAAGACACACGGACAAGAAAGAGGTTTTAGTATTTCGGCATCCAGATGCACTCACACACAGCTGCTGCGTGACAAGACAATGACCTCTCTCCACTCCACAGGCAGAAGCTCACTTAGACGGACTGTGCACTCGCATGTGCACGCGCACACGCACGCATGCACGCGCACTCACACACACACACACACACAGTTTAAATAATATATGTAGCATCTCATATAGTTTGATTAAAAATGCATGTTGTGTCTCTGCGAGTGTGAAGCAGATCGGTAGCAAAGATAAATGTACATTTTCATAATTTTTTTACTTTTGTTCCTGGCTCTAAATACGTATGAAGTCAAAAGTTAAATCTAGTTAAGTCTTTTTAAATTACTCCTTTTTTGGTATTTTTTTTATTTCCATTAGCAACATAGGCCTTATTTTCTTTGCCATCTTTTTTTCTTGAGTTTACAAAAAAGTAATTTCTACAGGATAAAGTCGGTGGTTACTAACTAAAGTTTGACTGCTAAGCAGCTGTGCTACACACAATCCGACCAATGTACCGTCACATGTGCTGATGCTGTGTGACAACCGAGCTATAACTCAACATTCTCTGAAGTGTGTGTGTGTGTGTGTGTGTGTGTGTGTGTGTGTGTGTGTGTGTGTGTGTGTGTGTGTGTGTGTGTGTGTGTGTGTGTGTGTGTGCTGTGTATGTTGTGTTTGTGCTTAAAATTGCTTGGGACAGTCAGTGTTATGCACAAGGGATGGACTGCTCACTCATCAATCAGATGTGGGGGAGAGAGAGAGAGAGGAGAGGCCTGGGAGAAAAGGAGATGGGTAAAGAGCTTAGATTGCTTACAGATGCCTGTCAGAGGGGAGCAGAGGTCCTCCAGAGCCCCGTGAGAGCTCAGCCTGTGAGTGAGTGAGTGAGTGAGGTTGTGTGTGTGTGTGTGTGTGTGTGTGTGTGTGTGTGTGTGTGTGTGTGTGTGTGTGTGTGTGTGTGTGTGTGTGTGTGTGTGTGTGTGTGTGTGTCTGTCTTGCATATTGGTGCATTCAAAACAGGGTTGTGTTTGTGTGTATATGTGTGTACAACTTTCCATCTATCTATATGTTATATCTATATGCAGATATGTGTAGATGCTGTGTGTGTGTGGGCTCTCTGCTGGCCTACATGTGGTTGTGTGTGAGTGAGCAGCCCGTGGGGGGTTGTGCAGGTGCACTCTCTGTCAGTGTTGGTTATCTTAGTCCAGCTTCAGCTCTCAGACGATGCATTTGCTCCACAGTCAAAGATTTGGTCCGAACTTAAAAGCGTCACAATATCTCCAGCGCTCCATAAATCACAGATTGTCTTCCACAGGAGTCCTGTCGTGAGTGCTTTCACCTTTTACTTTAAGTGTATGAAATAAATGCTACGGCCACCTATTTCTACCATGACTGGTGGCATCCAGATGACTGTTTGCAGTCTTTAGCTGTGACATTTTTATGGGACTAAATGTCGGTTTATGTTACTGTCTGGTACAACAACACAACAATGAATCAACTTCAGTTCATAAAATACTTTCTGTCTTTGTTTTAAACTCAAACCGACAAAAAGGGATGTGGCTTAAATGACCAGCCACCACTAAAGCAGTTATGGCAAACTATCTAAAGAGTTTCAGAAAGTAAAAAAAAAAAAAATAGTAATGAAAAGAAGTGAAAAAAGATGTTGCAGTCAACTACAAATGAATCAACAAAGTGTGCACCAGCTAGCTCATTGAATCAAACGGTACGCTAAGATATGAACGTTAAAGCGATGCCGAGCCCCGACTCTTCTTAGACCACAATTGGTTATTGAAAAATGACGAAACGATTTCAACGATTATCTCATAATAATCTCAATATTGTTTGGGAAAATGTTTAACCTCATAGCGTAAAATGTGCCGAGTGTCTTCTTACTTTTAATCGAAACTCTTAGAGTCCAAAATCAAAGGGGTTCTTCCTCTGAGGAGCACGAATGTGCTCACTGCATTTGAATCTTATATACAACATCATGACAATCCATCCTCAGGGGAACCTAAAAAAAACAGTAAATGTCTGGTTAATCTCGCCAATAGTCCTTTCATGATTGTTTGTTTGGTTCAGATCATATCATTGAATAGGAGGACTGACCAGCCAACGTAGACTTGCTTCTGTCTGGCAACATTAATTTAGGTGAAAACACGATGTAAAGAAATCAATGAGAGATACTTGAACGTTAACATAGTTTAGCTCTAAGATTTCAACCAGATGTTATTTGACAACAGTTTGCCCTCTGTGGTGTTAATGACTTTTTAAGTAACATTAAAGCAACACCGTGCAACTCAATAACAAGAACTTTCTCCATTCGGTGTCGATAAACCCTTTCCTTTGGCAGCATCAGGGACGCATTCTAACTCTTAAACTATGCGGCTCCGCAATATTTCCTGATCCCTCTCTCAGGTGATGTCATGCCTCTCTTCAGCTCAGATAAATGTCGTTGTTGTTGTCAGACGGTTGAGCCACAGTAGCGCAGATGAATCGGCTTTGCAATTACGGGGCTCCAGAGCAGCGACTGGTCCTCTCCCTCCTCCACTCCCAGTTACTGAGGACACTGTCTGTGCCATTAACAACACAAAGCTCCGCCGGCCTCTCCCTGGACACCTTGGCCCCACTTGTGATAAAGAGCTGAAAGGAGATCCCGTCTAGCGGGGAATCGCCTTGCCTCACCTGGGACCAGCTGATAAAGACACTTGGCTCAAGAGCTGGGAATCATGGTATACCTGTACATGGTGGAAACCGGGGGGGAGTAACCTGGCTAAGGAAACAGAGGCCTGAGTTTACTGTCGCCTCAGGATTATTGTTGCAAACCGGTAGCGCCGGTGAGCAAAGCAAAGCTCACCGAGCTGTCACAGTCCTCTCCGCTACCTCCAGCGCAGTACAGTGTGTCGAGCTGATGTCACGGTCATTAAAACATAAGCGGTGTGTGGAGCAAGTGCTGTTGGCTCTGAGAGGACGGGGCTCTGGGCTCTCTCATGATCCCACAGCCCCGGTGCCAGACCTGCCTCATAATGCCCTCCTTTCATTCCCGCCTGATGACGGACACAGCCGGGACAAACGGGAGAGGAAGAGACGAGAGAGCAGACGAGGAGACGAGGAACGAGGAGAGGAGTTTGACAATAACACCATCTGTCCTTCTGACTGTTTGTGTCAATGCAAGCTTCACCGACTGAACAGAGCAGGGAGTTTAAGATGTCCTGTTGTCAGGTGAAATCAGGCCCAAACAGCTTTCTGTGACGAGGTGGCAATATTCCTCATGTTCCCTCCTAGTCATTAGGGCTTAATAATATCAAAATAACTGAAGAATTGGTTCTCATTTTTTAAAGATGTTTTTTTTTTGTGTGATGACTGTAATGTGGTATGTAAGTAAATGGTTCTCAAGATTCTTGTGAAAGAGACTGAGAATAATGTTTTTTATCCTCCACCAGCACACTGATTCAGTGGCTAGAGGGTGGTGGTCCATCACTGTCCGTCATCCAACCTCTATGCAACGTGATCACTTTTAGTGCTATTTAGCAGAAAAAATACACGAATGCTCAATAAGGGCCGACGCATGCTGCAAACAGCGACCTCTGTGAACTCTCACAATAGATCCCCTAATATATTCTAATCGTGTGTGCTCATGTTTGGTGTGTTCTTGTGCGTGCGAGCATTAGTACGTGCACACCCGCATGTGTTTTACTTTACTCTTATTCAAAAACATGTTTATGTTTTACTAAATGGATTTAAGGGTTTTGAAAAGAACATCATGCTCAACTCTGCTGAACAGTGAAGTTTACCAGTGACACGTTTTTGTTGTTGTTGTTGTTGTGTTTTGTTCATTACAGTGAAGGCGACACGATGCCGGGGCCATCTGAGCTCACCAGACCTGCTGCCCTGCGCTTCTGTTCCACATCCCAGTCCCATATTCTGATCCCAGTCCCTCCAGAGGATGGATGCCACCCACTGTGGACCTTCCAGACCCACACAAGGTTATCAGATGTTTTTCTTTTGCCGTTGCCAACGCGCCGAGAGCGAGGAGCCTCACGCAGATGTGCTCCACTCTGCCCCACATGCTCACAATCCTTCAGCGAAAAGCGCGTACTGCAAACTGTAAATACGTCCAACAACACTCCAGTGACAATCCAAGACTGCGACAGAGCATGATAAGACTTAATGTCTGGCGGAGGCAGCTTGACTTAAAGCGATCCAGGCCATTTAGGATCAGCGAGGCATACCTGAACAATGGCTGTCTATCTTAGTTGAGGCAGAACGCTGCCATATGCTCTTACAGACTCTGTGTCCGTCTCTCCTCACTCTCTGCGCATACCTCGCTCTCTCCTCAATCACCACTAGCTCGGAGTGCCTGAGTGGCACCATGAGGAGCTGTATAAAGCTGTCAGGCCATTTGCCTCCGGCTCTTAGGCGTGAAGGTGAGAGCTTCCTCCTCCGTTCCTGCAACACCGGGGCTGTTTATCCTGGCAGCGGTGCCCGAGGTCCGAGAGGCCTGACGTGATGCCCGCGTCGAGCCACTGTTCTCCAGGCGAGGCAGGGCAGCGCCAGGGTAAACGCATGACCTCAGTGCTATGTGGCGCACTAATAATTACTCAATAGAGAGGGAGAGAAGGATACAGAAAGACGATAGAAAGACAATCATATAACACAACAAAAGTGTGATAGTTCTTTCAACATCTATTGGCATTAATTGACTTTTTTGGACAATTTATTTTGATTTCAGATTCTCAAATGTGATGATCTGCTGCTTTTCTTTGTCATATATGATAGAAAACAAAATATCTTTTGATTTTGGACTGATGCTTCAATAACACAAAATATTTTAAATTATAATGGGCATTTTCACTATTTTACAGACAAAATTATTGATTCAAGAAGAACTTAAAGAAAATTATTATGAGTTGCAACCCTACCAAAGTCATCTTAAGAGTTGGCTTTGTGTTTTTCAGGAGAAAAACACAGATGTCATTTCTATCTTGAGAAGAGGGGTCACACACTTTAGGCAACATCTGACTTAAAATACAGATGACAATACACAATCTTAACCTCAGACATCCACACACATACACATTGCTGCACATCCACACACAAGAACACGAGAACAAGAACATACACCTCAAACTTACTTTACTCACATACAGCTTTGTAAATCAAATGCTGCTTATGTTAACTATCTGTATCTACTCCAGACTGATGCTTTTCACCAATGTGAATGTTAATGGATTACACAATAAGCCAACTACAGTACAGCACTCAAAGGCAGAGGCAGCCAGAGTTAGTGACAGTGTATTAGTTTGCCTTACTGAACAATTTTGTCCCTTGCCTTGGCCCTTGGTTGCCACTTGTTGTTGAGCTACCTGCAAAAGAGAAAAAACAAAAACAAATTGTGAACTTGATGGAGGTGGATTTCTTGTTCTTAAGTTACTAAAACTTCAAATATACCATGAATGTTGTATAAAAATGTTTCTGTTTATTGTAGTTTACACTTTTACCTTGGCGATACAACATTTTTAAAAACACATGGAAAATGGTCACACAAACAAGTTGTTTTCCCCCCGTAAATCCTCAATTTGACATGTCTATAAGATAATTAACTCATTTTATTTTCAATAAAGTAGCTGTGAAACTGCATGCCAAAGGGCATAAATTGTCGAAGGAGACAAGACTCGATGCAGATTCCCCCCAGCTGGCCTGAGGTTCATACCGGGGTCATGACCCGAGTCTATGACCCTGCCAACCCACTCTCAACCCTCGGCTCCTTTTCCTCTTACCCTCCTTGCTGACGCCCAGGCAGCCTTTCAGCTCCGGCAGGGAAATGGCTCTGTCCTTATTCAGGTCACAGTAGTCGGTGAACTTGCGGGCGCATTTCTTGGGTTTGGCTTTCTTCTTCAGGTACCTCTTAAACGGCTTGAGTTCCTTCTTGTTGATGTCGTGGCTGCCGTTGTTGTCCAGCTGGGCGAAGTACCAGTGCACCACCCGCTCCTCTAAAGTGTGACTGGGATCAGGCTCAACAAACCTGGTTGGAGGCACAGATGGGAGTTAAAACATTGATGTTTCAAAACCTGGCATAAAGGAAAGTAGCTAAATACAATCTAGTTTAAAGGCAGAAATACCTTTTATTTTTTTATATTCATAGCAATAAGACAGAAATAAAGCAACATATGCACACACAAAAAAACAGGAAATACAAAAGACTAACACGTTGATTTGCATAATAGGATGATAAACTTAATCCTGTATGACACACAGCTATTTGGCATCACTTCACTCAAACAAGATTGGGTCCATTTGGTTGATTTCTCATAAAATCAAAATGTCTTTTGTGCAATAAAAGATGTTAATCTGGATACCTCAGGCGGTCGTGTTTTATGTCAGAAACTGACGGCGTATTTTATTACAACACAGGAGGACATTGCATTACGTATTCCACGTTACAGAATACACTAGCGTTGACAGAAAGTGAGCTCAAAGATGTGCCAAGATCTGTTTATGTCAGAGATAAAATATTAGTGTTCAATTCAGGAAACCAGAGGGAGCGATAATTTGAGGAAAAAGCAGAAGAAGAGGAAGTTTTCCATGAAAGATCAGCCATGAGGTATCCCGATCAGGTACAGTACTCTTGGGTCTTCAACGCTGTGTGACATTACTTACCTCCCACCACCGGAGGGGGCTGGTGAGTTTATGGCTTGCACCATGTCTGTGGTGAGGGCATCTAACAAGCTGGTAATGAACTCCACTTTCTTTCCCTCTGGGCAGCCTGGCACAAATCAAAGACAAGAATACACCAAATTTACCCTCCACAGTGAGGCTTAAGTGCCACTAAAGCCTTGACACCGGTGAACCGGAGCGACCGAAACTGTAAAACAAAGCATTGGAAACCGCGTCCACGGCCTGATGACAAACCAGGTGCATCTGTCTGCTTGTGTTCACAATTACTGAACCAGTGGAGGTGAGACGCATAGTTAGGCTGTTCTGTAAGTGCTCAGAAAAGCAGAGCTACGGCACATGGCGAGAGGCGGAACAGAAGTGTGCAGTGATGAGAGTTGTGTTGAGCAGTGCAGACCTGTTAACTTTTATGACACAATTCTGAACACCTCTTTTTTTAATTGCCCAGATGTATGCCTTTAATAGCACGCTAAACCAGTGCAAATTTCCCCCTCCTAATTGTGTCTCTTAAAGGGAAACTTCAAACGCAGCTGCATAGTAAACTAATCTTCTCATTCTTTTTTCCCCTAGTCTCTTCGTCTTTCGTTCGAGCTTTCTCAGTCGATCCCCTCCTCCCCTTCCTGCGAGTGTTCGTGGCCTCCTTTTTCTCTGCTCTGCTCGTGTATTTTCCTTCCCTTTGTGCCGCTCAGGGGGTTCTGTGGGAGGTGGTCCGCTGCCGCCAGGTGAATTCAATTAGCATTTCCAGGATACGACAAGCTCTGAGAAGCACCGCCTTGCTGTGCCTCAATCTGAGGTTAGATTGGGGTGTTATGAAGCGCAAAGCGTTGTGTTGTATGCCGCCTATGTGGCAAGGTGGCAAGGTGTTAAGGGCACCGTGTGGCGCGGGACCTCTGAGCCTCTTAGATTTGAGCTCTAAACACATTAAACACAAAAAAAGGTCATCGCATTTTTGTTTCGTTTTTTTTAACTGCTAAAACAAAGCTTAAATAAAGTTTAACTTTGGCACATCTTCACAGGTTGCATATGTGGCGTAAGTACAGAGATTATTCTGAAATACCTTTAACGCCTGTAAGAGTTACAACTATCCATTTCACAGGAACAAAAGCAAATATAGAGAAAAGTAAGAAATGATTACATAAGTTTGTGTTGTTTTAACACATTAATCAATCATCAACCAAACACAACAAACATATGTCAGGTGGTCAGCTGTTTGCATTGCTGCATCGGGTGTCTGTAAGTCTGTAAGCACATCTACGTCTGTGGCCCTCGCTGCTCCACAGAGGCAGAAAGTAACTACATTATATGTTGATAGACTAAATGACATTGAACAAAATACAAAAAACAGTTCCTGAACCGATTGAACTAGAAGATATCAGATCCCAGCCTTTGGTCTCGGGAGAAGAGCTCTTATCTGCCCCCTGACAGAGGTGGTATTGTGCCACTTTGTGTCTGGGGGGATTTGACCTGGAGCTGCATGCTGTTAATAGTCTGCCCTCTCCAGCATGCTCCTCGCTTCTGGCCTTGATGTGACGACCATGAGGTATTGTTGCTTTGTTGTGGCAGTTTAGAACATCCCTCTACAGTACATAAAAAATATCTCTAATCAGCGCCCTGTGGTCTCCCAACACCCCCAGCAGCCCCCCCACAGCCGCACCAGCACACCCCACAACACTCGTACCTTCCATAAAACATGCCACACATCTGCTGCGCAGTCAGGAGTCATGCTTGACTCTGTAAACTCACCAGATGGGGAATTAAATAAGAGTTACAATGCAACCTTAAATAATGGGGAAACACGGGAGCAGCTGGAGTAAGTGAGCAGTAAGGAGACTCTGATCTTTGCAGCCAGGAAATCCAACAACACAAAGTGTGTGTTACGCCATTCTCAAACCCTCGCTCCGGTCACTTTGTGTGAAGCGGAAAATATATTCTCAAGTCTCTGAGCTACAATGCTGTCAATTGATCTTTTATCTTTTCTCCACATGCTGAATCTGTGTGTATGAAGCTGTCCTAAAAGAGATGCATGTATACGTTTCCAAAATAAAAAATACAGAAGACAAAGTGTTCTAAGGGGATCAAACGGCAATGATCTTCTGCTCGAACGTAAGGTGCAAAAGTTAGCATGTCTAGTTCACTAACCCACGCCATAAAATAGTTACCGTAGCGTTAGTAATTACAGAGCCAAGGAGCCCCATTACAAACTAGCACATTCACTGGATTCACTGGTCGCTATCAGCGTTTTAGGGTAACGTTGGCAGCTCTGTCCCGCTCTTCATTGGATTTGGAAAACACTTCAGCTACTTCAGCCAAACACTTCAGCTACTTCAGCCAAAATCGTAATCCGTGATAGATTTACGTTTGCCAAACATGTCAACAAGTCCCCATCTTAAAATTTGCCCCAAAATATGGTAAACTGCATGTTTCTTGCAAGATCAGGAAGTTTGAAAGTCATAGCAACCGAAGCTAAAGAGGTTGCGGCTTCGCAAACGTCAGTAATGTCTTAACTGGATTTTTTCTTCTTCTTGTTATTATTAACATTTCTGAAGGACTGCTAGTGAATATTTACGCTTCCTCATTTGTTAAAATAAGACAATAAAATGAAACAAAAAATGTTTCTGCAGTCCCCAAAGCCCCAACATAAAATAACTGCCGTGTAAATAAACAACAACAACAACCTGTCAGGTCTCGGCCTTGGAAGGGATCTTCAATGTCTGAGATGCGAGATCGCGCAGCGCCGTCGCACTCGGGCGTCTGGTACCTGTGAGACAGAGAGGAGAGCACAGCGGGGACAAGGCTGCATGAGACAGAAGAAGGGAAGAATAAACCTGTCCTAACAATGTGTGAACAGCAGAAGCAAAAGAGAGGCTCGTCCAGAGAAACATAGAGAGAAAAAAGAGGAACAACACAAAAGCACAACAGAAGATTTTCATTTCCAGGCCTCAGAACAATCTGAGCTGGAGCTTAAAACCAGGAGACATTAGTGATGCAGGAGAAATATCTTTGTCCTCATTATGAAAACATGCCATCTCCATAATCTCTTCACTGCATGGATCTGTACTCATTCATGCTGTTCTGGCTGCATAAAACTACTGTGCAACCGATTGCTAATCTATGTATTCACTGTTTATCTGCAAATAACTACCGACAGTGATTAGCCTCTCTAAATTAGATTTGACAAGAGTCGCTTCAGAGGCATAACAAACTGCTCGGCATTCTGCGTGGCATGACTCGTTTTCTCCTGGCCGTTGCATCAGCGGTCCTGCAGACATGTAGGATGGAAAATGGAGCATGTGTCTCATTTGCCTTTTCTTTTTTTTCTTTTCTTTTCTTTTTTTTCAAAGCAAAAGCAAGTTGTCATTTCTTTTTTCAGTCTGCAGAGCCACTGATCCAAGAAGGGATGTCTGATGCATGAGTATGCACATTGCTGTCCAGAGGGAAGAAATTAGGACGAGTGACATGAGGTCTAGACCAAAAAAAGAATTCTTATGTGATGAAATAGTTGCCTCAAGGATGTCATTCAATATCTCTGTAGATAATTTGCTCTGTGTAAGTGATTTATTTTCGTTTTTTGGCGGCTATCAATAATAAATACATGTTTATTGATTTGAAACTAAACCTGCATTGTCCTGTATTTTAACTATAGTAAGGCCGCCAACTAACTCTCTCCAATACTCTGCGCCTCATCCTGTGAAACATAAACCCTCTTGTAGCGAGAGAATGATGATGCCTCTTCTCAAACCAAAACAGCTCATCTATCTACCGGTGCCTGCCGACAGTTTTTCTAACATCCACTCTCGTTTATCTGTCAAGATAATGTTCCAGATACAGTTCATGAAAGTTTTTTAAACAACCAAAACATGAGCAATGGGCATCATTTATTCAACATTGCCTCTTCTTAATCCCTGTGACATACAGCTCTTGCACAAACTCCCCCCTCCCCTCCCATTTCCTTGAAAGCAATATAAACAGCAGCAACTGCACTGAAAACAGACGCTGAGTGTTTATGGTCAACTAAAGAATTTTCCCATCAGGGATTCAAGCTCTTTTTTTTTTGCCAAGTGAACTGGCAGAAGCAACTTACATCAATTACATCAACAACTGATGTATAATTCCTCAAGAACTTTAAGGTCTTAACAATTAAAAACACATTTTAGCTGTTAGCTCTTCAGATTGCAATGTTGGTCAGCCCACCACTTTTGTCAAGACTGAAATATACCAACAACTAACTGATGGATTGCTATGACATTTGGTACAGGTATCCATGATGCCAAGAGGATGAATATTATCATTCTGATGTTAGTATTTAGCTTGGAGAAATGTGCTTCAGTAAAGCTTCATAGAGCTGTTCAAATGAATACTGTGCGTATTGTATGTAGTAACCACACTTTAATTGAAAGTGTTCAGTCTTGCTAGATTTAAGTTTAAGTGAAGTGATTTTCTCATGAATGATATTACCTGGTGGATGTTCCAGGAATGGGCCGCCCCGTGTCCACCAGAACACACCAGCAGTAGCCTGTGGACTGGTGGCACTGAACCGCTTTGTAAAGGCCTCCGGGCCCACAGTCGGGGATGAAAATGGCCTCGCGAGGATTCTGCCGAGCCTCGTCCAGTGCACTCTGTCGCTCCTGGTCACAAGAGGGAACTTTCTCTAAAACCGTGAGAAACACACTCAATAGCACAATCGGAAACCAGAAACACACACAAAAATAAGGCAGATGCTATAAGATACTGCATGCATATATGTCTATATATATATATATATATATATATATATATATATATATATATATATAAACCTAACCAAGTAGTTGTGTTGCCAAGACCTAATAATAGAGAAATAGAAAATAAAACAACTAACTGTAAATAGGTTTCTGGTTTGACCCATCGATCTACCTCAACCTACTTTCTACACATACTTTCTCTCTCTTAATGCTACTGCTGCGAGCATATTCAACTTGACTGCATGTAAATAGACAGTCGTTGGATGAAAGACTGTAGACAACTAGGGCGACATTCATGAACCTGGTTCAAAAACCTGAACAAAGCATTTATAGTGGTATATTTCTATGTGTGGTACTTGATGTAAGTCGCTATTTGGAGCTTGAAGTAGTCCAACATTGCATTTTCAATCCAGCTTTGATTGTGATTGGCCAGTTACTTGTTGGTAAAAGGCATTAGAAGGCAAGCTATGGCACATATCATTCTTCAGGTCCCTTTATAGAGGGACTTAACCATATTTAGGGCTTTCTATTGGCCCATGATGCAACTGAATGTAAAACATCATTCACCACAATGTTAAATGTGGCTGTGAGGAGTATTTTGAGCATGAACCAGAATTATTGGCTTTGGGAATACTGTAGGAATTTCACAAAAAAAGATCTCTTCTTTTGTAGCTCAGTAAAAGAAAAAGATACAACTATAAAACAACCTGAAATGCCAGAAATGCCATGCTAAGGACAGGAGATGGCAACTGAACCATCTCTGTGACAACTAAGTGGATCTTAATTGAAGATTTCAAAAATAGGAACCTGGTGTTACGTCAGAAAGGCTGCTATCACACAAGCAAACTGTACCAAGCTGTATCACATATTCTGTATACAGCGACAAGTTCGACTGATCACGCCATAAAACCGTGATGAGTCTTTCCTCAGGTTGTATCAGGAAGTTGTTTCACACGATCTGCCATATCGATCTGTCATCTGTCAGAGATGCTCCTGCGACCCCGTGTCCCACCGCACTGTATTTACATTCACATCCATTTAGTCCATCGCTCACTCTTGAGCCGAGTACAACAGAGCAGCATGCTAAACTTGTTACCGCGGCGATGAAGTGTGCTTTTACCGCTCCTGATCCATTCTTCATTTTACGTTCAAGTGCTCTGTGAAGCACCGAGCTATGATAAGAGGTAGCAACATGGCTGCCATGAGCGCCCTGATTCCTGTCCAAAGTGAAGAAACAACTGTGAGAATCTGAACTAGAAACCCCGCTCTCAGTGCGGTGATGAAGGCACCCGCGTGTTTCAGTTATAGACATTTTGCATCGGCGGCTCTGGAGCCTTCATTTTCCCGGAAGATCGAGACCCTGTGGCTGACAGAATACATCGTGAAAGCCGGGCTGAGAGGGAACCAATCTAAACGAAGGAGAATTCAGCTTTCTGGGTCTATACAGCATGCACTGAGGAATGTATTGCTTCAGTACTTTCACCATCAACACTTATTGGATGGCAAGTTTCCTTTTCAATAGTTTGTTGGAGTTGATAAATAGGAAGAGATTCTCTAGTTATATTTCACAAAACATGATCTATGAATGTGTTAAACACAAAAGTCTGTTGTAATCCTCATGGTAATGTTAATAAGGATGAAAATGATGAGTGTGTGTGTGTGTGTGTGTGTGTGTGTGTGTGTGTGTGTGTGTGTGTGTGTGTGTGTGTGTGTGTGTGTGTGCGTGTGTGTGTGTGTGTTCATGTTTCCTGAGCATGGCTGCCAACAGAGAGCTAAGCGTGTGCCGACACCAAAGACGTTTTTCTCCTGCGAAGACTCACACTCAAGTGTTCTTAGCGCTGCACTGTGGCTCTGGCCCTCGCCAAGGTTCCTTCACATCCAAATTATTTAGCAGTGTTTATTATACAGAGGTTATGCTGGCGCCAGACGCTAGGAATCCCAAAAGAAAATTGTTTTTATACATATAAATGGAAAATGGCTGGACACTGGCAATGTAATCCTCTCAGTTTTGTGTGGAGTTGAAATTTAATCTAGGACGTCTTTGCTCGCCGTGGATATCTGCATTTCTGTTCTATTTATTTTGTATGTTTGTTTCTTTTTCAATTTTATTTCTCTTCCCTTGGCAGGAAACGAATGATTAGAAACACAAACCCTCAGGAAACCAATATTGTCCTGAAAAATAAAAAAAAGGAACCCACACAAGTGGATGTCAGGAACTGTTTGCTCGTTGTTGTGGTGGAGGTGTGCTGAAAATAGACAAAAGATGAACATCTGCAGTATCTTTGAGATCAGACTTGCCCTTGTTTAAGCCTTTCACTTGCCCTCGTCCTCCAGGCTCCGGACCAAGTGAAACCCTTTTAAAATCCTCTCTTTTTCTGATTTCTGTTTGTCTTTCTTTATGATAAGCATTTGTCTCTCATGCCTTCACTTTCCTTTTCTTCCCTCTCTGCTTCTCTCTATCCTAATACCTCCCTCTCTGGACCCCACCCACTCTCTCCTCTTCACTTCACTCCAATGGCTTTCAGCTGTGGGGTAATCACTGCAATATTGTCAATAGCGAGTCCTCTCTGCAGTTAAAATCGAGGAACTTTGTGAGTAGGTATGTAGGTGCATGTGTGTTTATGACCTCAAGAGAAAGAAAACCAGAGATGATGGAGAGTTCACTCATAAAATTATTGAGACATTTGCAGCACGATTGTCTTACTTTCAACACATCATGGGCTAGCGTGTTTGTTCACAACGCGTTACTGTTGATGCTCATCGTGCTTCAAAGTAAAACGGTTCAAGCTGCCTTCAACTACACATGCAAATAGGATTAGAATTGAGACAAAAATCTATTTTTAAGTCTGCAGATTTTCATCCATAATCATGCTCTTTGATGACATGAACGGACTATGTCTCTTTAACATTTCTTTTTTCTTTTCTTCGCCTCGCCGCATGGGGGGCAAGTTAGCGATTAGCGAGTTTCTGGTTCTTCCCACACTTTTATAAATGAGCTGCCCGACAGAGCGCTTCCCCCTCCTCACAGCATTGAAACAACAGCTTGTCAAAGTCTGGCAACAAAGCAAATCCTTTTGAAAAATGATCTTTGCGTCGCTTTGCCCAAGAAAACACGTTTCACTAACACAATCTCTGCATCGCTCTAAATCATAATTATGGGGTATCCAGAAATCCAGTAAAGGAATAAGGTAGTTTATGTGCACAGACTGGGCTGCTTTCTCAGTACTCAGGTCTTCCAGTGTGTAGGGGGAGAAATACTCTAAATATTGAGGATATGTTGCACCAAAACTTCTCTATTTTGCAAACAGTTTTTAGCACGGAAGGTCAAATGGGTCACCAGAACGTTTTGGGGATTAGAATGTCTTCAAATCAGATGAGAATGCAAAGAAAGTATTTGGTGAGGGGGAGCAGGCAAGAAAGGACAAAAGAAAGAACAAATGATATGCAAGATATTTTTAGGTCATCTTATGTTGAATGTGAATCTTTACAGAAGCTACTGTACTACAACTACCATAAATTATACACAGAGATGCTTGAGTACAAGAACATCCCAATTTAGTGCAATACTTGAGTTGCGGTTTATTACTGCCAAACTCTGAAACACACTCAGGAACACGGACATTGTCGTGCACTTTCACACACATTCTTACACAGACACAGGAGCTGGATCTCCTTTTGATACACACATCCAAAATCACACACACATACACACACACTGTATGCAATCACATACAGCACACATCGCTCATGTCTCTCTCAAACATGATGACACGTGCCCCTCAGTCGGCTTTATCGCTCGCACTCGGAGGACACTGGACGCCAATTGGAAACAGGAAGCTGGTGTTTCCAGAGAAGTTACAAAGAGCTGTCACAGTAAATTTTTCTCATCTCAAACACAATCTTTAATGCTGCCATGGCCACGGCTTATAATACCCATATTACAATCAACTTTCTGTGTACCCCATTGTGTGGTTGAGAGATACATTTGCATCATAATATAACATGCAGACAATCTGGATATACAGTTTTTATTTGCGTAGAGGCACATGAACATGAAGTCTGGCCAATGTGTTTGAAGATTAATCTTATTTTAACATTTTGATGCTGGGGAGACAACATTTGATTGAGAATCACTCGAAACTATTCTGCTCATTTTCACAAACCAGTATCTAGAACAATGACATGAATAAATAAACAGATGCAAATTCTGCAGACTTTTTAACAAAAGGCAATATAACAGCTAACCAGCATCCACACATTACCCCTTTCACATTCACTCACTGACTTGCTGCAGAAGCGTGAAAGGCGTACCCAGAGGGGAGTGAACATAATTGAAAAGGAGACGGAGAGAACCAAACAAATTACACCAAAGGAAAGAAAACAAGAAACATAATACCGGCACCACAGCGCTGTCCTCGAACTGGGGATGTTTTACATTTGATCCTAAACTAGTGGCTTTAAAACCGGAGTTGATACTTTCACTGTGTTCGCTTTATTTAGGCTACTTTTTTTGTATAGTTTTCATCTTCAAGACCAATATGGGGCTAATAATTGTATCCTGAACATATGTTCAGGGCTGTGATCCCTCACTGGCTTCCCACGAGCAAAAATGCTATGGGTTTTGCGTTGGTAGTGACTTGATGCTCTATTCTTCTAAACCATTTTGAATTATTATTAAAGATTCATATCAAGGAAGAATTCATGCGTAAAGGTCTCAGAAGAAGGATGAGTTTCTTTGTCTCACCTTGCTTTCTGGAAGTGGAGCTGTTCTGCTTATTCTCCTTATAAACCAGCTGTTTTATCCACAGCGTTGGAGCAGTTATCTCTGCAATGAAGGGAACACAGAGTACAGATCTATAAATTCCATACTTTCAGATGATCGTCGCAGAATTGATGCATATTTCAAACACTTGCACAGCCAAGCTTTGCCCACAGAACCAACATTTCAATTGCTGTCAAGATCCCAGCATTTCCAAAAATATCAAGTATGTCATCTGGTATTTTCAACAGCTGGAGTTTTCCCTTTAATATGATTGTGCATTCTTAAGAGGTGAATAATAAAATCTAGACACACTGCAGCTTCCCGGAGGTGTCGGAAACAATCTGAGGATCAACAGGTTTAAAAGTACATAAAGGAGAAACCCTGTGAGCCGCATCGCTATGAAAACATCCAGCAACCTCAGCACTGTGTTACAGGTGGAGGAGTAACAAAAGGAGGCTTACCGTCTCCCTCAGGGGGGACGTGAGTCTCCATGGTGGGTGTGGGCTTGGAGCCATCATCTGGGTTGAGGGTGAGAAAGAAACGGAAAGAGACTACCATTATTGAGGTTAATACGATCTACTCTCCAGAACTGTTGAATTGTTGGGATTTGCACATGGCCCGGCCAAGAAAGATAGAAAATCAGAGAGAGAGAGAGAGAGAGAGAGAGAGAGAGATTGAATAACAGAGCAACGATCACACACACACACACACACACACACACACACACACACACACACACACACACACACACACACACACACACACACACACACACACACACACACACACACACACACACACACACACACACGTGGCTCCACATCTCTCACATACACATGAATCAACTTCTCGCACCAACATGAACAGGCTGCACATTTCACACACTTCCTCACAAACCACACCGTAAACCAACATAAATAAATAAAGATAAATCTGGTCCTGATTCAGGTGTGTTCCTCGAATATGGCAATGGATGAATATTGTATACTTGTATATATAAAAAGCACCAATAACCGTTCTAGAGGTACCTCTTTAATAGTGTTTCTCGGTTGGATTTGGCCACATGCTAACCACATCACATGCTAAACCCGCATAAACCAGTAGTATTTTTAAAGATCACTGTATCACCATATTTATGACTATTCGTCACAATTAAACTTAATGAAAACCCTCCAAAGTTCCTTTGCTCCCAGGCTGAATAACTTATCATTCTCTTTCTTTCATCTAGAGAGTCACAATGACCACAATATTGCAATACTGCGCAAGCCAACCACAGGACATGCAACGGCCACAACCACTTTTTTTTTCTTCTTTTTTATTTCTTCTTGCAATGGGAGTGTCGCATCTTTACACTCTAGGGACTTTGGAGAAAAGGCTGCGCTCGTTACTGTCCTCTTTTTTACCTTTTTTTCCCGTCCAATCACAGTGAAGGAGGAAAATACCAAAGTTACCAACCGTCACTGTCATCTTTGTCATTTAAAAAGCAACAATGTAGCAATTAATAGCCTAAAAATAAAGCCAATATAAATTAAACTTAACTCAGGATAAATGCACAAGAATAGATATAAATGATTTGCACAAAAGAAAAGGCAATAATACTACATATTGATCTGTTGAGCCAATCATAATGACCGCGGGAAATTCCTTCACCGTGACAGCACTACTTTCATCCTCAATTCTCTTAAACGCTGGATGCCTTCGGGGAAAAGAACATCAGAATTTGATTAAATTAAGTATTTAGAATTCTCTCCAAAAGTATTCTCATTTTGGCATCCAAAACTTGTTTACAAGTTACTATGAAGTGGTCTTAAACCGTTAGTTTAAATGTGTCACTGGCATCTCATATTGATAAAATATGTGTTTACAAATCATAGTTAACAGCATGTTCTCACTGTTCTAACATTTTTCCACAGCTATTATACTGCGTGAGAAAAAGGAAATATAAATAATAAAATACTATTAAATGTGTGAGAGTTGCTACTGTATCTTTTTATCCCAGTGTAAGAAATGCAAACATATGTGGTGTTTGGCACTCACCCACATAGGATGACACAACTGAATACAAGCTATTTATATTCAGTTGACTTTTGCTATCAGACTAAAACTAAATTATGTTGAATTGGATTTAAAAATTAACCAAACATTACATTTTACCGTGTAGCACAGGCTGAAAGACTCAATGTCCTATTTAAGAAATCGATAAGTTGTAGTGGATCGTAGAGAATGCTGTGAATTCAGCAACCTAGAATACTCACCCATGTGCAGTGTTGGAGCATCTGGAAAATTCCTTAGGAAATAATGCGATCAAAAGCAAACCACAGAGAACCAGAGTAATTCTACAAACTAAAAGTCCTTAAATCAGATGGCTTGTCAGTAAATTGAAACACTTGAGGTCAAACTGACCTGATCTGGTCAAACTGTGAACAATAAAATACAGCGGTTACTGTGTTGGTCTCAGACCAGTGCAAACCTGGGTCAAACGCTGGTCAGAAATAAGCACCTGTATTTGTTTGATTCCTTTTTGACAACTTATTTTTTAAACTTCCTAAAATATCCAATGTGAATCACGCTGATGATGTCGACTGAGCTGCATGTTAAAACAAATTCTGTAACTTACAGTATTTGTCATTAACTGTTTGATCCAGGTCTGGACTGTGAGCTACAAACTGCGAGGGGGGAAAAACTGTTATGGAAAACATCGACAGCAAACCCTCAACAAGAACTCTCTCCTGTATAAAACAACCTGCGGGTTTGGAAACGACTGACGTGCTTAATAATGAAGAAACCCTGAGAGACTGCCCATCTCTTCTGGCTATAAACAAATCTTCACATTTGTTTTCCCTTCAGTTTTATTAAATAGATTAAATTACTTTGATGAAACCAGAAAGAAAACTGTAGAACTACAGTCATTCTATATCATTTTCATAATTTACAGTTTCAGCAACAGATCCAATATGAAGAAAGACATAACTAGTGTTTGAAACATACAGTACTGTCAGCCTCATGCTTACATGCCAAAGAAAAAAAATGCTAGTTTTACGATGTATTGTTTAGCTTTAAAGAACATTTACATCAAAATCCACTCAGTGAAACATCCCTCGCGTACCTTTCTGCTCTGCACAAATATGGACTTTGCGCGGATCAGGTGGAACAAAACCAGGTCAAAAGATATTCTAAGCTCTTTCTGTCTCTTTCACACAAATGGAAGCACTCGCACGCATGCAAACGCACAGCGGATCTCATCTCACCTTTTCTACCAGAGTTCGGTGGCCCGGGTGGTCTATCGGTTACTGACCCTGGAAAGAAAGAAAGAAAACACAACATGTTCAAAGCAAAGACTAGACAGCAGCAGCAACTCCTGTGGAACGTTGAAAGAATTTGATTCCCAAATGATTCAAATTCAAAAACTTATTTCAAATGAATTATTTTGCAAGAGCTTGAGTCACTGAATATATCTTGTGTTTTCAAATTAATGTGGGATTGTTCCAACTAAACAGAAACACTCCCACATTTGACCCAACTCACGGACATCTTGACTCAGTTAGATGACGTTTGATGATCATATTCTGTTAGTACTTGATAGCAGGCACACATTGAATCATTAGGCTCGCTGCATTATTTTGCTGACTAATGCAAACCTGTGTGAGCGGCACCATCTGTGGATATGCGGTTAAATGAAGTAGTGCATTGGCAAATATCATTCTGGTTTGGCGCATGCAAGTAGTCGTGCATGCATGGGTGCACGGAGGGGGGGGGAGCAAATTAGACGAGTGCAACCAATTGCAACGAACGGGCAAAGTGGAGTAAAGGCAACTGGAAGGAAGTTTACTACCTGACAATCCACTTGTCCCAGCATGAGTTCCCATAAATTCACGGAAGTTTCCTGCAAATGTATGTGAGATGATTGATTTGGGTCATAGTTTACAGGGGCACCTGAGCATGTCAGTAACGGTTATTCTTTGGGTGTGTACGACTGTAGCAGCTGTATACAGTTTCAGCTTTAACTTCACTGTGCTTCTGGTCCCAGTGTCATACATACCTTTGCAAGAAACAATGAAGCTATTGGATCTTATGCAGGAATAAAGGTAGAGACATTGTTGTTCCATAAACTACATTTCGGAATCTACTGAAATTATTTCTTCCATCGAGTGCTGATGGAAAAAGTCACTAGTGTAGATTTCTCAGAAGTTGTTCTTCATTTCTTCATGAAATGTGTTTTTTAAAATATAAAATATTATATAAAATAATATATTATTTTCTTGGTAAATTATTCTGCAGATTGTTGAGAATTTGGATAGTCTTATGTCAAAATTAGTGAAAAACAGCCATCACAACTTTGCAAGAAAGGTTCCCTATTATTCCTACATTTAAAAAGCTTGATAGATGTTTTCCGTTTTTGCTTGAAACATTACTTAAACAATTTGATTACCAAAATAGTTGCCAATTTTGCAACTAAAGGGCCAGACAGAGTTACATTTTACATTTTAATATATACGGCGCCGTCACTGGATTCATTCAACTTACTGTTCAGTTAGTGACATAAACTGCTGTCATGACGGCCTCCACTTCCACTATCTCATGTGTACACACAGCTGAAACAGCTGTGCCACTTTAAGAATACTTTTTTTTTCCTAAGATTTTTAAAAATCCATGAGCATGTCATGAACAAGTCTGGCTGTTTTCACCAAATATCAAATACACATTAGGGTCCTGTTGTGCACAGAAGGGTCACTCTGTAGATGCACAATACATTGTTTCATCCCAAAAAAGCTTTATCTGTTGCAGAAACACAACATAACTTGAGCTTGCTCCATGCTCCATTTGTGAACTTTACTGATTTATTGAAAAGATTGCAACTCAGCAGGTGCCAAGAGAAACCATACAGCTCATTAGTGGCTCAAGTGGCAAAATGCAGAGCGGATTGAGAGAGAGAGAGCGAGAGAGAGAGGGAGAGGGAGAGGGAGAGGGAGAGGGAGAGAGAGAGAGATAAGGAAATTGAGGGAGAGAGAGAGAGATAAGGAAATTGAGGGAGGAAAAGACAGCGAGAGCAGGAAAGACTGGTGGTCTGATGAGCAGCTTCAGAGGGGCATGCGACCGCTTTCACCACACTCTCCACACAAAATTTGCACCACATGCTCTAGTGGTGCAATCCAATTCTGGCAAAGACCCCTGTGTATTATCCTCTGAGGGAAATTATGGTGATTATCATAAAGTGTTCCCATCCAGGATGAGTGTTCAGAGCGCCGCTCTCTTCTCCTCCGGCCTGCTGCGAGCAGTTAGACGAGGGGGAGGCAGGAGGCCCCTGGATGTATGGCCATTAGCCTTCTCGTTGACCTTGCACCTGCTGTATGCCACATGACATGTAATACACATGTGTCCACAGTATGGCAAAACAGAGCCTCTTTAACTGTAACACCCACAGGCCCAGACGTAGGTCCTGCCTCGAATGTACCGCATCCACTCTGAATCTTTTGTTTGATAAGGAACTGAAGCCCATGAATTAATTAACTATTTATTTTTGAATTGTGACAAATACTCCAATTCCGAAAGAGACTGACAGATAATTGTCTCAAACCTCAGGGACTTGGCTTCCAAGCACTCCTGGCTCCAAGATCTTACAAATGCAGCCACCATTGAGACGTTTTAAATGCTCGTTACGCTGCCTCTCCGCCCTCATAAAGAGCTGTCGGGAAACATCCAACCCTTCCACGGGAGTTTTAGTCAGACAACCTGGTAGACATTACTCTGAAGTAGAGCTGAGCTGCACAAATAACTCTAATCACTAATGTGTGCAGTGCCGAGGCAGGACAGATGCAAGCTGTGTTGGCAATGTTAAGATGAGATTCTTATGAAAAACATTTCATCCACAGGTTGCCGGTCTCATTTCCCCCCCTCCCCCAGTACCTGAACACACCGGGGTCCTGTTATGCACAGAGGAGCCACTCACTGGCTTGCCGTCACTGGTGACACACCAGCAGTAACCTGTCATAGTATGGCACTGGACCTGCAGATCAAAAAGGTCAATCACACCGATAGCTTTGTAATATATGCGGTTATATTTGGTTAGTGTATTTCAGAGAAGGTGAAGAGTACAATAGAAGAATTCTGTCAGTGAAGTAAAACTGATCTCTGGGGTGACATGAAGGGGACGGTTCCCAAGGGCCTGTTGGGAAAGTGAAGGATAAAGAGGAAGGGGAAGAAATCTGTGGTGGTAGCAGAGACAGACCTGCGCAAATGTTCCATCCTCGTTGCATTCTGGGATAAACATGGACTCCTGAGGTCTCCTGGCTTGTTCCAAAGCCTGGTTCCTCTCAACGCGACACTTGGACTGACCTGCATCTGTAACAGATTAACAGGACAGCCCTCTCTCACACACTGTGTACAAACAGCACTGCTGTTGTTTATTTTTTTTATTTTTTTTACTGAAGACGTGTGTTGTGTGTCAACAACGTTCACACCTTGGAGGAGCTGATCAGTGCGACCTCGGTTTACTACTGTTGCTCAAGGACAGTGAAGGGAGAGGAGCATTATTTATTCACTCATTTGAAATTCTCCATCCAAACCACATTGTTAGTGCCGAGGAGTGCGTCATGCCAGTGGAAACTGACTGACTGACTGTGTTCCTCCTCTCGGGGGACGCACATGGAAGTGGCTGAAAGGTCAGAGACTGAATCCCGTCAGTAACTACTGTTTTTACTGCACTCACAGCTCCCGTAGACCTGAGCTTCATGTTCAACTGTTCGTGTGTACACAATCACACCGGGGAGCTGACCGGTGCGACCGCAGCCCTCCACTTTTGGCAAACATTCTTCCTGGATGAATAATAGTTTAAAAAAAAACGTGTCTGGATCTGAAAGGAGACAGACATGTTGTCTCCTCCGGAGTCAAAGACTGACTGGCTGAAGAAGTCACCGACATGGTTACACACATTCATAAACGTGGACTTTGGCTGAGAGCACATTTAGTCTGACTCTAGAAACGAGGCTTACTAGACATTGTGGCGCTTGTGTCGTTTAGAGAACAAGCAAAATCAGTCCAATGTCCTATGGAAGATCTCAACAAATCATTTCAATACGTCTGTGCTCGTCAGTTGGGACGAGGCAGAAATAACAAAACATCTGAAGGTTTGTGTCTTTATTTATTTATGTTGTAAGGAGAGTTTGATTGACTGCCAAACACATACTACATAACCAAAACTTCACTCTATGATCTCTTTGTTTTGAATGAGCTCTTTCTCGATGATTGACAGCTAAATAATGAACAAGCAGGTCTGCCTGTTGTAATAGGCGTAGCTATGTGTTTGTTGTTGTTTGCTGTGCCAGTTCGCAGTTTATATCTCTTATCGTCAAATGTATTCGTTGTGTTTAATCTGAATCTCACGCACACCTCAATAGGCCTTCGCCAGGCGCTGCCATTGTGTTGGTTCATGAACCGCCTGCCTCAATAAAGCAGCAGTTTGACTACAACAAAACAGGCCTGCTGCGTCGACAAAGACTGCGTGAGCTTTGCCCAGCTCTCCTTTCCTTGGCACACCGCTGATATTATGAAACAAAACCATGTATTAGCATACAGAGGGAACAAAATTCACTCCAAAAATGGCTTTGGTGGGGAATGCTGTTTTCCTAATGGACAATGGGGCTGAAAAAAAAAATGGGGGGGGGTGGGGGGTGGGAGGAAATGCCGTGTTCCAACCTTGACTCTAGACCTATCAATTTCTGCTGTTGTTGAGTGGCTGGCATCCAGAGTATGAAGAAGTGTATGATCCTGGTCTGTAAAAACTTACACGCTTCCAGCGAGGCGGAAAATGAAAGACATCTTCAGTTCAGTTCCACTTCAGACATCTCCTCTTCTGTTCTACTTTTCTGTCTTGGTGTTCACTCAAAGCTGCAACAGCTTTTGTCTCAAGTAAACCAGTGTGTTTTTTAAGTTTACAATATATAGCCTCAGATTTAGTACTGGCTTTTAGTCTTTGTTACAGAGGGCCGTCTTACCATTTGCGCTTCATCTCCTCGTCATCGCTCTCTGTTTGTAGTCCTGTTGATCTAATTCAAACGTTGTTTCGTGGCCTTACCTTTGAGCTCCAGGTCTCTCGCCTCCAATGTGGAAGTTGGCGCTGGAGCCACCGGCAACTGATCGTTTTTCACCCAATTTTTACCTGAAACACAGAAAAGTCACTTGAAGCTTAGTGGAGTCATGGCGGCAACTGTATTGTGTATCAAACCGACGTTTTTAGATTTTCTGAAGAACCTTTCCAGCCAAAGAGGCAGAAGCAGGCAATATGAAGTGTTTTATCATCATTCACCCCTAGTTGGAATCCTCTCTTCCATTCATTTCAGTATGTTTTGTAAAATTTGAAGACTAGATTATATATTTTATCTCTCAAAGTTATATTACAGTCAAGTAGTGCTGCAGTTATAAGCTCAGCCTGTCTAGAACATCCTTGTTTGTGCATTCATGGAAACTCCAGTGCATAATAACCTCCAGTGCCAGCTGCTGACAAGAATTGTGTGGAAATAAGACAAACAATGTGCAAACGTTCACGTCATGAAAACGTTAATAGTTTCTGGCATAAAAAAAAAAGAGTCACGGATGACTCACAAATCTGAGTTTCCTTGAATGCACCCTGACAAATGACTCCATCTGCGGGTAGGTTTTCTCAGCGCACTGGCATCCAGTGAAAACACGAGTTCGGCCCTCACCTCGACAGCGGCCGCGATGCGCCAGCGTCAGTGTTTTGTCTTTGCAGCGCGCGCGCTGCAGCTCGCAGCCGGTCTCGTAGCTCCGGCCGTCCGAGCCGCACACCGGCTTCCCCTGCGTCCGAGAGCAGATGACCCCACAATGATTGTCTCTGTCTCCGATCAGCCACTGCAGATGAGAAATAACAACGTAACAACGGTGTAATATATGACATATGTAACTCCCCTTAAGGTTTCACGTAACACAGTTACGCGTCTGAAGAGTATTGAGCGTTTTTTGCTCGCTCCATGAAAAACTGGTTTCTTTTTGGCTCCTTTACTTTCTTTCTAGTTTCCCTGTGTGTGAACAAAGGCTGCATTCAGCTGAATCTGAGGTTATGCCAGACTAACGTACAAATTGGACACATGGGTCACTTGCCCATTTCGCTCAAAACATTTCTTTCCTCGTCAAACACTTGACGGCCGCTGCCTTTCTTTGTTTAGGCTACTGTAACGAGGGTGTGAGTGGCTCTGCTCTTAAGCTCAACCTCGAGGCTAGTTTATCTAATTTATCTTTGGCTGAAGACAGTTTGAACCTTGATTAAGTTTCAAGGGAGCCAAACCGCATTCTGAGCAATGGGAGTCCTTCCCCCTCTCTCCCCAGGTCTTTACTCATGATCTATTAGTCAGTCGATTCTACTCTGCCGTTGGAAGTCGGCCTTCTCTCTGACAGCAGTAATGGTTCTTGGCTTTGCAGCTGCCTCAAATGTTTTTAAGGTCTAAAGGATTTCAGGTTGAGCACAAACTTTACCAGGGAGATGGAGTTGTGGGCTAGTGAGGAGGGAGAGAGTATAGGTGTGCAGTGAGGATCACCAGAATCCTCTGCAGGGAAATAAGTCCCAGAAGCAGGCCTGAGCCAACTGTGGTTGAAAACGTTCAACTATTTGAACTAACACCAGGAGCTCTTGATTAGATCTTGATTGCTCGCACATAGCGATTAAACTCTGGGGCTGCTCAAACACCTGTTTCAGAAAAGACCCCAAAAAAACGATTGAGCAATTCTCAAGCAGGGGAGTGCATGTGAGAACCTTTTATTTTACCCACGTTCTCTGAAAGCATGTTTGTTGGAGAGCTCATTAGGGGGCAGGTATGGAGGGAGGAAGTTGGTGGAAAATAAAACGCAGTCCATAACAAAAGGCACAGTTTCTATCCTTCACTCGCCAGCTCCTATCAAGATGATCTACAGTACAAATGCACGTGTGGCACGTGCATGTATACAAGCACAACTTCCATTCTCCCTCTCCCTTCTCGTCCCAAGGCCCGACCTGTATTTTGAATAACATCAAAATTGTTGCTGGGAGACAGATTTTTCTCCAAACATATAAAGAGCAATTGGACCGACCTGAACAAAGTGTAGATGGTAACGAAGCCAAACCACTGATGTCATGAATGAGCTGGTGTACAACTGGATCTCATATACAAATGAATCACCAGGAGTCTTCATTGTACGTGCTCTAAACAGATCAACCGCATGCCAGTGCATTTTCCTTTTTACTCTGTCAATGCAGCACATTTATGCCTTTGCGTCGGTTATATTATTGTTAAAATAAGTCAGACTGCTCCAGAAACCGTCACAGCCATCCTGTCTGAATTCGTTGCTTCTTCAACCATTCTGCTCTGTAACAACTGCCAATAACATCATGCTTTAAGTATCCGCCAGTGACACTGTTCTTCAGGACAATTTGACTGTCACAGATCAGTGGACACTTGCACTAATCACCTAGAATTTGCTCATTTCTGCTCAATGTGAACACTCCCTGAAAATCCTTCTACTTCATATTTTTAAAAAGTGTTTTGGGGTATGTTGTCCAGAGAAAATAATAAAAGAATGTATATTGCATACCAAACTAGATTACAATTTTGAAGAAAAGGAACAATGTAAAAAAGATTAATTTGCTAATTACACTTAACACAAAGTGCATCAGTGGTTGAAGGGAATGCCATTAGTTTTGCAGGTACTTGGTGTTTGACAAATTCAAATGTTGACTTACTGGTGATTAAAAGTCAGGACAAAACCAAACTCATCTCGAGGGGAACATAAAGGTCCATCTTATTGCAGTTCATCCATTTACTGTTGAGATATTCCCAAAGCCACAAATGCGAACCGCATTGTGGCATGAAGTGTCAAGCATTCACAAAGGTTTGTTATGATGCATCCTCTGGGAACATGAACATAGTTTGTTCCAGTCTATCTGTGGAGATATTATATAAGTGGGGGAGCAACCAGCCCTTGAACTTCTAGTATGGCTTCTAGACTTTCTGAGCCACTTAGCAGCCCACACTTACTACTTGAATTTTATTTTCTTTGTCACATTCTGGCTCATCTCTCTCTGTATGACGACCTGGAAACGACACTGGAGTTTAAACTTGTTGCAGCACAAATTGCGTATCCAAAATGTGGTGAAGTAAATGAGACGCAGGTCCGAAACTAATTATTTGTGGGTTTTTTTACTGTACTGTTACCAGAGAGCATCTGCCAGCGCTGACAGTTGCGTTTGTCACGGACATTCATTTCTAACTCAACTCAATCAAAAACTGAGGCCAAAATTCGTGAGGTGAAGAATCTGCCAGCTAGTGAGCTAATATCACCTGTGTCCAATGCAAATTAATTGGTTTGGATTGTGTACATAGTGGAGAGAATTGTTCTTTTTCAAGCTTGTTTTAGTCCTGAAACGACTTACTGGGGGGGGGGGGAATTGAATAATTTCACCCCACAGGCCAGATTTTTACAACTAAACCAAACATTAGGTAGACTGGCTAGGAATTAGTTTTTGCTGTAGAGAAATGATCATTGCATCGTCTCAACAAATCGGCATGTCTGTCAGCTCAGGCAGATACTTCCTTATCTGTAAAGAGGAAAGAAAGAGATTAGGCTTTTCCTGAAATAGAAAAAGACACTGGAGCTTCAGTACCTTCCAGATAAAATCAGGAGATGAGGTAACAGGGTGGTCCAGATTTTGAAAAAGTGTCCCGAAAATACTGTAGAGGATCAGCGGTTTTATCCCCACATAAAACAATATATCTCTTAGAATATCCAAGTTCTGAGCACAGAGAGACTTGTTTGGCTATGTTAACTCCCCCATTAAAATGCTGATACTTCTCATAAATTAATTTAAAACAAAACTTGTATAACAAGGTGAAGGGATATTTAAAAAAACAGGGAACAATACTTTAGAGGACACAAATCCAACTGGCCTCGTCGTAACAATATGTCCAGAACAAGCCAGACAGTTTAATGTGATCTTAGTTTTGGCATTGAAGCATCGTCGAAAATCTCTTGTCTGACGGCTCAGAGTAAAACTAAATCACGATGTGCCTCTTCATGAGAAAGTGCAGACAGAGAGGAAAACATAGCACATCGTTTAATTTTTAACTTGCGTGTCCTCCTCTTGGCTTCAGTGAAGGACAAGGAACAATTCAGTAGTCGGAAAAAAAACGTGTATCTGCATTGTATCAGTTTTTTCCTCCCTATAAAGAATCATGTGGCTAGAAGCAAGCCGTTGCATGTTCCCCTCACAGCGGAAGTGGTTAGAAGTACTGTGGGTGGAAAGCAGTTTGTCTACGTGATGAACTTTTAAATTGGTAAATCAGTATACAAAGCAAGCTATTCTAAAAGAGTGATTTATCCAGCCACTCATCCAGGTTAAGAGCCACAGAGACGGCCCCGTCCTCCCCGTCCCTGACGCACAGCCTTAATGGATTCAGCCCCTCTACCTCCTCTGTCATAATAAAACATTAAATCAAAGATTTTGAGACGACATTGTCCAGTAAGTGGAAATAAACACTCCCACCGAGTTCTCCCACACATAGTCATTTCTTAGTCATACTGTCCCACCCACAGACTCGTCTCCCGTAAAGGTGAAATCCGAGACTCCGGCAGATCACAAACAAGTTTCCAATTTACAGTTGGAAGTTCTGTTACTTGAGTTTAAGATATTTAAAAAAAATGAATGCATGCTTATGGGGACATAAGTCATTGTTCAGCTTTTAAGGTGAAGATGGTGGCTGTCCATTGGTCTCATTTACTCTGATATGTGCACATCATGGGCATTTATCAAGTTATTAATCATTAAAAGTCATTTTGCTAAAAGTTAGTTTTGAAATAAAGCTCAACATACAGTTTCACAAAGAGCACACAACACAAAAAATAGAAGTAAAAATGATGTGCTGGACTATTTCTTGGGTGCGATAAAACTGTTTTTCACTATGGATTAAACAAACTGGACATCAGGAGTTAATTAGTGAGCTTCAGAGGTGCTTGTAAATTGTTTTCTTTTGGACAGAGACTAGCTAGTATTTCCCCCGTTTCCAGTCTCTATGCTAAGCTAACTGGCTGTAGCTTCATATCTAACTATCATCAGGAAAGTGGATCAGTGAAACTATTTCTGCTATTGCTGATGAAATTCATATCAGGAGCTGTGTAATGCACTCTCTGTGCAACCCTGTCTCCTAAAAATTACTTCCCCCAGAACTAATACACATTCTCAAATCAGAAACGTATCTCCTCCCTGATTATGTTTGTGTTTGACATATTACAAATACGTTGATTATACACGTATGTTGATTATACACATATTTTTGTTTTATTGTTTTTATGTTTGTGTTTGACTTATTCCAAATACATTTATAATCGTGTGTTTGTGTTATTGTTTTCTTGCTTTATTTACGCATATTTTAATTTCTAAACTCTGGAGGAAAAAAAAAGGATTTTTGGAATACAGCCCAAAGTGTGTGATAAACTCCATCTAGTGCAGTAAACCACTGCAATCATCAGCAGACACTCGGATCTCTGTGGTCAAATTAGCTGGAGAATCTGACGTGAAACAGATTCAAACCCACCAGAAACAGCCACGGGACACAACATCCGGTTTTCAAAATACTGACTGATATGGATGTCTTCAGAACATTTCTGACCACATCCACACATCTTAACTGTACCAGTACGTTGTGTTTGACATATTACAACATTTCTGTATGACCAGTACAGTTAAGATGTGTATGGGCTCCCGGGCTCCCGGTGCGGCCGGCCGTTACCGGCCTCACCCCGACCCTCTTCGCTTGCTGCTACTGAGGGAATCCTTTTTTTTTTTCTCCGCAGAGTTTAGAAATTAAAATATGCTTAAATGAAGCAAGAAAACAATAACACAAACACACGATTATAAACGTATTTGTAATACGTCAAACACAAACATAATCAGGGAGGAGATACGTTTCTGATCAAACGTAATTGAGAATGCGTATTAGTTCTGGGGGAACGTAATTTTTAGGAGACAGGGTTGCTCTGTGCCCTTAGCTGCTTGTGCTCGACCATACTTGCCAAAGAACTGTTTCAGATTATAACAGCCGAGGCAAAAACCTCTAAATTAATGAGAGAATCTGATCTAATCTAATCTTCTGACTCAGACTCTCTGCACTGTGTCCCTGCCACTTCTCAGGTCGGATCAAGTCTCACAACAGTCTCTACGGCACCACTGCTTTACATGAGTGCCTCACTACAATAAATGTGCACGTGGTTCACATTTGAATCCTGCCAAAATAAACCCACACCAGCAGTGAATGACACTGAGCCTTAATCACACGGTATCTGGAAAACAACTGTTAACCAGTGAGGATCAACCAGATGAGTGAGGTTTGTCTTTTTGCAGCACACAAAGAAGTTTGCAGGAAACCAGCAAAGCTTTTGACAGAAATCATACACTTTCTGTGGTTTCTAGCTTCCCAAAAACAATCTGAATTTGTCCTGATGTGGTAAACCCCACCCATCTGGCATCTTAAGGAGGTTAAAACAAATACTACGAGTTATTTTCAGTTACTGTCTGACCCAGGTCTGTTTGACGGCAATCAGCTGCTACAGTGTTAGGCAGGATTATGGGACCTGGTGTTATCTTCTGAGGGATAACAGCCCTTCATGTTAGGCCAATAATGGCTGGGGCTGAGACCCGCCCGACGTCCCATAATCAAAACCAAACAAACAAATGTAAATTAAACAGACTAACATGTAACAGGAGCTTCTGAGGAACACTCGCTGCTTGAAATAACATTAATTACCCAAACCTGTTGGGAGAAACTCGGTCATGCTCCCTTCCTGGAGATCATTATGCAAGGTTTTACATCATAGTGAAACAGGCAGCACATCAACGATTTACAGAGCACCCCTGAGGGATTAATCTCACTTTAACAGCCGCTCAGACACCCTTTCTTTAATTTACAATTAGAAAAAGAAGAAGAAAAAATGCATTTTTTTTTTTTAGAGGGACATTCCCCAAACATTGTGAGGACATGGCATCCTCCTCTGACCAGGAAGCAAAGAGATGCAGCTAAAGATGATCTGAAGGTAAAACACCAGGCAAGGTTCACGGTGGTTTGGTACCGATACCTTGACCAAACAATGAGCACTGAGATTCTCACATTTAACGAGCCAAATTCCCCCGACAGACACATACACACAATCTCACACACATCTCAGCCAGAAGCTCGCTGAGCCCGGAGCTCTTTCTCTCTCATAAAATAAGTGAAATGCAACCCCCATTGTGCAACAGTTACAGCATTAACAAAGTGGTCTTCTTTTATCGTCACCAGCAGCGAATCTCCAGCCCGAGCCTCAGCAGTGGAACAAGAAAACAAAGATTATGATTAGAAAATAATCACTTTGATACATGGACGCTCAATGGGTTTACAGGGGGAAAGCAAGCCGGAACAAAGGTAGTAAATAAACAAATATGTGGATTACGTCTCCGACAGTAAATGCAAGTAAAACTTTCCAACTGGCTCATTGTGCTTAGGGAATAGAGCTGATTTCTTTGGACTGATTTTTTTATTATAAAAACACACATATAACACAATATAAACCTCCCATTTTCATCTTTATTATACATATCAACCTTTGTGTAGTCAGGAATAAGCTTGCTATAATTTAATTTAACAATGTGGTACCTGATTTATATCCCAGAAACACCAGAGCTGTGGTGACAGGAATAAGAGGAGTGTGGACAAATACAAGGCGGACAAAATGAGTCCTGTTTCTGGGATGAACACAATGCTAGAGTAAAAAAAAAAAATTGTATTCAAGCACTCCTGTGACATTCTCAGACTCATGATGGATTGTTTGCCAAAATCCTGCTGAATGCGATGTATCTTCTTTTTTTAATTCCACATATTTGTCTTCTTTGTCAAAACCTGCCGCCTACATCACCCACAATGCAACTCAACTGCTGACAGTTTGGCCTGAGTTTGGGTTAAATTATGCTAGTAGCGGCTAGCTACTTGTTGCTTTGAACTGAGTTAAACTGTCATCGCGACATAATGTAATGCAGAATTTTAAAATCAATCTGCCTAAAAATTTTTTTTTACCAACAACTGGATGTTTGGTATGGTAGGAAAAATGAACCCTTAAGATCTAAAACGGTATTGCCTGTTTTTGAAAATATATTATGCAGTATGAAATCTACATGATTTATAGTCTGTGAGCTAAAACTTGTACACCCAATCCTTTTGATTTAGCGATTAATGATGTTTCTAAGTATGGTTGTGGCAACAAAAACAAGTAGTTGTGTTTCTGTCTGTTATGTGGACAGTTGTATGATGGTGTGGGCACAATACGGTTTAAATGCTGCAAAGAGAGATAACGTTTCAAATACCTTCCTGCTGGCTAGATATTATACCTGAGGCTGAAGTTGCATGCACAGATGGAGATCGGCTACATCATGTGTGTGTGTGTGTGTGTGTGTGTGTGTGTGTGTGTGTGTGTGTGTGTGTGTGTGTGTGTGTGTGTGTGTGTGTGTGTGTGTGTTAGACAGAGAGAGAAGGAGCTCTGTGTGCCAGCTCCACGCTTCGTGTGATGCGCTCATTATCCCCTTTGGGCACAACGACAACAAACAATGCAACCACACCAACTGATACATAAATACATACATAACTGGTCATCTAATGCATCTCTGCGTCATTAATGAACAGCCATTTTTTGGCATTAGAATAAAAGTGAGTCAACCACAGAGGAAACAAGCCAATGAAAGTTGTCCACTAAAGTCCGGGCTAATTGTGTGCTGTTGTATGCTTTTAACGGGCCACGGTAATCTCTTTTGTCCGATAATTAGCATTTTGTTTTCAGGAAATATATAAAGGGAATGCGATCCCTCATGTTGTTTCCATTAACACACTTTATTTAACCGTGTTATTAAAAAAAAGTGGAGAAAATAAAAAAAGGAATGTATGGAAAGCTGCTGCCTTCGTCTCCTTCCCCTTTTTCCTTTTACATTTCTAATTGGGTTTTGTCTTGAAAAAGAAAACTGTAATTTCAACATGTTTAAAGTAACCCTTTAAAAACCCTAAAACAAAGTCGTAGCATGTTGTGAGCGCTAAAGGAGCTAAACAACTGTTACACCGGAGCTGCAAATTGTGTGCACCACTCGCAGCAGTCCTGGAGGTAGTGTTTCAGCAGGTCAAGTTTGAGAAAAGTAGTTTTTTTTTTTCTTTCATCTCTCCCACCAGCCTGAATCTACAAAGAAATGAGCAATATGTAACTTCACCTAAGTATTAGTTGACTGCTGATTGAAACACAAACTCTGAGAGTTATCCACACTCCTAATGGCAGCATTATAGTGCTATCTGGGGTTTTTCATAGTTCATTTCATGAAATCATCCAAACATGAATACTGGTTGTCGTCTTCTTGTACTGAAATACAATTGGCTGTTTAATACAACTATTCATTCTCTGTTTTTTAGTCTATCTGGCAATTTGAAAATCCATTGGCACGAGTTTCACTGATGATTTCGACCACATTAACATAGTCAAATGCAGTCCTCCACCGTTTTATATTCACTCTCTTTTAGCTCTGTTTTTGGTCTCCACCAACTCCTGAGGGAAATATCTGACTCTTAAACTGGTAAATGCTCCACTATGTTCACCCGCTAGTTGCTGAGCAGATAGCATCCAGCTGTTGCGCCTGGAAACAACGTTGATGAGCAGTGAGACTGAACCAAAACAGTCAAGTTGCGGATCTGAAAAGCAAAGCAATATATGCTGAAAGACACTAAAACCCTGTGTTGGGCGATAGTTACAGTATGTGTGGGTTTATCACTACAAGCGTTATTACATTACATTACACATGGATTCGATTTATTGTTTTCATTTTATCAGCTTGAATGTCTTGCCTATGGTTATGAAATCAGATTTCCTTTTTAGATGATGTTCAGGAGATTAAATAGGACATAAATGAGAAGAATGACTTCCTTATATTTATTTTTGAAGTGGTATAAAGCGATCAAAATGAAGGTGGGATTGAAGGGGTGGAGGGAGGTGTTCCTTCTTTTCGGAAATGACTCTAAATCTGATTAACAGCATTCCTTGTTTGTCACTAATGCTACATCCTGGCTACAGAACAGTCAGCTGTCTGCTGTTCCCAGGGTGTGTGTGTGTGTGTGTGTGTGTGTGTGTGTGTGTGTGTGTGTGTGTGTGTGTGTGTGTGTGTGTGTGTGTGTGTGTGTGTGTGTGTGTGTCCATCACATATTTCAATAGATTTCGCCACCATTGCATACTGAGACCACACACTCGCTCATATCAAAGGAAACGATTAGATTTATGTGGGAGGAGAGGCTAATCTGCTGGGCTAGTTTGAGAGAAAAAAGGAAGTGTTTTTGCCGTCTTGATAATCTGAAGGATTACAGAGAGATGTAACTCTTTTAACAGGCACCCTTCCTCTCAAACAAGAGCTGGTGCATGTCGCCAACACACCACATTTACGTAGAGCAAGTTCCTGTAGTGGACGGGGCAGTTGTGTAAAAGCAAAACGCACAAACCACAACTATCAGGCGGATCTGCAGGGGGAAAAAATGCTGAGGGAAGTTGCGATGATCCGTGCGTGAAGCTCACTGGGCTGAAATCACAGAGCTGGACGTTGACTGCGTTTCATTACACTGATTAGAAAGACCCGAAATTGAGCATGAAATGCATTCGCTGATTGTGCAGTGGTCGGAGGGGAATCGACATATGCAAGCAATTTGATTGGTCGCTGGTTGAGCAGATGAAAAGTGAGGGGTTAACCAAAAACAGTGAGTTTTAGGGGAATCTGATTAGTCAAGTCTTGCCAATAGTCAACAGATTGTCAAATTTTTGATTTTTTTTACTCATTGATATCATTTTGTTCAAGGTCTATTTATCTGTCAAAATATAGTAAATAAAACGTTTGGTCCTAATTCCATTTTCCGCATTCCAGCAATCCACAGACAGCAGAGAAATGATGGGAAATTTAAGGACAGTCACGGGGAGAGGGAGACAGCTGATTTTTTGAGAATTTTTCATAAATTCAAACTATTTCTAGCCTCTGATAGTGATACGATCCTATGAGAGTGCTCTGGTTAATACATGTAGGCTGAATCCTTGACTCTGAAATAGCCATATTGTTAGTTATGTATGATAAATGATCCTTTGATTCTTGGAGGTGGGAGATTGGAGTGAGCTGAGGGCTATTCAGTTGGTTGCAATCTGTAACCACACTGCTAGATGTTCCCAAATCCTACACACTGTCTCTTTAAGGCAAATGTATGCACAAGAATCCCCACAAGATTCAGGAAGAATCCATCACCTATTCAAAAACACCATTCTAAGTGAGAACAGCGAGGTTCTAAGAACAGAAAAATCATGCATATGTATGCTGTTGTGTCCGTATTCAAAATCACACCACCAAACTACAAAAGAACCCAAAACCACAAGCTTCGTCACCAATACCAGTTTTTAGGGATTTTTCCTTTAAGTGCCTAATCAGAAACTGCTGCTGAACGGAAAGTCGGGGCAAAGTTTGATCTGAAAGGTTTGTATTTCATGACTCTTCACGGAAGACGGTGATGCCAAACTATGACCTTATCGCTTTGCCAAGAATGTTTTTTCCCCATAAAGACTAAATGGGGAAATGTGTACTGCACATCTGCGTGATTATGGCCAACAGCTCTTCTTTATGCAGCTCAGTGGTTTGATTGTTCAGGGACAAACTTCTCACTCTGTCCCATTTAATGGTGACTATTTGCTACAGGTAACACTTCCACTAAACACAGGTATCCTCCCACTTAAGACACACATATGCTCCAACTCAAAACCCAATATAAAGTTTTATATTTACCTTCTATGTGCATGCGTACTTCGTATAAATATAAAATCTCCAATCTGTTACAGCCAACGTTCATAAGCCAAATAATAATAAGACAAGGCACAACTGGATACTTTTTCATTGCATCTCAACTGAAAAAATTTCAACACATTCTATCTATTTAAAAAAAAAAAATCTTTGTATTTCTATTTGCCTTGGCACTACCCACTTTCTCTCAATCTGCTTCATCTTCAGTTCCTGATTTCTTCATTTCCCAAAATGCCCATTGACATAACAGATGTGAACTCTGTGCTCTTGCCATTTTCTTTTAAGTATCAGAGAAAACTCAAGTTATATGAGCAGTGCTTTTCTGCAATTCTTTTCTCTTGTATGGTTTCTCCACATCACTGAAAATAATGAGCCTATTGAAATTCTCTAGATATGTATGACACAAAACAAATTATTTTACCTTTAAATATCAAAAAGCCTGTTAATATATCTGCTGTTTTTTATATTAGTCCCGTTTCTGACTTCCATTCCTCTGAGCACTGTCAGCATAATGAAGTCATTGGCTGAACACACAGGCACCTGCACCAACACAAACACACACACATACACACACAGAGAGAGAGAGACCACTCACACCTGCACTGTGATCTACCTCACACCAACAAAAAGGCGTTCCTGCTTTTGAACTGGGGCTGTACTTTCCCAAGCTGAAGGTATGTACTCTTGGCTGCGTCGCCGCTCGGGCCGGCCTGTTTGTGTTTGTTTTTCAATGAGTTTATGAGTCTTCACTGATGCCGTCACCAAAGTATGCGGGTCGATGGCTCATCGCATCCCATCCACGGCGCTAGCAGGTTGATTTGATGAAGGGAATTAGGGATAGACGGGTAAGAGTGGACAGTTTCCTCATTTGTAAGGCCTAATTCCTGATTACACCCCCCTCTCCTTTGGGAAACAGTTTTCTTCAAGTTAAAACCATTTTGAGGAAACAAGACTTTGCCTGCCCGCCCCCGCGCATTCCCAGTACTAGGGATCAGAAAATCATGAAGATCTGCAATTAAATGTGAACTTTAATCCTTTTAAACTGTAAAACAAAAGTTCCTCTCTCAAGAATGAGGACAGAGTGGGCGAGAAAGACTTTCTGAACTGCGCTAACAACGACGACCACAAGGCAAACGTCTCAAAGTGCCAATCACTCGTATTGAACAGTTGGACGTTTGCACTTCTTGCATCATTGAGCCTCCGGGGAAACGGTGAAGAAGCGGTGCTGTGCAGGGCAGTTAGCCCAGGCTGTCGTGCCCTGATACTAACGTGGAAAGTGGGGGGGTGCATTATGGTATTACGGCAGCTGTGAGCAATGTTAAACGTGTCTGCTGTGGTGTGAGTGGGGTTGTGCAGCAGGCCGAGTGTGACTGATTGAACCAGGAGGAGGATGAAGTGGATGCGGAGAGAGTGTTTTATGGGGATAAAGTTGATAGAGATGCTACGATCTCCAGTGTGTGAATGGGTGAATGATGTCATGTAGTGTCAAAGCGCTTTGAGTGGTCGGAAGACTAGAAAAGCGCTATACAAGTAGTCCATTTACCATTTACGATTGTTCACCGAACCCAGCATTTTTTTCAGCATTTTCTTTTTCTTTTTCAAGGGGTACGAAGTCACCTCATTTTCAAATTGATGTCAACCTCTACTTTGTTTTTTTTTCCAGTGGTTTTGAAAAGTTTCTCGACCTGTTGAGGAGCCTGAAATCCTTTTCACTAAAGTTTTAACGGGATGAAAGAAGAAGCGGTTTTGGAAAATTTCACTTCAGATAGATTGCCAATCACAGATAAATCTGATAGACCTTTCTTATGATTCCCTAAACATCCTGCACGTGTTGCATTATCCCATGAGGCTAACAAAAAATATGTCACCTGAATCAGACTCAATACAGCAAACTCCAAACTCACTTGTGTGACAGTAAAACCAGTCACTCCACTCTGATTATTGTAATTATTTGGGCAGCAGGGAAACAATTATCTAGTGGGTAGCAAAGAAGTGATTACGGAAAGTATAATTCACTACGACTCTTTCCACAGAGCAGCCATGACCACTGTGTCTTGTGCAGGAAGGGAGGGAGGGGTTCAAAGGCATCGTGAAATAGATCCAATATGTGAGCGTTACATATTCCCCCACTCCTCTACACTGCATCTGTCAACTGAAACGATGCTGTTCTCATCACTTGTTTCCCTCTCTGTATGGGCAGTGCCACAGGCATTTGTTTAAAAAATGTTAAAAATAATAATGAGCGAGAGAGTAAAAACAGAGTGTTACACTCAGATTGCAGTACTTTAAACACAGAGATCAGGACTATGGTTTATTCCTCTAATGACCAAAAGAGAGAACAAGTCTCCAAATTGCAGGCAAAATGTTGTTTTCTGGCAGAGTGAGGCAGGTTATGATCTTACACTTAAGAATGTATTCCAAAAATAAATACTACATCTAGGCCTTGAGGGGTCTTGAATGTTGGTTAAAAAGCTGCATTGTAAACATTACTTATCATTCATACGTTATTGCAGTAGCAGGCTTTATTTATCTGACCAGATAATCATTAATAACTGGTATTTAATATATAATAATCCTCCAAAACATGACATTTCGGTCAGTTTCAAAAGTCCTTGAATTGTTGACTTTATTGATTCCCTTCGTTTTTCACCTGGTCTGCACATAAACACAGTTATGAATAGTCACCTTCTAAGTCACACCTTCTAATAACATGCATATACTTCTATAGATGAAAAATTTAAAAATTTTAAAAATCAGGAGAGCAGCACGATCACAGTTCGTGCATTTTTTCCTGGAAGGTGAAACATTAAAGTATAATCTGATCAACTACGCGTTATATTCGCAATATTGGGACACATTATTTCGGCATGTCCCTTTTTTACCGGACGATAAAAGGTTAAAGAGACACTCAGGTATGAACTCACCCGCGAGCCAGGCTTCTGAGCGGAGACCTGCGGCAGATAGCAGAGGAGCAGCGGCGCCAGCGCGCGACAAAAGGTGAAGAGAAGCAAACGTGACAATAACATAGTTGATGGTCGGTGGGCGGCGGGTTGTCTGTCCGTCTGTCACTCTGATGATCAACAGGTCCAAAGAAAACACACACTCTCCTTCTAGTTGTTTCCCTTTTGTCTACTTCAACAATAACTCATCACATAGTGCCGCGCGTGGGATGAGAAATCATGACCATGGCGGACAAGGTTTTCTTTTTCTTTTCTTTTTTATCCACTTGCGGGAGGATCAGCTGTTCATCGCTGGGCGGCTTCCACGGGTTGAGTCGCGCTTGTCTCCATTGCGGTTTCATTTAAAACGCGGAGGCGGGAGAAGCGGCGCTGACTGACAGCCGCGGCCGTCCAATAGCGGTGAGGGATGGCGTCTCAAAGCCACGCCCACCTCTAAACTGGTCCAAGACGAACTCTCCACGGAGGAGAAAGGACTACTGCGGTCGGTCGGTGCGGAGACGCAGCAGCTGCAGGGACACTCAGTGTATTACCGTCAGTCTTTGAGAGCAGCAACAATGGCCGAGCGATTGTGAAGTCACATTTGAGGTTCTCCTCCCCATTCAGAGACATATAATGCTCTATAATAGCCGAGTATCCTGCTGCCTGACATTTAGCCTGTGTACTTGGGTTACAATAGAAAACATCTATTGAGTAAATCAATAGCTGTCACAAGCACCGCAGGGGGTCTCTGTGTGTGTGTGTGTGTGTGTGTGTGTGTGTGTGTGTGTGTGTGTGTGTGTGGATGCGGGATACAGAGGTTGATTGGGCAAAAACTGCTTTTTGTGACATGTAATCCCTAATTATAGTTCGTGATTTAATTTGTTTTAAAGAGTAAACCTCATTGTTTGGAAGAGTATGGTGGCTGATCGCTATAGAAAAAAGCAGCAGTAATAATTGCCTATATTCATGCTTAATATAACTATAATAAATGTGTTTGCAAATTAAAAATGCCAAAATAAATATGCACTTGCTGGCCCACAATCTAATGCAACAGTACAACCGTTCTGCCACCAATACTTTGGACAAAGTATTCAGTTTCTGTGAAACTTTCCGAGAGTTGTCAACTCAATTATACACGATGCTAACCTCTGAGATCGTAGTTAGTGGTGATGTTTATTAGACTGCAGCAACCCTTCTCAATATTATGCAGTCCAGTTTAACACCACCGTAAATGACAACTTCAACCAAAAAACGTATCGTTCTATATGTTCTATAGACTTCTGACAATGTCAATGAAAAGTGAACATAGAATGTATGGCTCAGCTGGTGTAGTGGATTGCATTATATTTGACAGATGTACCTAATAAAGTGGCCACTGAGTGTATATTACAATAAAACAAATGTATGTAATAATCAAATGTACGATGAATACATTTGTATTTTTAATATACTGGCAAATATAATGTATTTGTACTAAATTTCAGGGAGAAATATTTTAACCTTTTACTTTACTGAATTTACTTTCCAGTTGGATTCCAGATTCAGATTTTACATGTCAATCACATAGTTTAGTATTAAACTCACCAATATCATTTAAAATAGTTAGAGCAGTTACATTGTAATTCCACATAAATGTATCAATATTAGTATCATTATTATCCAATATTAAGCTGTCATATATAAAAGACAGATAAATGCCAATTTTTTTTTTTATGTTGTTCCTTCAAGTTTATTTTACTAATAATAGTTTCCGCTTTTACTGAAGTGACATTTTCGATTTCAAACTTTTACTTGAAATTTAGTATTTGTATATTGCAGTACTTCTCCACCACTGATCATATTGCATCACTGTCTGCATCCTGACTGGAAAAAACCCACTAAATAGGCTCATAAAAGTGGCTCCACACCGTAGTCGTTCTACAAACTCTCAACTTCTCGCTCCCACATCTTCTTTCTCTCTGCGCTCTCTCTCTCTCTCTCTTTTTCTCCATCTTTTCTCTTTCAGATGAGTTGTGTGGCCCATTGAGAGCGAGTTAAAAAGGAGGAGAGACCGAAGAGGGCGAGCGAGGGAAGCCGAGTGTTGAGTGCAGGTGTCCAGCTCCAGTTCAAGCCACAGAAACGAGGCTTTTAAGAGCTGAAAAGGGCCATCCGGTCACCCTTTGCTGGAATGGGTAACCCCCCTCTCAAATCCCCTTACCTCAGTCTTTGTCCCTATAGATATTTTTTAATTGTTGGCGATGACAGTTCAGCGGCTTTTTGAGTGCCTCAGTGAAGAACCTTGTAATTAGAGCTATTGAGCTGCTGGAATTGGCACAATTAGGGTCAGCATTAATGATTTCTGTGAGCACCGGGCGGTTTCAGCAAAGGGCTATTTTCTCAGAGAGGATGGAGAGAATTTGTGAAGAGGGTCAGGCGAAATGCGAGGGAAGAAAAAAGGAGGTTGGACATAAAGGAGAGGAAAAATAGAGGCCTAAACGAACTGAGGACAGTGAATTATCTGGATTCTTGTTTATCGGACCACCGCAGAGACTCTGCAAAGCACCCGTGTGGTATCGTTATCAGAGCTGTGAGAGGTTGATACGCTTCACTCTGGTGCGGCTTCATCTTCCCCTCCTTCCTCTCTGCTCGGTGCCAGCCGGTCCACTCATGACCTGGTGTGAGTGGAGAAATGCTGTGGGAGGTGAGGATGAGGAGTAGAGAGGAGGGGGCGAGGACAGGAGTGTCTCTTGGAATGTTAACGAGATCAGTTTATATCTGCTCTTCCCGCTCGCTTCAGGCCCCCCTCCTAACAAAGAAGACAAGGTTTTCTGGGGTGTAAAGCTGTTGTAGGGAAAGCATGGCTCTAACGCTTTAATTCTGTTGTCATTTGGCCAAGCATGAAAGAAAACCTCTGACAACAAAAACAAAAAAGGAATGAATGGGCACGCTGAAAGGAAATGTATTTCCCAATTACTGCAGTTGCCCCCCAGCCGCTGTCCCACCGCCGGCTTAAACCAACTACATACAGCCAAAAATTAGCAGGTGTCTGTAGACACAGAAACAGACGGAGCAGGACAGAGGCCACCCAGAGATCTGACGTCCGGGGAGGGGAGGCGAGGGAGAGGGGGGCGCACAGATGTTCACCATGATGTCACATGTACGAAGTTCAGACGTGGCATGCTGAATGTTGTAGGTAAAAGATGTAACTTAGTTGTCTCATTATATTTTACAGTTATTCTCAGTTTTGTATGATGTGAACAAAAGCAACTTTTCAAAGTAAAAGCTACGTTTAGATTTTGTTTTTGTAGCTTCTCGTTGTTGATGCATTTTACAATTCAACCATTTCATCTTTTTAATATATTGTCTGCTGCACTTTGTAGACAGTTGAAGTAACAGCAGACGTGTATTTGTGCTTTTCCTGAGTTCTACTGAGAAATATTGTACTTTTTAGTTTACTATCTTATCTGCATTTATAAAATACTTCACTACATTTTTGACGTATACATACAGTATAATAAACTCTTTGATATAAAACTTTGAATTAAACCACGATGGAAAGTAACAAAATACATTCACTAAAGTCCTGTGCTAAAGAACAATTCTTAAATATTTGTAATTCTGTTTTAATTGACCTCACTACCTTAATTTGACATCTGTAATTTTCATTTATGTGAAATGTAATATTGAATTATTGATATTCAACATTCTAAAGCAATTATGATCTTATCTCAATATTTTTGAAGAATAAGTAACTTTACAGTTTTCTACCAGATAACAATATAACATTCTGAAATGAGCCACTTTGCATTAAGTATAAATCTCATATTGATAATACTGGTTTCACTCCTGAATACAGGAGTTTTACTTATAACTGAATATATTTACTCTGTGGTATTGCAAGTAAGTTATATATAAGTAAGGAATCAGAGAACTTCTTCCAACCCTGACAGTTGTACTGTATGTCCACATAGTAGTATTTGTACATCAGTTTGTAGTAGTTTTGTCACCGCCTTAGCTACATTATTAAAATGCATCTTACAAGATAATTATTCATTGATTTATGACACTTTGAAATCATAACAAATACTTTTACTGATTAGAAATACTACATTACATAAAAAAGTAATGTTTTCAAAATGGTCCTTGTGTTATTTACTTACTTACTACAGCATACTAATACTTCTTATAATACGTCTTTGACCACTAATCAGTATTTCAGTATTGAAGTACTTGTACTTCATGTTATGTGACTTTCTACCTTCAGCTACGTTTTAAAATATAGTAGTTTTTACATGCACATTTTGTAAAATATGTTATTTATTTAACTACCTAAAGTATATCTTCACTGTCAGCAGCTTCAACTAAATGAATGCATCAATAATCCAGGAATATAATATAAATAATAACACTCTGAAAGGGACCCCAGTAAAGTTAATGTTGTCACATGAGCGCTGAATGAAAGACAGGCAGAGGGACGGGGGTGCTGTGGAAAAATCGGAGGTCAGATAGAAAGCCCACTCCTTTTTTAAAGTGTCATCTGGATTTCATTTCATAAATTCCACATATTTTACATGTACTGGCCGCAATTTTCATTAGCTCCTGAAAACGAGGAGCCGCAGATGGCCCTTGGCTGGCCAACAGTTCTGGACAGCAGCAACCTGGCCTCTTATTACCCTCTTCAAACACACACTTGCACGTAAATACACAACACACACACACACACACACACACACATACACACACACACTGAGGCTGATGCAGCAGCATGCCTAGTGACGGAAACCTACAGTAAACAAATAAATAAGCCCACAAAGACAAATTATCTGTGACATTAATCAGAGATGCAAGGGATTTTTAAGCAGTGAGAGAACGAAAGAAAAAATGGCAACAGAGTGCAAAGGGTGTGAAAAGAGCTATTGAGTCTGGACCTGGGTGTCCCGCACCTGCGCTGTCTATTCACCCCACTGTTTACACACTGTCATCCACAATTAATACCTCGTGGGGACTGGGCTGCCTGCCCTCCACAGGGCCCCCAGACCCATCCAGAGCCCTTATGGATGCCTAATTGAGCATACCGCTCTTCTGATTGAATTAACAGCTCCGTCTCGGGGGACCTTTTCCCCTTCCACCGAGTAGGGGGACTATTTCACACCCCGCATGGTACCCCTGTACCCACAGAAGGCAGAGCGGAGGGGGTGGGGTGCCTGGTGGCTGGAGAAAGCGAAGGGTCAAAGGGGAGAGTTGTTGAAACTGTCCAGAAAACATGTCCTTTTTCTGTTTGCAAACCAAGGCTGGAAATGTGAACTGGGGGCAACCAGAGGTCTCGGTCTTCACAGGACCAGTGAGTTCCTGCAGGGCAGCGAGTGAAAAGACGGGATTGTTGAGAACACATGCAGCATCAGCATTTCAGTGTTCATCTGGTACCTCTGACCTGCTCACATGTTCTGTTTCGCAGCGCAGATATTAATTATTAGGTTTAGACTTCTGCTGTTAATGGTAATACAGTAATACCATATCTGATTGGTCCATAGTTTCCTGGGAAGTTTCCTGGAAGTTACTTTTCTAATTTTGAAGCAGTTACACGGAAAAAAAGAGTGAAATTGGTGACCTTCCAATTAATTAACATCAATGAATTGTTTGCGTAACCTAGAATCAGGGCTCAGTGGGACAGTTGAACATTCATAATAAATACATTTACTGATAATACAATACTTTTTACTGTTTTGTAAAAAAAATCTATATATTTACACATGACCAAAGACTTATGATTGAAATATGTTTTTCTCTGCAGGATGGGAAAGCCGTTACATAAAGAAAATATGAGAAAACTTAATTTATACTATAGTTTTACCCCAGTAATTTGCTGCAACGATTTTTAGATCAATCAATTCTGAGGATTTTTTATTTGTTTTGTATGGATAATTGATTAAAACAAACTTGCAGCTGTTCTCTAGCTCTGGTTTGGCAGAAACCTACATAAATACTCACATATTATAAGTTATATATATTATATTATTCACATTTTTCTGTCTTAGCAGAAAAATAGCAGAAACAGTTTGCTAATGTAAGAAGTGGCATGCAGTAGTCTGACCCGGGTACATCGTCACTAAACTTGTCAGAAGAGCATCATTCACTCTGTAAAAGTGTTTCTCTCTGGGCGAACACCCCTACGGTGTCCTCTTGGCACACTCCGCTACATTAGTAGTAAAATATAATAATGTGGAAAATCAGTAGCCCTCTGGAGAGGTGGAGATCGACCGTATCCTCTTTATTTCAGGTCTGTAAAAGAGTTTGCCATGTCTTTATTTGCACTTGTCAAAGTTCAGAACACATGTAGAGCTGAAAATCTGATCCGCCTCATGAAGGGAAATTAAATGGGTGAATTCATCTCAGCTGACGCTGTTGAGTCATGTAGCCAAAAGGGGTTATAGCCCAAGTTCCCAGAGTTTCTGTCCGTCTGTAATCTCTTGGCTGGATTCATTTGTTGCCTCTGTGTAAAAATAGGCCTCCTTCTGTGGAGTGAACCGCACATAGATCCTCTTAACTGCACTGATTCTGCCTTCACTTTGTTATTCTAACACAAGACCTCTTAATCAATCATTTGCTGCAAGATCTCCCAGTACTCCTGCAGAGTTTCCAGACTAGGAGAGCTGATGTAGAATCAGTGTGTACTCGTACACAATGTTCACGTGCATTAGCAGACAGATTTATTTACTAAGACGTCAACTTTATTACACTTAAATTGTCTATTACGCTATCTCTAGTCATCATGTTTTCTTTTAACAGCACATGTATTTAGTCAAATCCTTTCTTTAGTAGAAGCAGCAATACCACAATGTAGAAATACTCTTTGTCATGCATTCAAAATGTAGTAAAATATACTAAAGTATTGGCTTAAAAATATACTTAAAGTACAAAAGAAAAGTACTCATGCAGAATGGCCCATTTCAGAATAATGTATATTCTATTATTACAGTCCTGTTTATAACACAGTAAAGTAGAAGTTAAGTAAACTGTTAACTTAATAGTTTCATCACAGTTTACTCTGTAATATGTTGTTTGCTGTACCATCAGGGTCGACAATAAGGTGAGTGGGATTTATGTCATTTAAAGCATTTATAATTTAACATAAAATATATTTTGGGTGTGAATATGGTTTAGGATTATTTTTGTAATTATTGAAGTACAACTATTATCTGTCAAATAAACTGCATATTTTGTAAAGGTACTTACATTCCTGAGTATCACATATCAAACCCCTGTTCACATGTTATACTTTAAAATATACTCCTACTCAGAAGGTTTTGGCACCTCGAGACTGGTTCCCACTACAAAACCAGTATACAAGGCAACACTCAAGGCCCTCACCACCAGCCGGGGCATTGCAGTGGTCTCCATGACTGCACAGAGCAGCTCACCTCTCGATGAACCCCCCAGTCCAGCTTTGGTGGTGGGGAGCATGCCCTACCAAAAACAAAAACACCCAAAATTCTGTCGAGCATACCCCCGCAGTGAACTGTGCAGCGACCACACCATGCCCCGCTCCCCTTTGGCCCCCATCCCAGACCCCATGCCCCCGGTTAACAAGCCAGTCAGCACGTTCCCTGTTGTCACTTGTTACCCGCTCTCCTCCTGATACGGCTCACGGGCGGGGCCAATTAAACTCGCACTGTTCCCCACACCGGGTCAGGAGTTTAGTGGGTCATTATCACTGTGATGTTCAGTCCGAGTTATCTAATCCTTCTTCAACTGCTCCAACTGGACCGGACCAGACCAGCCGGTCTCAATAAACACACTATTGTGGTAGTGGGGAAAGGAAATGGTCACACAAATACGCAGAAACAATAACTGTTATGTTTTACTTCTTCTACCACTTGTAGTACCGGCTAGAACAATAGTTGTATAAGTACTGCTACCAACTCAATTGCTAATAATAGCTGCATCCAGAGTGGTCGTGGTAGTAGTAGAAGCTGTACTCGTAGTAGTACTAGTAGATGTAGAAGTGTGTGTTTATTTAAACGCTCAAACTGCGTCCCATCGTTGTACTAGTGATAATGGTAGAAATAGTTGTAGTGGCACTTATAATGTCAATAAAGTAGCAGTAACTAAAAGGAGTGTCTTTTTTAATATTGTTGTTCGTTTCTGAATATTTGTCGCTCTCTGATCTCTCTTGAAAAATAGATCTCTATCTCAGCTCAGTAGCGCGCCGATGTCCACCAGGTGTTTCTGCAACAACCACAGCTGTAAGGTCAGATTGAACGAATACAAATGACCCGTTTAGACTGCGAGTGCATCGGGTCTCAACAGAAACACTCATTTTAATCTATGCAGCGCTCGTCACCGGCTCACCGTATGACGCTCCATGTTTACTTTTTAACGCTCCCTCGGAACAGAAACCGTCAGTCCTGTTGCGTGTTTAGCCCCGTTGGCTCCTAACGACAACAAAAGACGGGCTCCGTTATAGTCAGAGCTCAGTTAAATTTGCAATTTGCCAAGCAATAGTTATACGTACATTCATGTGTGTTGTTCAAATTCAATTCAATTCAATTCAGTTTATTTTATATAGCCCAACATCACAAATATAAATTTGCCTCGGAGGGCTTTACAATCTGTACACATAACATCCCTGTCCCGGGACCTCACATCGGATCAGGAAAAACTCCCCCCCAAAGCAAGAGAGGAATAAACTGTCTTCCGTAGCAGAAACAAGAATCCAAACTAAAGCAGTTGTTGATCACTTGCGACCCCCCACCATTCAGAGTAGTGAGGTAGTCGGCAGAAAACAAATACATCAGATAGCACAAAAGAAATTGGGCTGATGGTCCAAGACTATGCAAGATTAGCCGTGGACAGACATTCACGCACACAGACACACGCACACAGCCATAATCTCCAGGTGGAGATAACGAGGCCACCTTTATTTGATAAAGTTTAAATAAAATATATATCAGAGCACCAACTCTACTCATGGAGGTGAATTCTCCCCAGCTCTGTTGTTTTCTGCCCCGTCTGTGACCCTGACCTTTCACCTCAATTAAGTAGCACAACACATGTCTCTGTGTACTTTTTCATTAAATAAGTGATTATCACGTACGAAGAGGGACAGCTGTCACCTTATAATGTAGAAACCACTAAAGTTTGAGTTTGTGACTTTTAGTCATGTAGAGAATCAGAATGGTTCAATAGGAAATATAAACAGTATTTAGACTTTAAGAAATTAGCTTGTGGGAACCCATGTGGGGACTGCTGTATAAACAGATGAGTGAACATAGTGAAACTGTGTTTTTTATATGTTGTCTGCATGTCATCGTACAAACAGGTGTCAAACTACACAGACAAAGGTGAAGCAACATATAGAGACATTAACACAAAATGTATGAAAAACTTTACAATTTGAATATGGTTAGGATTTTTGATAGTTTTTGTTAGTGGAAGTATTGTAAGTGTTTGTGTGCATTGTGTAGGTGTTTTGTGTTAGTGGGTCATATTCATGTGTGAATCACTGAGACTAGAGGAATGTGCAGGTATGTCCGAGAAGGAGGACAGAGAATTAAATGAATACATCATTAATTAATGCATACATGGTAATATTAATGTTGTCAAGTAAATCCAATAGAAACGCAGGTCTATATTAATATATATATATAAATATATATATATATATATATATATATATATATTGTGTCAATAAGATAAGTTACAGTTTTAAGCAGATATGTGTTCGTTAATGAATGGTATTTGTCAAAAACTACCTTGTAATGTGTATTTTGAAAACTTACTTTTTAACTCACTTAATTCAACATACACTATTTACAAGTACACATTTACTACTTTAACTGCTGTGATGTTTTTGTGTCTTTAATATAATATTCGTCACAAGAGTTTGAAAGTTAATAGATGTGTCTTGTCTAGAATAATAGACGTTAATATTTTCTGATTTAGCAAAAAGAAAATAAGTTAAATAGTAAGCAGCCTGGAGTGAAGTCATTGATCACCTCAATGCAGACATACAGCATGTCACATTTTATCAAATCAATTGTTCAATAACTCAAATACTGTACTTCAGTAAGAATTTTAGGCACTTGTAACTTCCATTTACTGCTATTTTAAAGTTGTACTCTTCTACAGAATAGAGGTAAATATTGTACTTTATCCTCCACTGCATTTGTCTAACAACTGTAGTTACTAGTTACTTTGCAGACAAAGATTATATGTATAAAACATATCAATGCCTCATGTTTTATAAGTAGATTGTTTAAAAAAAAAATCTGTTCAAACTACAGTAAAACTAACAGTCAAATACAAACTACACATGAATGCATTTGTAATAATTACCTAATAATACTGTAAATAATTGTAAAACACTCACAAGGAACTTTATTTGCAATACAAATACGTACATATAAGTATGATAATGCATAATTTAAAAAATGTCAATACATATCTTTTACTTCCTTTTTATGTCTGGTATTGATACTTTTTCCTGAAGTAAAGGATCTGAACATGTATTCCAACTGTAGTAAACTGTAGTGATGCTGATTGGCTGCTGACTCTCCTTTGTCTGCAGAGAAAATTACGGCGATAATTTATTATATTACAGCCCCCTCTAGTGGCTATCACGGGTAATTACAGCATATTGTATTTTACACTGAAGCAGGATGGCAGATGGCAGCTGTTACATGTGGTGATGTGACTTTTGATCGACCAGCCTGCACAGATTAAACATCTATTTATAGATGGATTCGACTTTCACATCATATATTTTACTCGCATTTTTATATTGCTTTAAATGCAAATATTAAAGCGGTGAATAATCTTGTAAACTGAATAACATTATCATAAAGACACGTTCCCTCTATGGATGTATACTCTGGTTGAAAACAAAAAGCAGGCCTATAGGAGGAACTGTGCTCGAGGCTATCACACAGAGCCATTGGGCCAATGTGTTTGTCGCATGGTGAAAGCATGTCATTAGACTGTATGAACGCTCGGTTAATTGCAGCGTGCAGACCGTATATTCCTTTTAGCATATTGGTCAGAAGCAGGCGGAGCTAAGGAGGCTGAGACTGAGGGATGCTGCTGAATAGCAGGTGGAGACCGCGGATGTTTACGGGATGCACTTTGCAGAGGGAGGATCAGAGGAAGCTGGCTCGGGGATTCTTTCCGACGTGTCGTGAACGTTTTAGTTTTTAACCATTTTTAATCTCGTGCAGCGCAGATTTCACCCCCCGCTGCGCTGCGGCCCGACGGGCTGTGAAGGGCTCCGTCTGTCCACCCGTCTGTCCGTCGTGTCGCTGGAGGTTGCGACGATGTGAAGCTCCATCGTTGGGTCGACGGCCGCAGCCTTTTCCCCGAAACCTGATATTATGCAGGGAGCAAGGGGCACTGCACGGATTAAAGGGGAACAAAGCACCGGTTTAGGAAACCTTCTACAAACTGGCAGGTCAGTGGGTGTTTCTGTGGTGCGACGTCGCATGAAATGCAACCAAACCACAGGGAAACGTAGTGAAATATTGTTCTGATACACAACAGCCAACAGCAGCTAAACATATCTTAAAAAGAAATCTGTCTTTATAATTTGACCCGTCTTTATAATTTGTTTAAAATCTAAGTGCATATATATTCTCCCTGTGTGCAGCTGATACCGAAAAGTCGAGGCCTTGACTGTTTGTGAGGTGTGAGTCCATGATGCTGAGCAGAGTAGATTTGTCCAGAGCTGGATCACCAGATCTGGTTTTAAATCAAGCTTTTTCTATAAACTGATTAATAATATAAATATGTTGCAGGACCTGGTTTGATTCCAAAGGTATTCTTGGTCGATTTTTGTGATGTAGAGTGAAATTAATGCTATGAGTAATCAAATTCTCCACAGCCTAGTAACTCTGCCAAAAATAGACCCTCTATTCAAGGACTCTGGTGTTTTTTTGTGTCTTATGTCACTTCCCTGAAGGGGAAATGTCTCATCTGGTGTAAAAAAAATCGGTGCATGAATATGTGTTCATGCATGCATGCATCTCTGAACATGCGTTATGACCCTCCCCCACAGACTGCAACTCTCTTAAGCCCTGGACTGAATGCTATATTTCTCTAATTGAAACCTCTTCCCACTATTTTATCCACATTAAATATATAAAATACCTCCCTCTTTCTCTACCTGCAGTACCAGCCAACGATGGTCGACCCCTCGGAGGCCGAGGAGCAGAACAAGTGCAAAGGCCCGCAGCTCGACGCGCCAGCTGTGGCCACTGAAGACCTTCGACTGCCGGAACAGGCCGACGGCGCGACAACAGAGGATGAAGGGGATGCCGGGTTCGAGACGCCGCCCTCCGGCAGTTCCGAGCCGAGCCCCTGCCACACTGCGACCCCGGCGGAGCCAGACGGAGCCTCTCAGGGCCCGCCCCCACCAGAGCAACCACAGACTCAGACCGACAGGGACCCGTCACCAAAATTGCACCTGGACCTGTACAACTTTGACTCGCCGGTCGCAGAGGGCAGCCGCTACGTGTTGACGAGCCCTCACTCTCTGGAGGCGTGCGCGCGGTGCGGGGTCAAACCCTTGGAGCTCCTGCCCCGCCCGCTGGGGGACTTCACCCGGGAGGCTCCCGGCCGCTCCATGCGCGTTGCAGCGGGCCTGTTCGAGGTCTATGAGAGAGACCGGCACGGCAAACTCAGGCAGTGCAGGGAGGAGAGGGAGAGGATTGTGAGAGAGGAGAAACGAAGGATCCTGCAGGCGACCGTCAATACCGGCAGCACTGCGTCACCCTCTGCTGGGGAGCAGCAGCACAAAGCCTCCTCTCAGCCAACTAAATCTGGGCCAGTGACCTCTAGCTCGCCCACTAATAGAGCCTCTAGAGCCACAGCGTCAGGTCCAACATCTAAAGCCCCAACCTCAAGTACATCCCCGAAATCTCAGTCCTCAAAAAGCACTTCCACAACCTCTACTCCATCCTCCAGAGGTGGTTTCCAAGGATCTGCCAGGCATTCGCCCGAACAAGTAAAAGCCACGCGGCCGCTCTCGTCTGGCCCTCCGCCGGTCGTCATGAAGTCATCAGGCGGTAAATCTTCCAACACTTTCCCCAGATCAACGCCGAAAACCCCCTCATTCCCCAGAGCCAACTCCACGTTGACATCATCGGTGAAGAAGCCGGCCGTTCAGAGCTCCGGGACGCCTCTGAACGGCGTAACGGGAGCTCCGTTCTCTCAGCACAACGGACACCATGGCCTTCACCCCAAGGTGCCGGGAAAAAGCCATTCAGTGGAGTCCTTACAGCGGAGGATGGATCCGGTCTGCTCCTCCACCTCCACCACCACAGCTACAACTACTACTACGACATGCACCTCCTCAGAGTCTGGCGCTTCCTCTTCTTACAGCTGGGATGGCGCTCGGGATCACTGGGCTAAAGTGTCCAGTCCTCGGGCTCGCACAATGGCCACCTTCAACTCCCTGATGGGCCGCAGTCTCAGCCTCGGTGACCTGAGCCACTCTCTGCAGACGACGCAAAAGGTGGAGCGCATCGTGAGGGAGGTGAGGCGGCGAGGCCTGAAGGCCGTGTCCGAGCGCGACCGCAAAATCGCAGCGCTGATGCTCGCCAGATACCAGGAGGAGGACATCATGAGTCAGACCCGCTACGTGGCTCACCTCCAGTGGGACAGTGAGCGCCGAATGGATGAGCTCCGGCGAGAGCAGGAGGACCGCGAGAAGCAGCGCGCGGTGCTCCAGTGCCAGCGGCTGTGGCAGACGCAGGTGTCGATACGACAGCGGCGGCTCAGCCAGCAGGAGCGACTGTCGTCGGCTGCCAAGATGCGACAGGCCGAGGAGAGCGAGGAGCGATGGAGGGAGCTCGCGGAGCAGCAGGAGCGCAGCCGCCTGCTCAGGTTACAGCAGGGGGCACGAGAGGAGAAGCATAAGAAAGCCCTTCAGGAGCAGAACCTGAAGGCCCTGGAGGAGGAGAGGGCGGCCATGCTGGAGCAGGAGAGGCTGCTGCTGAAGGAGAAGCTCACCATGGCCGAGCTGAAGAGGCAGGAGAAGGAGCACCAGAGCCAGGAGGACAGACGGGGTCTGAACAAAGCGGAGAAGAGGCGCCACGCCGCCCTGATCCAGGAGATCGCCCGCAGAGAGCAGGAGGAGAGGGAGGAGGCTAGGAGGGCAGCGGAGGAGAAGCTCAGCCGCTCCCTGGAGAACTATGAGCAGATAGTGGAGCGGCGAGGCCAGGAGCTGAAGGAAAAGGCCAAGCGCGAAGAGAAGCAGATTCAGAAGGCGCGCAAGGCGGCGGGAAAGCTCGAGAAGCAACAGCAGCAGCTCCTGGAAGCTCGCGCCAAGGAGGCAGAGAAACGGGGCCAGCAGGCCACTTTGGTGGCTGAGGAGCGGGCCAAAGAGAAGGCCCAGCGGGCCGTCCAGACGCGGCAGGAGAAGGAAAAACTCCAGAGGCTCAACCGGCAGCGGGTGGAAGGCGAGGAGAAGCAGCGGCGCCTGGAGCTGCTGCAGTCCATCGAGAGGAAGCTGGAGAAGAGCGAGCAGATCTTCAAGGAGAAGAGGGCAGTGCTGGAGAGCGCTCGCTCCGTGGCCCGGGCCTCCTTCCACGTACGAGACAAAGTGCGGGAGGAGACCAACATGCGTACGTTTGATAAAATGGCCCTGGAAGCTCTACTCAAAGCCAGCCTGGACGAGAAATAAACTCCACGGCTCTGCTGTGAAACCCCCTTACTTCTGGTCATGTGCTCGAATCCTGCCTTCATCATGGCCCTCATCACTCAACGGCTTTACCCTTCTTCTCATAAAGACCCTCAGTGTTATTTCTTTCCTTGCATATCTTCACCCTATCAGCTTGTTTGATGACATTTTTTTTAATTATAGATCCTTTCAAAGCAAACCAAATGTTGCACCGTGGATGTAATGAGACTGAATCCTCCGTTGTAAATGAACAGTGAAGCCTGTGTCGGACGTACAGTGGACTTCATACTAGAGCGGAAGAGAGCCTCTCTATGCAGCCAGCCCCCCCCCCCCCCGCTCTCTCTTTGCCCTCTATCTCAGCTACTGGACTGAAAGCTGTGCAGCAATGAAAAGAGTCATTGTTTACCAGGAAGCACAACTCCATGACAACTGCAGAGCTTTTAAGGGAGCTCCTACAAGGGGGGAACTCAAGCGCAAATGGTTCTAGCCCAAAAAAGAAAGCAAATGCAGGAACTTTTTGTCCACGCACCGTGACACAGCTAGATATATTATAGAAATAAAGCCCCGGGTTGGACACTTGTCTGTGCCGCTGAAGCGCAGGAGGGCCGTGTGCACGAGCCCCGTGCTGATGAAGCTTCAGATTCCTGCAGTGCTGTTCTTTCCTCCCTCTTCTTCCCTTCAAGGACTCCCTCCGTCTCCCCTCTCCATGTCAGGTGACCGTAAACAGTACAGCGCTCTGAGAGACCGCCACCTCTTGACTCCCCCGCAGTCGCTCTGCTCCCAACGCAACCGCCTGGTGACCGGGTCAAGGTCAACAGGTAGGAGGGTTTTTTACTGTTTACGCAATGCCTTCTATTTTGTTACATACTGTTTTCTTTCAGAGCTTGAAGTGTAAAAACAAAACAACAAACACAACACAACACCCCTTTATCCCACTGACCCCGACTTGACAGAGAGAAAGAAAAAAAGCATCGTTCTCATGCAGGCTTTAAAAGGCCTCAGGCTGCGCTAATCCTACAATCTCTCAGATTAAAAGCAAAAGGGAGATACACATGGGGATTTTGCCCTCAGCTGTACGGAGGCGTTCAGGATGGAGCAGCCAAAGGTGAATGACTGAGCAGAGCGAGTGCGTGGGAATATGAGAGCCGCTTCTCTGGTGGCTTATTCAAGTTATTTCTTTGGTGAAAAAAGAAGAAAAAAAAGCCATCACTTCGTTATACCAACATCTGTGTGAGGCAGAGACAGAACCAGCGTTCCTCCTCATTAGCCAGAAATCCTCTAACTGTTCACCTACACAGTCGGTCGCTGGTCCTGCAGCACGAAAGTAGACCGAACCGGAGCAGTTCAGACAGCCTGACGCCCGCGAACGTCACTAACGACCGAGATAAACGCCAGACTGAGTTTTAAATGCAGCATTAGAGGACTGACAGGATTATCATCACGGGGAGGAGGCATTTATTTTAACATACTAGAATGACTTCATGACTTTACGATGACTATGTGACATTTCTTTGACATCATTTCTTTTTTATTAGGTATTATATTTTAAGATGCACATTTAGTAAAAGGCTATAACTGCTGCTATAACACAGACTTATACTCTATTATAGTTTTACAGTTTCCTAATTTATGTTGTTTATATGTTTTTTTTTTACTTTCAACTGTTTTTGCACTTTATTACAGTACATTCACTTTATGTCGGACAGAAGAGAAACACAATTTCAAATCCTCTGTATGCTTGGACAATGGAAGAATTGACAAATAAAACTGACTTTGTTATATATTTTTTATTAGAGTATGTATTATTTATACTTTATCCAGTTCTATATGTTATATGACTGTTGTTGACTACACACAGACATTAATACAACTGTTTAAGATATTAACGTCCATATATCTTTGCATGAATGCCCTGTGCTATACTATGACATTCTGTATTATTTTTACTCACATTCTCATTTTATTTCCATCAGGTCCTGGTGATGAACAAGAGCTGGTGATGAACCCACAATCCTATTTTCTTCCCAACTGAACTTTACCAAGTGGAAACCACCAAACCGTTCCTCATGGAAATACATCCATAAAGAGTTTTTTCTCATTTGAAATTAGTAACAGTGCTATCTATTTTGATGCATAAATGACATGTACAAGGTTCAAAAACAGCTTTATTAGCATCAAGGCATGTTGTTCAGTCCCTATGAACCCTCTCACCTCAACATGTGGGATTCTTCTCCATCATTTCTGGTGTTAAGTTATAATTTGTACATTATCCTAAAAAGCTTATGTCAGTGAATTACTGTAAAGGACACAATCTGTGCATACAATCAAAACCAGGAGAATAAAAACAATTTTACAAGGTGTTTTTGCATTGTGTGTGCTATCTGTTAAATACTTATAGTGACATCACAAATGATCTTATCAGGTGCAGTCTAGTCCCACTACTGCATAGTTATACCTCAATAAGACAACAGCTGTTCCTAACATTCATATAGTTTACACTTATAATTACTCTTTCACTAAATCAAATCTGATCTATGTATTCTTCAGGTTCAATAAAAACAGACTTTCAGTTCCTGAATTTAGTTTTTTTGGCTCCATAGTTCCTGGAACTGCTTGGAAAAGGGCTGTTAAGCATAGATGACATTTAACAGATTTATGTGCATCTCAGGATCTCTAAATCACTCGCTGTGTGGACTGAAATAAAGCTAAGGACCTTTTCTCCCCCTTAACATCGCCAGCTCTCCTCTCAGTCCTCCGTTTTGTTCGCAGCGTCCTTACGAGCGATGATCTTGTACACGCTCTCTCTGAAGTCACTGTCGGAGGTCAGGCGGCGGGCCGTTTCCCGCAGCTCCTCCATGCTGCCGCCATCAGCACTGGCGAAAGACTTTGAGTGCTTTACTGCAACAGCCATAAGAGCGGAGAGAAAAACATTAGATACGTCAAAACGCCTCTTAATACTATGCCTCATTAAATAATGATAAAAGGAATCGTATTACATGTCGAAAAAAGGTCGGGAAGAAAAATGCCATAAAATGCATGACTTTTGACATGCTATACGATTACTTTTTATGACCTTTTTTCAACAAATGTGGATGAATTCAGTCCTAAACTCTGAAGTGTCCTGCGTTGTGATGATGGAGACTCACACCAGTGGCGTCTGGAGGCTCTCCTCTGGATCCGGCAGCTCTTGATCCTGCGGGCGGCGGCTTTGTGCAGATACACAGCGTTCTTCATTATCGAGGGAAGCTTCGCCTCGATCTCCGCTGCACAGATACAGTCCTCAAAGAATCCTGTTTAAAAGCGCACACACAATCAGGCCAGAGCCTCTCAACACATCTTGTCCTTGAGATGAATGTGACGGATTTATTTATTATGAGTGGAATATTAGTGGTGAAACTCAAATGTGTAATTTTCAGATGGACAAAACTAATTTAATATAAAAAATAATCTAAAAGGCAAAGTCCACTTACTTTTTGTGTACTTCTGTGTCATTGTACGACTCAATATTAAAACTTGAAAATGGGAATGTTGGGAATATTGAATTATTAGTCAGCCCTAGTTTAGTGGTGCCATTTTCGTACTGTATCATTTTAGAGCTGCCAAGATTTGCTGATTAATCGACATACAAATTAAATCGCAACTATTTTGATAAACAATTCATAAGTTTAGTCAGTTTTTTAAGCTAAAATGCTAAATCAATTCCCTTGTTCCATCTTTATTTGGAGATTAGATTTTTTCTTTAAGAAACTATGAATAGATCACCTTGAGAAATTAAAGCAGGCATTTTGTGACCAAACAATGAATTGAGAAAATAATGATTAATTGCAGCCCTGATAATTTAAGGCTTGATAACTTCTAGGGATTAAATTGAATACAATAAAAAGTAAAGCTTTCTGCGGATTTAAGAACATTAAACATGTTTCACCATCTTTAACTTATATCTGCTGAACATGATCAACATGTGATACAACCTCTATCCAGAGGAGGGCAGTCACGTGTCAGATCAGATTATGTACTTCTTATGTACTTTGTGTGTGTTTAAGAACATCTGAAGCTGTATTAAACCTGCTCATATGCATATTTGTTTATCTATTTTACTGGCACATCCTGATGTCATGCTGGCTGCCCTCCTCATGTGGACTAAATGGCATCCTGCAGCACGTTGACGTCGGCTATGAAGCTACAAGTGAATGCACTCACTCCTCAGCTGAGTCACGCCGCCCTTCATCTTCTCGTCGGTCTCTTTGGTCCGCTCCAGCGAGTCCAGCCCTTTCTCCAGATCCTGCAGAGCCTGTTCAGCCTGATTCAGTCTCTTCTCCAGCTCCACCCGAGACTCTATCTCCGCCTAATGCACACAGGGAAACACACACACACACACACACACACACACACACACACACACACACACAGGGAAACAAACACACACACACACACACACACACACACACGATGTTGAGTGGGTTACATCGATATACTGATTCTGGATGTGAAAATATTGTGCTTTTAATGATAAACTGAACTGATGGAGGAAATATTTTCAGCGGCTGAAGAGGTCACGGCTAATTAAAATTCAAACTGTCTCATGATGTTTGAAGACAGCACTCAAAAGTATTTCCATTGTTCAGGATTAACTGAAAGCAGCACTACAGGCTTGTCGCCCTTTATAGTTACGCAAGACATGAATTTCATATTATTATTATGAATGTGAAAACAGGGTTGAGTGACTACTTTCAGATGTAGAATTATATGTGACAAAGGCTTTGAAACTATCTTTACACCTTCATGTTGGGAAATATTAATATATAATTGACCAGAAAGCAGCGTACATCAAAAATATGAATTAAAAAACATTTGGAAACCTTGAGTCGAGTGTGAGGTCTAATTTGTTTGAGGGCCCAGACTATCAGCTGCCATTACAATAAATGTGTATCAAGTTTATTACAATAATTAACTGCTGAGGTTGAGTCATACTGGGGATTATGTAAGGTCACGAGACTTCTTGTGCCACGAAGAATAATAAAGCTGCAACAAAGCAAACAGGAGCTCAAGAAGTCCAGTCAAACCAAAATAAAAGGAAGTTCTCCCAGTAGAACGATAGCTGAAGATATAAACCTGGCAGCCGAATAATATACGGCCACCTTTAACCTGACTTTGAGCAGCGTTTTGTTGCCGAGTCATCAAGCCGAGAGCAGCCAAGTCGCGCTTCGTTACCTTGAGCTCGGCCTCGGTCTGCTGCTTGTCCACAGTGAGCTGAGAGAGCGACTGCTGCAGCGTCCGAGCCTGAGAGGAGTAGTACTCCCTCTCCTGCTGCAGGACTTGAGCCCGCTGGTCGTTCTCCCGGAGCCTGGACGACAAACGCGCAACAACAACATCATCATCATCATCATGCACAACATAACACACAGGAACGTCATGCATATCTTTATCCTAACGAGAACCGGGTCAGAACTCAGATTTTGGTGGTTTTAAATGATTTCGCCGTTATTTAAACCCCTTTTTAAAGCTCTAAACTTAAGCTGGAAAGCCGTTAGGTTGCAGAAAAAAAGCTGGAAATAGTTCTGCTGGTGTTCTTTCAGCTTCAGGACTGCGTAGCTGGATGCCGTGCTGTGCTCACTGAGCTCTACGGGACACAGATGAATGCACACAGACACACACCTGGAATTTGATTTCAAGGTTAAAACAGGAACCACAGAACTTTCCTTGAGACACTTAAATCAATAGTTTGACAGTTTGGGAAAGTGCTTTGCTTCCTGTGAACATGGTTTTATATAAGTATTTTTAGATTCTTTTTTTTTTTTACGCATTTTTCGGGCAGATTTTCTTACGTTAAGACAGCCAGGTAGCTTTGTATGTTTTTAATCATATGATTGAAAGAAAGCAAAAACGAATAAAATATAAAAATTCATGACAAAATGAGATCTCATACATCCGTTCTAAAATGTTTTAAATGCTACCAAAAAAAATACCAAAATACAAACTAAAGTCATAGTCGACACAAACTGATATTTTTACCCGTATTTGTTGCAGGACTATTGTTTTGCAAAACAAGTGCGCATCACTTTGTTCTTGCATTTGGTATGAAAACTATTCTGTATGATTATGGTTTTATTTTTCCATGCAGCTGTACGTGTCAGTCAGAGGAGGAGGTGGAGAGGGAAGTGAGAGCTCGTGGAAACATAACGTTACGGCTCGTACACTTCAGTGTTGGGACCAGAACATTAGTGCTGCACAGTCGATAGCAGCTGCCTTTAATATCACTTACTGGTGCTGATCAATGGGGCTGGTTGTTTAGGGATCAATACACATTTCCACTAGCAGTAACATCCTCTGTGCCATTAGCACAGAGGATTCCTGGAGTGTTCGACCCTTTGGGTGCCAAAGTGAAAGTATGAAAAGTCTGTTGTACATAACTGGTCTAGTTCTGCTTTTGCGGCACCAAAACCAGTCACGATGTTCGATTCTGGCTCTAAATCGTCACTCACTTGTCGCCAGCTTGCTCCTTTTCCTTCAGCAGGATCTTCATTTGCTCCTCGATGTGTCTCAGGTCCTGCAGCAGGTCCACTTCTCCGGGATCCACGCCGTCCTCCGGCTCCCTGCAGGCTGAGCTCTCGGCCTCCGCCTCCGCCTCCGCCTCCTCCTTCACCCCCAGCAGCTCCAGAGTTCTCTGCTTCTCCTGAGAGAGCTCCTGGAGGGCAGCGCAACAGAGTCAGATCCACCAAATCTCCTCAGTAGAGAGGAATTTACGGGAAGTTGAGCAATCATTCCTTACACATGTCCAATAATAATAATAAATAAATAAATAAATAATCTTCCTGTCTATTTGAACAAAAACAATCTTGAGTCTCACTTGAAAGCTCTGGAAAAAAGACCTTGACAGGTTTTTCTTTGTCATTAACAGGAAGGAGTTGTTGACTATGTATCTTTTCAATACATTTTCATTTCTTTTTTAGAGGCAGCCCCTCTGCTTAAATGTCTAAAAGACATATAGTTGAAATATATAGTCTAGTTATAATATGCAGAAATATTTTAAGATCAGTTATGAACTTTGTGAAAAAGAGGTTACGGTTTGGACCGGCTCTGTCCAAAGGTCACAAAATCCGCCGCAAAAGCTCGCTACTTAACATCTTGTTTGGTTAATCCGTATAAAAACTGAAGTATAAAAAGAACATTTGTTATTATTATTGTTGACTTCCTGGAGTTTCTCACCTTTGCACAGAGCCAAGAAAGCCCTTTACTCCTGTTTCCAGTTCTTATGCTAAGCTAAGATAGCCAGCTGCTGGCTGCAGCTTCATGTTTAACAGACGACAAGCGTATCTTGTACTCCTTTAATTCTTGATTTTTGTTGTAATCATAATCTTATTCCCACATGGCTCTAATCCCCCCCCCCCCACAGGCAGTTGCTTCAATGTAAAATCTATTGCGTTACGTGAGCGAGATAAATGGACAACATCAAGGGGTTGTTTCACAACTCAGTACATCAGCAGTTGTAACATTACACGATCTGAGTTCAGCCAGAGTACTCTCCACTTCATCAATAAGGGACTCTTGTTACACTGGCCACTGCTTCTTTCTTATTTATTTGTTTCATACCTCGATGGATTTCTGCAGCAGGACGGTTAAATTGCTCAGCTCTTCCTTTTCACTCTCGACACCTTTCAGGGACTGAGCCGTGCCATCCAGGTCTCTGCCGCCAAACACACAGAGGAAAATGAATGACATTAATTGACAGACTTGTGAACTGTATTACTTAGAAAAGAAAGAAAAAGAAAGAAACATGCACTTTATTAATCCCCTTGGGGAAATTCTTCTCTGCATTTGACCCATCCCTGGATAGGGAGCAGTGGGCAGCCCTGTGAGGCGCCCAGGGAGCAGTTAAGGGTTCAGTGTCTTGCTCAGGGACACTTCGACATGTGAGCTATGGGGGGACTGGGGATCGAACCGACCACTCATCCCCCTGAGCTACAGCTCATGATAACATTACCTGGAAAATATTCTCTTACACTTTGATATGCTCCTGCTCTGCCTTCAGCTCCACCACCACCTCCTCAAACTTCATCTTCTCCTCCTCCAGAACCTGGTTCAGACGCTCCAGCTCCTGCAAACAACGCAAGTGGAGGGTTACGGCTCCAGCCATTAAGTGTAAGGATGAACTAAATGAGCTTGATAAACCAGAGCAGTGTGGCAGCACTGAAAGTATGAATCGATTAATCAGGTAGTAGACAGGAAACGATTCAGAGAAACTCACATTTCTGATATTAAAGTCATAAATGTACAAGACATTTTTTCTTCTTCTTATGAATAGTCCCACTTCACAGCAATGTCTCCTCAAAGTCTGGATGCTTTTGATATTTGGTGATTATGGGCTAAAGGTTTGAGCATTTCCTTATTCTATAATCTGATTGCCAAGTGTAACTGTATCAGGTCATCCATGTAGACATAATACACAGCAAGCTGGGGTGTGATGAGGTTGATCAAACATTGCAAAGTAATAAGACACAAATTTATGTAGTTTTCCTCATAAATTTGACTTTAAACTGAGAATATTCAAGTCCTTTCCTCATAAATTTAGTTTTTTCTCGTACATTTACAATTTATAAAAAGGTCTCACCTCTCTTTGTGCCCTCTGATGACTGAGCTCCTCGGTCTCTTCCATCAGTTTATCTGGAGAAACAAAACCTTTTCATGGAAACGGTCTCAGCTTGTTAAACCTTTAGAAAAGCTTTCCCATGTTTACCCAGATACTCCTGCTTCTCCTTGGTCAGCTGCAGCCCCTGAGCCTCCAGACTCTCGATCATAGCTTCCCCCAGCTGGGCGTTCTTCCACGTGCTGTTGGATGAACGCAGAGATTTAAACTAAACTAAAGCATGATTAGTAAATTAAGAGGATGAATCCCACTGATGTTGGGGATCCTCACACTTCTCCTCTGAAGTTGACATTTGGGATTGAAGGATAAATTCTAATGACTTTAGCAATCCTCTGACTTCTATTGGTCGGATTCTCGTGAAATCTTATACGCAGTATTATGTGAGGATGAATTATAATTTTTGAATTATATTGATGATAAACACTTTGATATTCAGACTTTTCTTCAAACTCCATCATCAATTGAAAGTTTCAATCAGTCCAAAACTTTTATTTATGACCAATTACCTGCAAAACTAATGACATTCCCATCAGCCTCAGCTGTACATTGTGTTTAGTGCTAATTAGCATTAGCATTAACGGTTTAGTTTACATGTCAATGCTGTCAGCGTTAAGCTCAAAGCCTCAACTCTTAGTTAAAAGCTGCAGCAGACAAAGTGAAACGTAATTTCATAAGAAATTGTTGAACATTCTTATTTTAGTTGTTAACGATCAGACACTGGGACACATTATAGTGACAGCTGTGGTTGAAGCGGGCCTTTATCTCTAACATTTACAATTTTAAGTCTCAAATTTAAGCTGAACACTTCTGACAACTTTGGGATTGTCCGATTTCTCTACAAACAAAAGCTTCTGCCATCAAAATTATTCTATAATCCAATGAAAATTCAAACAAAGAGGCTTTAAGAGTCATGTAGTCTTTGTGTAATTCCTCCAGAGGAAGAATACTCACACTTTCCCCGACTCCTGCAGCATCTCCATCCACTGGACCTGCTCCTCCCCAGACTCAGCAGCCAGCACGATGGTGCCCTGGGGGACGCACACACAACATGATGCATCAGCAGGTTGTCGATAAAGGGCTCAGGCTGTAAAATATCTTTGGGCTGCTGACACAGTAAACCCTTATGTAACACTGTTGTGTCCCAGTGTGCAGTTAAGTGTGTCCCATTTGTTGCAGGATTAGGCTGATGTCTCACATCACAGTTGTAAAAGTACAATTTAGAAAGGGCCGCTTCCGCCTGGCTCTGCAAGCTGCTTTGTCATGCAACCAATTGTGGCACTTAGTGCGTGTCGTGTGTTTGCATCGATGTGTTGTCCATCTTAAAAAAAAGATACTTTAAACTGAGGCTGATGACGTAACGGAGGAGTGAATGTGTGACAGGATCAGGGTCTCACAGTGAAGTCTTCCAGGTTGACCACGATGGCGAAGGGCATGCCCATGTTTTCATTGGCTGACACCACACATCCTCCCAGAGGGATGACCCCCTGCGGCAGAAACACATTGCGTTATTTATGATGCCGTTTTTGGATAATACAGGTCAAAGCCTTCTGTTCCTAAAAGCAAAAAGTGACTTAAACACACAGTTATTAATCAAAATCCTCCTAAATCTTTATGTGCACGTAGTCACACAAAAAGCAAAAACCACACATGTTCCAGCATCTTCTAGGTGTTCAGAGGGGATGCAGCAGCTCACCTTGGGGTGGATGTTGAAGTACCGGTTGGTCTCAAAGTTTCTCCTCTCGCTCTCCGCATAGTAGAGCAAGAAGCTGTCTTTGATGATGAAGAATCTTTGTACCGAGGAAGACAATGAAAGCAGCAGTGAGACAATCCTGCGGGGCTAAAAAGAAACCAACATGTTCCTCGATATATTTCAGTTGATGCTTCTGGCTGTGTAATTATTTGATTCAAGTGACCTGTAAAGTTCCTGCTTTTTGCTGCGGTGGTTTAATTTTATGCTCGAGATCAGTTGTTCCCAACCTTTATTTCTTGTAACTCATTAAGACAAAGCAGCACTTCAACCAGTCATCTTGGTTATAAAGAGTGACTTTCACCTTCTCAGAATGTTTGATTGTAATTGAAATAAAGAATTATCAAATGATCTGCAGCAGAGGCTGAGATATCCTGACTTTAAGTTCCAGCTTAAAAAACATTGCATCCTTAATTTCCCATAACACACTTTTTCTTCAGACCCCCTTGTGTCTCTTCTTTCTCAAACTCAGTGCCCCCAGTTGATAACTTTAGAAAGACGTTTTACAGCTGAGTTTTACTCTTTGCGACGTGTAAACTGACCTTAATGTGTGAAATCAGTGGAGTGGCGCTTTTACGTCCCCCAGAGGGAAGACTGTGCTGAGGAAGTTCATTTAAATTCTCTGAGGGTCCGTCATGGACATCTAAAGGTCATCGCACTGATTCGCAGATTTGTTTCAAACGACTTCCTTTTTCTTTTTTTTAAGCTGGTGACCAAAACAATAACCCTGAAATCTCTCCAGTTTGGCAACAAATGAGCATTTACCGAACAAATCCCACCACCTTTTGACCTTCGTGACACAAGCCGGTGGGAAAGGTTACAAAGAGTGAACAACAAATGGACTCTCTGGATCCACCATGTACTGTTTTAACGGTTGTGTAAACTAAGAGCATTATCATGACATAAGGTACCAATTGTAACGTCCAAAGACACTCTGATATCAGGATACACGGACACTGGGATGTGAAAAGGAATGTAAATACGACTATCCTGTTGTTTTATAAAGCAACCCTCTAATTCACAACACAAAATCCTAAATGTTCATTCAGGAAGAAAAGATCAGTCAACATCAGAAATAGAGTCAATCAAGTCGGCAAGTTTTATCAATCAGGAATCTAAACTTCTGTCAGATAAATCATTTTCTGTAATTTGTGACATATTTTCAACTGCAGCTGTAAAGCAAATAACGTGTTTTGCCCTCAGAAAAGTAGAAATAAATGTTTTTATACCTGTGGTGTCAAATCAAGTGTTAATATAAGTATTTTTTCCCAAATATATCAAAGCAAAGATTTACTTTTAAGTATCGTGTGACAATATGACCGTTCTCTAAGAATATCCAGCATTTTTGTCTGGAACGAGGAAAACTTTCTCTATCATGAATGTCCATCCATCCATCCATCCATTTTCGACCGCTTATCCGGGGTCGGGTCGCGGTGGCAGCAGGTTCAGCAGGCCGACCCAGGCTTCCCTCTCACCCGCAACACTTTCCAGCTCATCCTGGGGGACCCCGAGGCGTTCCAAGGCCAGCCGGGAGATATAATCCCTCCAGCGTGTCCTCGGTCTTCCCCGGGGCCTCCTACCAGTTGGACGTGCCTGGAAAACCTCTAATGGGAGGCGTCCAGGAGGCATCCTGACTAGATGCCCGAACCACCTCAGCTGACTCCTTTCGACACGAAGGAGCAGCGACTCGACTCCAAGCTCCCTCCTGATGTCCGAGCTCCTTACCCTATCTCTAAGGCTGAGCCCGGCCACTCTACGGAGGAAGCTCATTTCGGCCGCTTGTATCCGAGACCTCGTTCTTTCGGTCACGACCCAGAGTTCGTGACCATAGGTGAGGGTTGGAACGTAGACCGACCAGTAAATGGAGAGCTTCGCCTTCCGGCTCAGCTCCCTCTTCACCAAGACGGACCGGTACAGCGCCTGTTTTACTGCTGCAGCCGCACCGATCCGCCTATCGATCTCACGCTCCACCTTACCCTCACTCGTGAACAAGATCCCGAGATACTTGAACTCCTTCGCTTGGGGTAGGCAGTTTGTCCCCACCTGGAGGGAGCAGTCCACCGGTTTCCGGCAGAGCACCATGGCCTCAGATTTGGAGGTGCTAACTCTCATTCCTGCCGCTTCACACTCGGCTGCAAAACGCCCCAGTGAATGCTGGAGGTCACGGTCCGAGGAAGCAAACAGGACCACATCATCCGCGAACAGCAGAGATGCGATCCCGAGATTCCCGAACCGGATCTTCTCCGCCCCCTGGCTGCGCCTAGATATCCTGTCCATGAAAGTCACGAACAGGACCGGTGATAAAGGGCAGCCCTGGCGGAGACCAACACCCACCGGGAACGTGTCTGACTTACTACCGAGGATACGAACACAGCTCCTACTGCAGGCGTACAGAGACCGGATGGCCCGTGCCAACGGGTCCGGCACCCCATACTCCCGCAGCACCCCCCACAAAACCCCCCGAGGGACCCGGTCGAAAGCCTTTTCCAAGTCCACAAAGCACATGTAGACTGGTTGGGCAAACTCCCAGGACCCCTCCAGTAGTCTTGCGAGGGTAAAGAGCTGGTCCACTGTTCCACGGCCGGGACGGAATCCACACTGTTCGTCTTGAATCTGAGGTTCGACAAGCGGTCGAACCTCAGGTCATGAATGTCACCTCTTTAAATATTAAAAGAAAAAGCAGATTTCCTGTCAGCATTACCTGTAGTTTTTAAAGTTAACACAGCTTCATAAGCAGCGGAGAGGCTGAGTGTCTCCCCACCGATAGAAAGACCTGCAGTATAAAGTGCTCCGTCTGGGGTTAAAGGATAAAGACCACAAGGTGACTCACACCTCCCTCTCACCTGCGGGACCACTTGGCCGATGGCCGTCCGAAGGGCCTCTTCCACAGCACCCCGTGCAGCTGCACCTTGGTGCTGATGTCCAGCGCTTCAGAGTCCGACTGCTCCATGGACAACCAGGGCGAGAACAGAGTGTTTCTGGACGAGGACGAGAACATCCTCTGCGGCTTTCCACACCCCGGGAGGTGGGGCAAAACTAAACAACAACAAAAAAACTATCAATAGAATAAAAGAAAAAAACAATAATACAGTCAGTCGATAACAATTGATGGACCCGATGCACCGGCAGAGAGCTGCGTGGACAGCCTCAATACAAAGCCGGAAAAGTAGCAAACAAATCCCAATAACTCAGCAGGGTGGAATGATGCAGACGTCAATACGCTCATCGCTGGAGGCAGACTGACCGCACAGCGACGCTCCACATGAAAACAGGGATGACGGAGAGGAAGAGGGAGGGAGGAAGTGGAGGGATACCGGGAGGAGACGGGGGGAGGGGAGCTTTAGGAGTGAGTTGCTAAATCTGAAGCCGGTCAATACATTCCAGCCAGTAAAATCTGTAATTCAGATTACTGCAGTCGCCGCGGTCTCCAGCTTTTGGCAGGTACGAACTCCCCATCACTCAGTCCATCACTCGAATTAGCAGAACATCTGGGGCAGAGTCGCGGCTGCATGACTTCCTGGTAAAGAGGATGGAGAGTCAGAGCGGTTAACATGCAGCTCAGCTTCGTTGAGTATCAGATTAATTTACACAACATGTGTCGGAGTGGATGGACAGCAGATTATAAAGATATTGACAGCTCAGGCCCAACAGAGAAGTGCATGAGCCCCCAGACCTTTTTTTTTTTTTTTTTTCACGAGAAAATCCCAGTTTGTTAAAAATGTGACCGAATGGAACAGTAGAAATCCATAAATTCTTACCTTGATGAAAACAAGAAAACTTCATAGATGGGAAAACTGCTTCTTTTTTTTAATGAAGTGGCATCAAATGCATAAAAAAAAATGAATTCCACCAAATCTAGGAAAAACAGAGTAGGCGACATGTTCATGCAACACTTTTTGCTTAAATGATCAAAATATAGGAGAGCATTTTCACCAGTTAAAAAAACTTTAATTTAGTAGTCATAAAACACATTGCTTTACAACTGATTTTCACAATCAAAAGTATGGAAATAAGGCAGACTCATTCTGGAATGACAGAAAAAAAAAAAAGAAATAGATACACCTACCCCCACTGAAACTTTTACAAATATTGACTTGATCAAAACACACCTCCACTCAGCCCCAAAATGTACCGTCATGTCTTCCTGTTTGTGTGGGAGAGGATGCATCACCTCCACCTGCAGATATCCGGCATTAACGAGTTTCTACGGTTTCATTTTCTCAATTTATATAAATGTTTGATGAAAGATGTAAAAGTGCCAACACTCAAAATGTGATGGTCCTGTATTTTGAAGTTTCATGTTTATTAAACAAAGTTGGAACCAACATTCGTAAGCACGAGAGTTAACATGATGAATTGTAAACTATTTGTTTCTAGATTTGTGACAATACATATAATTAACTTAAAAGGACAGTTTGACAAGCATTTTTTCATGTCTCATATGACCTCCCTAATGTGATCCCAATGGAACAGACCAGGGACAATTTAAAGTTGTCACAATGCAATCTAAAGTTAGAAGAGTTTCTATAAAGTTTTTATCTTTTAAAAAGGCAAAATAGTACAAGAGACATTTGGACTTAGGCAGTTACCCAGTTGATATTTTCTCTTTAAATCATTATATTTTTGATAACTTCTTTAAGGTTAACACATTGTTCCTTCATCCTCCAGAAGTTTTGTGACCTTTAAAAGACCTTGAAAACCCCTTTTTCTCTCAATCAGCTTCTTACTCTGAATGAAGTTAGAACTGTTTGTAGGCTCAGGGGGGAAAGGTGACAGCACATACTTCCATGCATTTTTTGTGTTAAGCGCTTAATAATAATAATAATAATAATAATAGCTACGGATTTCTTTTTTTCTACACTTTGATTGTTGCTTATTTAGTCAAATATATGTTGATCTCATAGATAAATACTCGTGTGTACTATTATTTTAGGGACAAAAACAAAATCATGCACACAAAAATTAATAGATCCACAGAAAATGTATCTGCAACAATTTTGATAATAAATGAATCGCTTGAGCAATTTTCAAACAAAATTCAAGAATTGAAGCTTCTGGATTTCTTCATCCTCTGATAGTAAACTGGATATATTTTGAGTTTTTGGACTGTCGGTTTAAGACATCACTATGGACTTTGGACGTTTTCCACAATGTACTTACATATTTTTTTTTAACCAACCGATTGAACGTGGAAATAATCAGCAGGTTGGTAGATAATTTAAATAACCATTAGTTGCAGCCCTTCACTCACATACTAGTGGAGTAATGGATGGGGAAGATGTGAATGCCAGATCTCAGCAGGAATCCTGATGCAACATAGTTTACAGATGACACGGCACATAATGGGGCTGGGTGCGTCTGTAAAGCAACACAGTGGGGTTCTTTCCCTTTTGTACACACATACAGCGTCCCACGAAGAATTAAACAGTCATGCAGCTGCTGGTCTGCATGCGACCAACCCTGTCCTCTCTAAAACACCACGGCAGGTTTCTGCTCCTTCTCTTAGAACTTGTTGCGTTTGTAAAAAACTTTCGATTTATACATAAAACAGACTCTTCAGACAGTTTGAAAAAATGTGTCGCCATGTCCAAAAATGTAAAAAAAGAAAAAGAAGATGTATTTGTGAGTAAGCAGTTCCAACTCACACAACAGACCATGATGGTTGTGGAAGTTACTCTGTACAGCACACACACACACACACACACACACACACACACACACACACACACACACATATACATGAGCTCTGCGGTGAGCAGGCACAATGATACAGTAACACTCACAATATCCACCTGTCCTGGCCCTACTTACGTTTGAATGCATCACCTGGTTACTGTTTTAGTTGTACTGAGGCAGAGACGGGGAGTCTATCTGAATCACAACCAGCGCTTTGAGGATGAAGCCAAACCCTATGAAGCCATTTCAGACTCTGCTGCACTCCTGGGGGAAAAAAGCGGCATTGCCCCGATTTCATGCGTATGATTATTGCTCATGTAAGAATAACTAATGAGTAGTAAACCACAAAAAAATGTTTTTTCAATGTCTGTTCTCCTGAGCCAATGGTCCCTAAACGGTTTCATCCACTTAATGCCCTATTGGGCAAATCATTCTTTCAGAGCTGCTGAAATATCCCTCTGCCTCTTAATAACAGTCTATACAATCACTTAAGACAATTCTATACAGATTTATTTTCCCCCTCCAGCTTCTATTCATAATTACTCTCAAAGTAAAAGGGAACAAAAATAAGCACGTCCAGGAAACTAAACGGAAGAAGAAAAAAAAGAAAAGTGATGCTGGATGTGACGTAACAGACGTTCCCGCCGGAGGAACACACCATCAGGATCCTTCATAGATGAGCTTCCTGTCGGACCAACGACCGAAGGCAAACTCACAAGCCAAAAGAAAAACGTTACGAGCATCTGGATGTTTATTCGAGCTGATCTCTCGTCCGTTGGCTGCGAGAAAAAGATCTCCGTTGGGAAGAAAAATAAGTCGGGAACGTTGACGATTTAACTGATGTCAATAGAAGAAGAAGGGACATTCCTTCAAATCAACGTCGCGGGATTTGTATGTGTAGCGTTTTCTATTCTATTTGCATGGTAATGTCCTTATGGCGCCGTGTCTTCGGGTATCGCTTTCATCTTGATAATATGGCACTTGAAAATCAGCTCACATCTATCAGAATTGTTGCAAAGAGATTTACACTGTACAATTATTTAAAAAAGAAAAAGAGAGAGAGAGATTGCTTTCTTGATATCAGCAGCTTATTCAAATCTAAATCTCACGAGCAACTGCCATCTAGTAAAACATCACTGTGATGACTCAGGGTTGGTTCTTTGACTTTGAACAAGCACAATAATGCAACACTGAAAACTCCACAATGATCAAACTAAACAAGAGCTAAAGGATCCACAACTGGTGTCTCTTTAAAAAAAGAAAAAGAAAAAAGGGTGTTCTGGTAGAATAAAAAGGACACATACAGTAGCTGTAAGGTGTTTCCCCGTCAGAACAAACATTGTTCTGTTCCTTTGTCGTCTCTGCAGCAACTCTGATTTCCCTACCGTCATTCATTCCCCATTTCAAGTTTTAAGTCATGAGATGTCCCCGCAACGAGCACAAGTCTGGTCCGCGAGGTCCATCAGCAGACAACAAGCAACAAGACATTTAGATCCACAATGTTTGAAGTCTCTGTCTCCGCTTCCCCCCCCTGCTTTACACCCGTCTTAATTCCGTCCTGCAGAGCTGGGTCTAATGGTGGTGACCGACAGAGAGCACCAGAGGGATGAGGCAGCCCAGCACCAGAGCTCCCACCTCCACCTTGCTCAGTCCTTTCCCTCCGTTCCCTCCCGGGGGGGCGTGGCTGTGGCCGCCGCCGACCTCAGGGAGGACGTGGACGGTGGCCACGTAGAGGAAGGTGCCGGCGGAGAAGAGCATGGCGACGCCAGTGGCGTTGAAGTCTGACAGGGCCTCCTTGCTGCTCTGAGGAGGGGAACACAAAAAAACAGTGTGAGGCCAAACGTCAAAAGGGAATGTTAAAAATGTATAATTTTTTTTGCAATCATCATTGTTGTTGTTGTTTTACCTGACTGAGGCCTAAAAAGGTGAGCATGGCAAGGACGGGCGCCGCCAGGGCAAAGACCAGGAGATGTTTGCGGATCCGGTTCCTCTCGAGACCAGCATGCATCAGGAAGGATACCAGGCCGAACGCCGCGGGGGCCTGCAGACGACAGAGCGGTGGAGGTCACACAGGTTCACATGTGCTGCAACTAACAATTCATACTTTTCGATCTGCAAATTAAATTCTCGATTCATCATTTGGTCTATATAGGTTTGCAAAGGGGCGGAAAGTTTCCGGTAAATTTCCGGAAAGTTTCCACGGGAATTTTGGCTCGGGAATTTGGGGAATTTTGAAAAAAACAAATGTTTTTTTGCAAAAGCATATAAACAGGGAACTTAAATGTAGTTGAGAACAAGACTATGCACGCCTAGCTCAGCTGGACCCTGAATGCAGCTGGTTGGGAACATTGTCTGCCAGAAACATAAACGTAAACATAAAACGTTCTGTTGTTTTTGAACGTCTTTGTCATCAGTGTTGCGTCTGAACGTTTCAGCCCTGTGCCTGGCAAGTGTGAGAGCGCCGAGTTGCGTAGAGGCCAAGAGCGGTATTGCAGACAGATAGAGATTTCAATTATAGCTCGCAACATATTGAAAAAAATAACTAACAAATAATTTTTAATTATGACCCCAATTCAAGGGTTGAAAAACTGGTGGCCATCCGGGCAAACCTAAGGCTCTTTGAGCCTGACACAGAGCCATCCTCAACAAGCTTGGACAGTGACACCGAAGATGACGACGAGTCATATGTTGAGGAAGTGGACAGTGAGGAGGACGTTGATGAGGTCCAGGAAGAAAGCATTTAGACCTGAAAGGATTCAGGGAAAAACACTAAAAAAAAAAATTGGGTTGGGGGGTGGTGGGTGATCATAGGGAATACATCTTTTTTATTCAACGTTTTTGTTGTTCGATGAAAGAATAAAGTTCTACTCACAAAATGTCAAAAAAGTCAAAAATGTCATTTTTAAAAGTTGTATTATAAATGTTTGCATGCATGTCTGCTTATGACAAGGTAAATACAGTTAAATTACCCAAACATTTCCAGTTTATTCCCGTGGAAAGTTTCCAACTTTGAATATTCCCGGAATTTTGCAACCCTGGGTCTATACGAAGTACAAACTAAAATAATAGTTTAATGTGCTGATCATAACTCCCTTGTTTCAGCTCTACTGTTGATACACGTGTAGATTGACATATGTATATCAAATAAAACTACATATTTAGATTTACTAAACAAGACATGAGTCATTATTACCTTATGCAGCATGATAGCTACAAAGACAATGAGCTGAACGCTGGTCTGCGACGTGGAGGCAGCCGCTCCCAGAGCCACTCCGTCAGCTGGAGACGAGAGACACAGTTGATGAGATGCACTTCATATCTGGATATTAGCACACTAACCAAATTATTATTCTAATATTGTGGAAAAAGGAAGAGAGCAACGGTTGTGCTCAAACGCTCTGAATAATCCTCTTTGTTTTTCACTTTTCTATATAGCAGTTATTCAAGATTAGTAAGTAAATTTAGGAGTAGCAGAGAATACGAGTTGTGTTCAGTAAATGTCAAACACAAGATTTGTCTGCTCACATCTACAGTATATTAAAAAAAAATACTAGTATAGCTCTGTCACAGCACTAACTTGTGATTTAGACTAATAAGGATGATTTGAACATTAAAAAAATCGTTTATGGCATCTTTATTAGACAATAAATATATTTAAGAGCAGACCTACCTGCAGCGTGGACCACCAGACCCAGGGTGGTCGTGATTTTAGAGGAGTTGATTCTTGCCGCCTCTGGATCTAAACCTAAAAATTAAAAAAATTATTATTATTATTAAAAAAAGATTAGCACTTGATGAGGCGAAGAACAAAGCTGCCGTCACTAAGCCCCATCTTCACAAACTAATTCTCCACATATACTTTATGCTTTGGGGTGCCCTAATACTTGTGCCTGCTGTCCCTCGCAGTACTGACCCTCCGTGCTGTGCACATGAGAACTGCCGATCTGGTCCACCAGCAGCATGAAGACGAAGCCCAGAACCAGAGACACGCCGATGCAGGCGTGAAGCTGCTCGTGACTGTGCTTGTGTATCCCGCCGCCGCTCAGGGCCGAGTCCGCTTCCCCCTTCGGCTCGGACACTTCCACAGCTCCAGCCTGGCCGTGGTTGTGGTGTGCACCTGCAGAGACAGGAGAGAACAAGAAGGAGGCACAAGGGCTGTTAAAAATAAATAAAAACACCATAACGACTGCTAAGCACAGTCAGAATCACAAATCCATGTCGCATTATCTTTGAGACACAGAGGAATGTGTCAATACAAATGGTCACAAATCAAACATCTCTGTTTGACACAGTTTGTTGTGCAAGAACAGATGTCAACTGGCTGTTCTTTACAGCTTGGTGAACTTTGTTCTGTTTGAAAATGATTAAAACAGTTACAGTCTACTCAGACGAATGTCTACAGATTATATATTTTCCATTTCTGGTGTCTCTGAATGCGTCTGAAACTCTGACCAAGAGGCAAAGACATAAAGTTATGTTGCTTTTATTAGACAGTACACAGCAGATAACTGACAGGAAATGGCGGAAGACTATCTCACTTTCATGGTCAGCGTTTAACCCCGAGGCCGCCAGGTCGCCCGGCCTCAAATGATGTTTGTAAGTAAGTAAACTGTATTTATTTAGTGCCTTTTGAAAGACCAGTTACAAGATGCTGTACTTTAAGTTGTAAGCAGAGAGCTTTACAGGACAAGAAGCATAAACTGATGCGAAAACCAGCAAACGTTTCCAAGTATTGTTTGTCAAGGAATAACTGAACAGACTGTGTGTTTAAAAGTCACTGTGACACGATCTGAACCAGTGGAGCAGATCTACAAGAGGATAAACTAGTCTTCTGGCTTTCAAACCTAAATCTGGACAGTGCAGACTGCTACTAGCACTACAATATTGTATTGTTTATTACATATACCTAAGAATACTTGGAAAGCAGCAGAGATGCCGAAGTGAATTATCCTTGTGGAATAAAGTTTATTGAGATGTTATTGAGAGCTGAAAAGATTGGTCAATTAGTCAACTTTGGATATTTGTCTGCAGAATATTTGTTTATCAATTCATTGTTTGAGTTAATTATCAAACAAGAAAAACAAAAGTTTCACTTTCTATAATGTGACGATTTGCTGTTTTCCTCTTTGAGATTTCACTATAAACTTGGTCTACATGGGATTTTTGCATTCTGGACTCAAAAAAAGCAATTTGAGGAAGGTCCTTTGGACTTTGTGAAATTGTGCCAGACATTATTCACTGTTTTCTAACAATTTATTGACTAAAACATTAATCAAATTGCAGCCTTACTATTTATTATCTGTCTATCACCAAATGACTGGTTCAAAACACAAGTAAATGCAACAATATCCAAGAGTTAGGGAAACAATTCCTCTGTAGTCCTTAAACACACACGTGGGAATGGCTGTTTTTGCTGAAGTCTACCTTCAAGTATTTCTTCATAAAGAGCGTGGACCCCCTCAGGAATAATCACAGCCAGCGCAGTCCCACACAGCAGCCCAGCTCCCAGCACAGTGATCAGCTTCAGCTTTTCCTGGAGAAACACAAACAAACAGGAGAATTCTCAGCACAAGTCTGATAACTACCTCGGTGTCTGTGATCAGGTAAAATATCTTGGACATTTTATTTCTGAACAGATGAGCGATGATTGTGATATTTATAGGCCATGACGTAGGATGTATGCAATGTATTGTACACCACTGCACACTTATGGTCCAATTACAAAAAAAAGAAGCCTACAGAGACTTCAAGTATCTTATAATGAAGCCATGATAATATTATTTAAGAGACAAGATGGTGTAGTGCCAGTGACATGTTTGTGGCTGCAGGAGTTAATACTTTCCAAACTGTTTTTAAGAAATCTTATGTATAAATGTATTTGCCGGCTTAATGACTTTTGGTTTTATCAAACATAAAGTTTAGTACCACACGCTTCCAGTCCCAGCTGTGGAGACATTGGTTCAGCTGTCTCTTTATATGGCATTGGTAGGTCTATGCATTTTAATTGTGCTTGTTTTTTTATTCTATTTAATGTTCTGTCTAATCTGGACCCCGAGTCTGACATACAGTTTGATTGATTGCAGCAGCACGTATATGGTGGATTATCTGATAACAGTGATGAAATCAGTTTCTAACAAGGCTCTGGCAGAGACTAACTTTCTCCTCTCGCTTGCGTTTTAAAAACGTGGTCAAAGTTTACTCAAATCTCACATTTCCAAAAACCGAGCACGCCACAGACTTACCTCTGAAAAGTTGACTGCTAAAGGTATCGTCCCGGCCACGTAACATCCCACCAGCATCGCGAGAGACAGCAGGCTGATCGAGCTAAAATCGTCCATGATTGCACTTTTATCTTCGGCTAAATCTTCTAAAGCATCAAACAAACCAACACCTGTGACTACTTTTCAACACGGTCCCCGTATTAACGGCTCGTCCCGCTAGACAGCATGACTCAACCTGTGGCTGCCGGTTAGGAACATATGTCGGGTGAACACACACGTCCTCGTATCTGGTACCAGTTCAGCTCGCTGACAAACGTCCACGTTAACCGACTGACGCTGGACGGAGACGTTAACAGCCTCTTGGCCTCGACGACGTCAACGGGAGCTCCGGTTAACGTTGATTTGACACGTTAACGTTCGACGGCAAACGTCCGTTGCGCCGCATCGTTTGCCCCAAAATCGACTGTCGATCGATGATGATAATAATTATACTAATAATAATCCAACTTGCAACCGAGTTTGGTTTGCGGTTAGCTAAACAAACTGACGAACGGCACATCCGCTTGTTTGGTGCTGCACTGAAGTGCTTCCGGGTCAGAACTCGTGTCCTCGAGCCTCACACTGCCGACGCGAACCTGCCACGTATCCGCGTGACTCGTCCGAGGAGGAAAGACACGAGGAAATAGAATGATAAATAATAGTTTTTAATTTTGTATTAATGTTGCATACAAAAATAATAAACAGAGACAGAAGTAAAAAACTGAATAAAGCATGGCCATATTTAATAGAGTCTATTGTTCAACCCCAGATCATTTATACATTTGTAATTTTATATTAATTTATGTAATCTTTCGTGGACTAAACATTAAGATTCAAATCTGAAATAATTTGGTTTATAAGTATTATTAAATCTCCAACTAGAGCTTAGTAACGTATTGAACTGGAGTACAATGCACTTTAAACATGTTTTATTATTTTAATATTACAATTGAATATATGAACATACATTTTTAGGAAATATTGAACTAAGAAAATGAATACATTGTTTCAGTATATTTATGAGGTCATACAATAATATCTATATTATTATGTATTGATTTTAAATTCATGTCATTTTGTCAGGAATAAAAATAAAATAGTAAAAAAACTTCCTTGAAGGAATTTTGTATTTCTTTTTAAAGGATTACAAATCGAAACTTTTATTTTGGTACATTTTCCCTGTTCTAATTAAGATGCTTTCAGGGGAAACAATTGTGCTGGTTAAATGAGAGCTCATGCTAATCACATGTATCTATGGAGGTTTTATAACATGAGGCGTTACTCTATATTGAAGTTACTGTTTTGTAAAAACATATACCACCTACATTTGAGAACAAATTTTTAAAAAATGAAGAGGAATATAACAAATACAAAAAACCCACTTTCTCAAACATAATAGCATTTAAAATCCACCAAAAAGGAAGATAAATAAAAGTCAGAAAACACTAAATCATTATTTTTTGCATTGCTATTAGCATTCCTGCTTTTATTATCATTCTACTATATTCACTGTTGCTGTTAGTGTACCTTTTTCATCATGCCTACTACTCATTTATATGAATCATTTGTTACATGCATGGAATGTGCTATAACTGTTGTGTTGTTCATTCTGTACACGACATGTATTGTACTTCTGTCCATCCGGGAAGAGGGGTCGTCCTCTGAATTGAATTAAAGAAAGACAAACAATATTTTATAAAAAAAAAGCATATTTATTAGTTCACACAATGGAGCAGTGCCTCAACATGACAACAGTAAATCAAAGCAGACTGAGTCCAACATTTTGGAGAATAGGGGGGTGGATTGCAACTGTCATTTGCCTGAACAGCATAAACAAAGGAAAGAAATACAACCAAAATGTTATCATGCAATGTTTGTGCAAACCCTTTCTGTTCACAGCTCAGACTTTCCCTTCCAGACACACACACATACACACACATTCAAGGCAGCAGCTCCTTGCTGATGGAATGGAGGGGTGTATGGGCACGTTGTTGACAGTCTGCTGGACCAGAAAACTGTCGCTAGCAGAACTGTGATCATCGGAAGTCAGACAGAGAGACATGTGTTCTTTATTTCACCAGACCGATCTTCTTTGCTTCCGTTTCATATATCAACAGCCTCCACATTTTTACTATGAAGACTTCTGCTTCTTCGTCAAGAACCTAAACACAAAACAGGTTGGTTAGACAAACTTTATATCAAAACATCTTAATATATATCTATATATATGAAAGTTACATGGATTACATAAAAGCAACTGTGTAACAATGTAGCAGGCTGAAGCTGCTTCAGCTTAAATAATAACTAAGACCAAGACTATGCAGCCATGCTATTGTGAGGCTCTACTTAAGACTGTATGTAAGAAGAGGATGTAGTCGACGTGAAGTCACTCATTGGTTTGTGGACTGTAGTTTCGAAGCTTCGAGTTTGGCATTTTGGCTGTTGTCAACCTGTTTTATTGCAACCAGTGAGCAAAGCATATTCTGCTTTATGGTCTATTTTACTCTAAGTGGGAAAATAATTTACTAAATGACCATCATTCTGTATTGAAGAAGACTTGAAACTTGTAATTGAGACCATAAACTCATCTTTACAATGTTTAGTGAGGTAATAAATCACGCTAAACGCTAACACGCTCAAAAACACAGTATAATGTTAAACATGTTCGCCACCTTAATTTAGCACGTTAGCTTGATAACATTCGCCAATAATTAGCCCTAAACCCAAAGTACAGCTGAGGCTGATGGGAATTAAATTAGTTTCGCAGGTATTTGGTCTTTCTACAAATAAAATAAATTGGCCTGATGATTGCGCTAGAGGATGAATTAAGAAATCAACAGTAATTCAAATTCATCAATGGAGGTCATCAGGCACAAATGTTTGCACCAAATTTCTTGTCAATACCTCTAAAAGCTGTTGAGACATTTCACTGAAAAACGCAGTAGATGTTTAAACTTACCATAGCAACATCATCAAGAATACCCTGAGGGGTGCTGTGTGCCATCACCTGGGAAGAAAAGTCAAAAGACGGTTAAAATCAATGACTATTACTATAGTTCATATTTTCAACAGGAACCAGCTTTTTTAATAAAATAGTCACAAACCTTTGAACAGACAAAATCCACCAGCGTGGCCTCCTCCTCGCCGATGTATTCGATAATCTTCTTATTGATCCATGGTTTAATGCGACGGTCCATCAGAGTCTTAAGAAAGAAAATTCAAAACAACACATGGCGTCATTCTCCATTATTGATCATGTCATGGTAGGAAAAAAACAGGGCTGAATATTATATGATATATTAGACTTTCTTTGACATTTTGAACATTGTTACATTTGAAAGTTAATTACATTTTTGTAAACTGAAATGCTAGAGGCTCCCTACCGAGTCCACCATGGTCCAGTCCAGAGGGTAGGTGAAGAGCTCAGGCCTGGCAGTGGGGATCTTCTCAATAAGGCTCTTTATGTGCTTTCGTTTCTCCTCTGTGTTGACGCTGCCTTTGGCCCCTGGAATTTCAGCCCCGTCCAGCCCCAGACTCTTGTCGTCGTCGCCGTAGTCCAGCGGAACTAGCTTCCTTTTGCGAGGCTGCTCGTCGGCCTCCTCCTCATCAAACTTGTTGAAAACACTTTCCACGGTCGGCAGCTTCTTTCGCTTTCCAACGCTGAGCTGGCTGGGACTGTTGGTGGCACCTGGAGAAGAGAAGCACCGGTTATTTCTCGCACAAAGCAGCTAAAGAAGTAGATCCCTCTGTGTCCTCAGTTTGCGACTCTACTCACCCAGTTTGAGACTGAGACCAATCTTGGGCCTGAGTTCCTCCGGAGGTTGGACCCCAGGGCTGTTTTCGCCAGGAATGATGATGCCGCAGGGAGATTCGTTGCCGGGTGTGTTTGGAGTCGCGTTCCCACTGGCAGAGGACACTGAGGGAGCAGTGGTGATTGGCCGCATGATGGGTTTGAGTTGCGGCTTGGCCTCTTGTGAGTCCTCGGCATCGTGGTAGTCATCCTCCTCCCCACCTTGCTCTTCATCGTCATCCGAATGCTGCTGGGGGACTCGAGGCATCGGCTCTGCGGGCCTCCCTGACGACCCTCTCTTCTCTCGTTCCCGTTCCCGATCCCGTTCCCGTTCCCGATCCCGATCCCGTTCCCGATCCTTGTGAGCCTTCTCCTGGTTCACTTCCTCCTCGGGTTCAAGTTTCAGAGGAGGCTGTCGTCTGCGCTCTGCCTCCTCCTCCATCTACACAAATATACACGACACATTGACGATGACATTCTGCTGCACCTTTCATTTGTGTCAGCAATCAATATTGTGGCGTTTTAATAACCGATGCATTTACATCTTTACAGATTTGAGACAGAAAACAAGGAAACACTTCAACAGAGACACTGACGTTTACTATATGTGCCTATTTTTCTACAAAACAAAAAAGAATCACACAAACGCACTGCAAAACAGATTATAAACCAACATTATCTGTGCCACAGTTCCAGACAAACAAACAGCAGAGCTTTCCCTCAGAGCGTAAATGTGTCTGAATTTAACAAATAAATGCAACAGACTTACTTTTTTAGTTACAGAAGATGCTGATTTGTGACTTTTCTTTTGGTTGGGTATCAGAGTAACAAGGAGTTTTCTCACATTGCAAGTGTTTGAATTTAACAAATAGTCAGTGGTGGAAACCAATTTATTTAGGTAGGGGCTACTTTATGTTTGTCTCAGCTTTAGATTACATTAGGTCAAATCGCTCAGTGTAATGATCTCTCTTTTCATCCAGATGCTCCTTTACGTCCCATGTTTTGTTTTAGTCGGCACATGCATTCTTGTTTACATGACAGTTTAGATATCAAACTGTAACTAAAGTGCATGTAAACGAAATGACTGACTCACCCTCTGCAGCTCCGCATCGGGGTCAGGGTGACCTTCAGCCAGAAGCCTCTGTCTGATCTCCTCCAGCTCCTCCTTCTCCCTCTTCCGGTCTCGCTCGTCCAACTCTGTCTCCTTCTCTCGGTCACGGAGTCGCTTCTGCAAAGCGCTGCCCCTGAGGATGACAATGAGAAGTCCAGTGACGACAAATGCAAATAACAAGTACGTGCCTCACACTTCTAAATGTGCACCAAGATTAATCACCTGTAGTATTTAGGGTCGTCTCTGTCGTCGTCATAGTCTTCAAGGAATTCTTTCAGCCTTTTGGCTTCTTTCATCTGAATTTAAAACACAATAACAATTAGTGTATCTGCATAAATCTGGCAACTCATCCTCTCATATCTGGTGTTACAAATTGTCTGAAACCAATAGGATTCATGATTTGCTCGCAATTTGGTATAGCGTGGCATGCGCTCATGTATACCATTTCACGACGCCTCTCATCCTCCCGCTCCGTTTCTTTGCTGTAGTCTCGAGCCTTCTTCCTCTCCCGGATCTCCCAGTTTTTCAGGCGCTTTAAGAAGAAAATAATTCAACCATCAGTCAGACACAAACAAATGAATACATTTTGGGATTTGCAATTATTTTAACTTTTGTTAAAATCAATCAAAATGACAGGAGAGAAGCTATATGTACTTCTTGGTAGGCCGCCTCCTTGTCTCTAAGCCTCCTCTCGAGTCTCCTCCGTTCGTACACGTCCTCCTCATCTTCCTCGCGGTCTCGTTTTTTATCTTCTCGAGTCCTCTCTCTGCAAAAGACAATTAGATGAGTCAAAAACCAGAAACCCTTTTAAGTTAAAGTTGAAGTAAAAAAAAAGATCAAGCACTTATTTTATTTATAGACAGTCTTACTGATCTGGTCTTAGCCAAAGCTGCATTTTTACTACAGTGGTTTAATTATTTTATATTTGCATGAGCCGGCCCACTTGTTTTCTTCAGAGATTGTACAGCTGTAAGAGTAAAACGATAAGAGTAAAATTTTGCACAATTTAAGCACTTTCAAGGAACCTAAATCAAGAATTTCCAGAACGTATCATTAAAACTTGTTCTGTTCTGGGAAAGGGGATAATTATCTGTTTATATGGATTAGTTCATTATTTTGATTTATTTTGATGCAGACTATCACAGTACAAATGCATTGAGGTGTTTCAGAGGAGGTCTGACATCACAGGCCTCCCACTGACCTTGATCTGCTTCGATCTTCACTGACGTCTCGACTCCTCTCCCGCTCCCTCTCTCGCTCCTTCGTCCTCTCCCGTTCGCGATCCCTCTCCCGTTCACGGTCGCGATCTCGGTCTCTTTCGCGCTCCTTGTCCCTCTCTCTCTCCCTTTCCTTCTCTTTCTCGCGATCGCGGCGCTCCCTCTCGCGCTCTCGCTCTTTGTCCCTCTCTCTCCTTTCCCTCTCGACCTCCAGTCGCTCCTTTTCTTTCTTTCCTTTTTCCTCCTCAAGTTTCTGCAGGGGCCCAACAGGAAGAAAGGGAAAACAATGTGTTAATAGATCATCAATACCGAAAAGATCGTACTAAAATACATGAGCACGCATGTTGTCAGCGCTGTAAATGATTTTGACTCCCTTGGCCAGACATGCTCACATACTGCCATGACTCATTGCCTTGGAGAGGCTGGCTGCTGCAAGTGAGGAAGTCCTCTTAGCACTGGTGTTTCCTCCAGGAAGAGTGGTCCGCTGTCTGAGCAGGTTTAATACAGATACTGCTCAATTCAGGACACACCGACTTAAAACCATAAATTACAGATCAATCTGGAAAAACACCTACAAATGTAAGGTTATCCGAGTTACGGCAAGAGAGGAAGTTAAACGTTTCTGGTGTTTTATTTCCACTTTTTTTTTTATAGCTCTAAACACTTACACTATGGTATTTTTTTGGTTCAACCAGAGTGTTGTGCATATATTATTTCCTGTGCATCCAGTCTTTATCACAAACCAATATTGAATGATTTTTTTTTTTTCACACATAACTCAACTTGACCTCTGCAGTTACTCTGCGCTCTATGGTGATCTGAGATTATGTAATAATGTAATAAGAGGCCATTCCAATAAAAACTCAGCTGTAGGCGAATGCGTACTGGTGAAACCCATATCCGGCCACTTTCAAAATCAATGTCAAACTGAAAGGTAATATATTTGACCTGAAGCAAGAGATACTGTGGGTAAAAATGTGTAATGTTTGACACGTAGAGGTTTAGTTGTCTCATAGCATCGCCATGTAAATACGGGCTAAGTGGTGCACATTAACATAATGCTTTATGCAGTCAGCTTTACATGGATCCTTAGGTTTATGGGTTTAACTCAAAGTGGGGCTACTCATACTACACTTAAGATAAAAAGTATTCACCAAGTGCTGAGTGAGTTTGAACCATTGGATCAGCAAGTTCTAACAATACACTTAAGATCACCACTATATAAAGCCCTTGTTTGGTCTTACCGATGGGTGCCAAGTGGATTAAAACAAGCCCATGCTTAACACGGCAAATGGCCCAACTAAGTGAATTACGTAATCAGCTCCCATGTGTTTTGTACATGGTCATATGAGATGCAAGGGAGGAGTTCCAGACTGCAATTCAAGTGCTCCCCTAGTGTGGGAGTTATGTATGCAGCGGAGTGACAGACGGGAACTGAGAGGACAACGTATTAGTTTTGTACGTCTACGAAAGTGTCATATGTTCTGACTGTATGTTTAACTAGTTGACGTAAAAAAACATGGCATTTTCTACAGACCGTTTTGGAGCTATTGGTGGGCAACTCACAGGTGATGAACTACGGTTTCAGCACTTCTCTGCCCCTACACATCCTACAGGCTACGTGTGGGAGGAAAAGCAGGTCATGTGTAAAGTCAAAATAATCAGAAAGAAAAAAACGTCCAAACGATACCTGTGAAGCAGTTTATCTAATTACAGTTCATCCACATAAATAACATGAATAATAACTTCAAAGTCATGTCTGAAACAAGTCAGATACTGTATTCCATGATGCCACAAATAAATTAGTGAAACAGTCTTACCTGCAGGTTGTCTTCGAGTGTCTATTTGGCCTCGCCAACCCAACCAGTAATATAAAAAACCTCAACAGTCAGGCCCACACAGATTTAACACACGTGTAAGAGCTGTTGATAAAAGTGGGTCTGACGCTGTTTAGTGATGAATAAAAAGAAAGGGAGAGGTCTGAACTGCCTGTTGTGTGAGCTTCATGTTCTACATTGTAATTTAGCTGGCCTTGATTTAAATCAGCATTTGTAAACCATAGGTAGCATTTTTTTTTATTATTATTTTTGAGAGAGAGCTTTGACACACATAAGCAAATCCACAAGTTGTCAGTTAACTATCTGGCTCTCATTTTGTTTTAAAAAAAAAAATCTTATTTCCATCCTACAACTTACCTCTTGTTCTAAAATTCCATTTATGGAAAAACTGACTTTGAAGCTAGTTTGAAACCAACCACGTGAGAAACTGAATCACAGAGGTGGACAATATTAAGGTCACATGCAAACTAACACAAGTTGTGTTTGGCATGTGATATCCATCAACCATTTTTAAGACTGGTCACCTTGATATATTAAAACGATTTTCTATTTGGGCACCTGCTGTTTTAGTATATGTGTTGTAGCCTCTTTTGAACCTCATTTAAAAACTAAGACACAGAAAAAAGAAAAAAAAGAAGAGAAATAACAAATAAAAGCACTTACCTTGTATGTCTTCAGACCTCAGAGTGCTGTGGAGGGGCGCTCCCTACTTTAGTAATACTACAGGCTGCAGTTCAAAATACTGCAGTGGTTAGACTCATTTAGTATGTGTGTGTTCTTCAAACACATAATTTATCATCCGAGGACCTGCAGAGGTTCACTGAGCTGCACCGCCTTCTAAAACCTGACTGAGTGCAGGTGCAACATGCTACATTCGAACATCACTAGCAATTTGTGATGTCCAATTCCAGCACCATTTTGTTTCCTTGAGTCTACATGTAAAATAATGCAAGTGAACTGAGAGCCGGTTGCCCCTCTGCAAACCCTCCTGAAGGGAGCGCCCAACAAGAGTAAAGAAGAAGTGAAAGATCATACTTACATCCTATCCTCGCAACTTTTTCCAAAGCTGAGATTCTGAGATTCATCTTGCTCTAGTCACCAAATGAACTCTACCACATTGGTGGGGTTTAATCAATAGATTAGCTTTAGATGGAATTTAACATTGTGTCCATGCACTCTGTGTGATGACTTTAGCTTGTGCAGAGCTAAAACCGTTAGTCTCGAATCAGTATTATCAATAAGAATAACTCTTGTCCAATTTGGAAACACTGACAGATACTATAAAACTATCTATGAGCGGTTGATGTAGTATTTGCACACTTTCAGATGTAAATAGATACTATAAACGCTTTGTATCAACATCTACTACTCTCTATTCTTTTATTGTTTGAATTTGACTAACTAATCTATATATTAACACACTACCTCCTTACTATAGTTTGACAGTAACAGAACAGTCTAATGGAGGAATTACCTCCATAAATTATATAAATTGCAGCTTAATTTGCTGTTGAGGAATTTCTAATAATAAATGTGGAGGATTTCTTCTCCAAAACCTAAGTTACAGAGTAATAACAGCAGGTTGATACATTACCTTGTGCGTGTCCCGGAATTTACTGATCTCTCTGGAAATCAAGTCTCTCTTGTCATCCTCCATCTCCATGGCATTGATATCCTCCTTACACAAAGAAAATAAAGACAAGAAGCAAAAAAAAAACACTAAGTACTCAACAGGTACTATGAAAAGCTACAAATCTCACAGCATCTACATTATGACAACAATACCTCCTCTTTCTTCTCTTTCCGCTTCTTGTTGCGAGGTTGACTGTCAGGGTCCTGCGAGGGAGCATTGAGCTCACTTGCATACTCTCGGATGAGGACTTCGATTGCCCCCTTCACAACCTGGTCACGACGCAGGGTTTCTTCATCAATAACGTCTTCATCGTCGTTGTCCCCGTTCTTTGACCCACCACTGGCTCCCTATGTGTTACAGACAGAAAAATTAGGCTTATAAATCCAATTTAACAACAATATCATTGATCCGAAATGTTAATCTTTTATTCAGCAGGTGAAAAGTGTACCCCATTGGAACTCCGCTTCTTGGCCTTCCACTCATCTAGCTGGGCCTTGGTCTTGGCGTCTACCTTCACCAACAGCTTCTTATCACCCAAGAGCAACTCGTGCAGAAGTCTGAGAGCTCGTAGAGTTGATTCAGGCTCCTTATACTCACAGAACCCAAAAGCTTCCAGGAGAGGAGCACAGACAGAAAGTTAGTTTAAAGATGATAAAAACATAAACATAACTATCTATAGTGAAAAAATATAATTTTGGATAATAATTTGCATTCAACTTCAATGAGTCTTTCTGTAAATTGGTGCCCAAAAAAACTTTCAAATCTGTAAAAGGTGGTGGGGTGAATACTCTTAAATGGGATTACAATGACTCTATATTGTAGTATCTGGTACAGTAACATGCATTCACATCAAGAGAAGAAGGTTTCAATGTGTTGCGCCCTTTTTACCTTGAAGTTTCCCAGAGGCACCTTGGACCCTTTTCCAGCTTAGAACAATACCACATTTCTGTATTGAAAGAAAACAGGAATCATTTGATTTCACATTACAGATGCTAATATTTAATTAATGATCAATAAATCGCTGATAATGAAGTTGACACAACAGCATTTGTTTATCTCTGAGACATATGTTCCCAGGGATTTGTCAGTGGATATGTGAGATGAGTCACGAGCAGCGACAATCAAAAGCTGTGATGTCGGCATTGTGCAAAGGTTTTGCTGTAAAAAGGGTTTAATAGGGCCCTCACAAAAAATGATTTTCATGATACACGGTGTGGCATACCTTGATGTTGTGTTGGAGGTTTGTGTTGTACAAACTGTTGCTGCCTATTATTTTACCATTCCACTCTCTGAATATCTATACATTTCCTGAATAACAACAGGTGGAATGGGGACATGCTGTCAACTCACCGCTAGAAGCTGTCTGACTAACATGTCAGATGCTTTTTCAGAGATGTTCCCTACAAAAACAGTGGTGGTGGGGCCGCTGCTGTCATCTGTGTCCTTCGCTCTGACGTTAGGCTCCTTCTTCGGAAGCATCGGCTTATGTGTTACAGAAACTGTGGTCGGGACAAGAACCTGCAACAGAAAATTCAATTTTAGGTATTGAAGTGTTTTTGTTGTCGCTCTGAATAAGAGTGACAATAAAAGCAACAAATTACAAGAGTCTGATAATACTTTTAAGGGTAAGTCAAACTGCCTTGGCTGAGCAGCAGACTTTCCCAAAACAAACTGCATGAACTGAGCTAAACTGATAATGCGTCAGAATTATTTATTCAATAGCAGTCAAGGCATAACAGCCGATGTTAAATTGGCGTGCAGTAGGAAGTCCTGTTTCTGACTCACTGCGTTTGTCGGGGCCACGACACCCATATGAACCGGGATCATGGGAGTACCTGAAAATAGAAACAACAAATAATAACGATGTATTAAAGCATACAACTACAGAAAATCATATATTGTTTTGTGGGTGATTACCCAAGGCAATAACCAACCAGGCCTACCAAAAAAATGCTGGCTGCTGTTCTGCCATTTGTTTATGAGATAAGTTTAATTTGCTATTTGACATTTAGTTATTATATTTAGCATATAGATACTCATCTATAACATTCCCCAAACATGTCCAGCTCACTAGCCTTTATGGGTTTATTGGTACATTTTGTTCTTTAAATTAAATTGAAAGATTTTAAGATATTCTATTGGTGTCAACTGGTGTGACGTCAAATCAAAATGCGAGCCCGGCAGCCACAACTTTGATCCAAATACTATGTCACCTTGCTTCTGCAGAGCCAACCAGAATTATTGAAGTGCAAGACAACAAACGAGACCTCCTCACACCTCGGACCCTAGTGTTTGAACTAAAACCCACACAAAGAATCCAGAGGCTGATTTACAAAGTCACACACAGCTGTTTCGGCCGATGTGATGTATTCAATGACGTTACCTGGCGGGACACCCGGGGCAAATCCCGCATACTGAGGAGGTGGGATCCTGGGAGGTAACTGCGGGAGCCCAAGCTGCTGGCGGTTGAGCGGAGGAGGGTAAGACATCCCGAAATACACAGGAACCTAAAACGAAGAAAGGGAGTTCAACCGAAGACCACAGGGAAACATTGTTGACGCTTTTCAGGGGTTAAATTGGGTAATGTCAAGTTAATCATAGTACTACATTTTTACCATGGATATCGCAGCTAACTAGGTGTGATAGTTGCTTAATCGAAAAGTGGGCTTCCTCCACGTTTGACGTTAACTAGCTAAAGTAGCTCGAGCTAGCTAGCAGATACTGTGTGGCCTTGCTAGTTCGCGTTAGCTGCAGCGGTCATGTGAGAATTTACTCACCTGTTATCAAGTGTAAAATAAAGCCCCGCGTCTGATAATACTATGGTTTATCAGAGTAAGAGCCCATTAAATACGGTCAACAGAAAAACGTAACGCTATAGATTAGCGTTATAATTGCCACCGGCGCGCAGCAAGAACACCTATGGATACAAATAACTGGGACCTATTCTTTTCGAAATGAATCATGGGATAGCGCTGCATGGAGTTGGTTTTGTTGCCCTAAGTTAAGTCTCTCAGGCAGTTCTTTTTTATGTAAGAATGTATGTTTTTTTCCCACACAGACAGACACATAACCAGACAGCATAGACATTACCAAATACAGAAGAAGAAGAAAGTAAACGTACATGGGAATTACGTTCTATAAATTTTTGCATACATGTCAAAAGGAAAGGAATAGCGGGCACCCTTTATGCAGCAAACCAACCAGGAAAATGATCAAGGATGGTTGCCAAATATTATTAAAAGAAGTTTTGATTACCGTTTAATGTGGGACTGAGGTGTTCCATCTGACAAACCTCTCTGTAACACTATGTGAATGAGGGAGGTTTCTCCTTGATTCATTTGAACATAATGCATCACCTTGCTATAAGCATAGGTTTACCATTAAAGTCAGCTTGAAGAAAGATAACTGCCCTATGTATAGATAGATAGATATATAGATAGAAACACATTACAATATTAAATTAACTAACAAACAACAGTAGTGCAAAGATGGAGCCAAACAAACAACAGTGTAAAGGTGTTATAGTTGAGTGATTGATTTGGCCAGAGGTGATTTATTGTAAAGTGTTATAGCAATGGGCATAAGTGACCTCCTGTATCTGTCCTTGTGACAGTCGGTTTCAGTCAGAAGAACCAAGAATGCAACCCCTGACATACGTGTTAAATCAAATAGTAGTGTGACCTAAATTGGAGTAAGAGGGGATATTTGTATACATCCTGGGGAAAGTTCTGCCTGACAGGCGTCACTCAGGGCACGAAAATCCCTTTTCCTTATTAAATTATCGGTATTCTCCATTTGCAACGCTTGGTGGCGCCAAATACAATGTCAGTATCAGCCCGTTCCGCGCATGTGCGGGAGCGACTTGCGGGAAGACCCGCCCTGTCTCTGATGCGCTAGAGCCGCACTGACGCCAACCGGCAATCCGGGAAGAGCGACTCAGCCACGGCCGCTCACGTTTTGTTCCTGTAAACCGAAGGAAGACTACTCGGTCCGAACAACAGTTTTTATTGACAAGTTTCGTAAATTCACTTCTGATCATTTTTGAGGCAATAAATCAACTGTGTGCATTTTACATTTCACTCTATGGGTGATATTTTAGTTTATGTTTTACTCTAATGTGCTTGATTAAAAACAGGATTAATGGGATGGAACCAAACCATATATTCCACAATTATTTCCCTGTGCAATGCCACATATAATTTGTAATATAGCTTTTGCCAAGTTAATTCAAGTTAAAAGGCACAATGAGGAGGATCTTCCCCAAAATAACAAAACGTAGTAGATTCTGAAAAAGTAATTATCTGATTAAGAATAAGTAAATCCGAATCTGACCAGGCATCTGCACATTTTCCACATTTGTCACTACAGAGGCTTCAGTCAATACCAAAAGTGTGTTGAATTTCAACTCTTATAAAAGGAAAGAATGTTCAATATATTCAATACACCCAATTGTAAATATCCATGCTCCCTTTTTATTGCACTCTGTTTCATGTTTATCGTTAAATGTTTTTTGTTAAATGTTTTGCACCTCCCACCAGGACAAATTTCTTGTATGTGTAAACTTACTTGGCAATAAATGGTTCAGATTCTGATTAATTAACAAAAAGTAATACAAATAAATAAAAGGGTTAGAATTGTAAAAGGGAAAAGGAGATCCTTCTTCTTGTTGTGATTTCCTGATTTCCATCACTGATACTAAGCTTTGAATAAAAGTTTGTCTTATTGTTATGTTACACTCAGTCTCACCATCACTGATTCATCTGATCGGGAGAGGAGACCCCTAATCAATACCTATGACAGCCATTTGTATTTCAACAGAAAAAAAGATGACATCAGGAGGTGTTATCGGCTTCTCACCATGTTTCTCTTCTCCTGTCGGAGGTTTTCCAGCTTGTTTCCCAGCTGCGGTTTGTTTCTCAGCCAATCGTTTTGACCTTGTTTTGCCCCCGAGAGTAACTTCCCTGCTTCTGAATTCTGCACAAACGCACAGACAAAAGTTAAAGTAACTAAAATAAAAACGCTTACAATTTTCGAACAGTTGGATATTTTGAGATGTATATGCTTGTATTGCTGAGAGTTGGATGAGAGGATTGCGCATGTGTCTGTAGATATGAAGCTATACTGCCAAGAGCTGCTTAGCTTAGCATAAAGACTGGAAATGTGGAGAAACAGCTAGCATGGCTCTGTCTCATGGGAAAAACTATACCAGCACCTCTAACAGCTCCCTGATTAACATGTTTTAGCTCCTTTATTTAATCTCTGCAAAAAAGTGTACAATGACAAGTTGTGATTTTACAGAGCCAGGCTAGCTGTTTCATTTACTGTACAGACAAGAGAGTGGTATCAATCTTCTCATTTAACTCTGCAAAAAGAATATTATAATTTTAACTTGGACAATTAAACAGCCGTGCAATACTGCAAATACACTGTACATTTCAAGAACTATTCATATTTAAGTCTTCTTAAAACATGTAATAGACCCCACTTCTCAGGCTATATATATAGTAGCATTATGTACATACTTTACAATTTACATAGTCCGTTGTTAAGATTTTGTCTTGGTCCTTTGTATTACTTACAACTAAGCAGTGACATCTGTGAGGTTAAAGATTAAACTGAGTCGTACAACAGCCTCAAAATCTAAAAATTAAACTGATGGAGGTAAATCAGCAAACATTAACTCACAGTATCTTCTACTCAGGGTTGAATCAATCATAACAATTCACAACTACTCAGCGAAGGAAGAGCGTGTGAAAGAAACGGCTTACCTTCTTCATTAAGTCGCTGTGGCCTCCATAAGTATGTGTAACTACTTGCAGGCTGCTTAAATTGAGTGCTTCTGCATGCTAATTTAGGTATTTTCCACTAATCTAAGATAATTTACATATGATTTTAGAAAATGAATTGCAAGGTTTTATCAAGTATCTAGTTCAAATTGGCTGTGCCTCCAACAGATATCTTTAAACCCTACTTCCACATTAGTGCTTTTGACTCGTCAAGTAGCCTACATTTAGCTAATTAGGATCAGAATCAGAATCAGAATCAGAAACCGTTTATTAGCCAGGAATGTTTTCACACAAACAAGGAATTTTTTGAGGCGGAAGGTGCATACATTGGACATGGACATGGGACGTAAGACGAGACAAACAACAATCAACAATCAACGAAAACTATAGATAGATAGATAAATAGATAGATAGATCAGAAGAATCAGAATCAGAAACCGTTTATTTAGATAGATGTATACTTTATTCATCCCCAAGGGGGAATTAGTTTGTCACAGTAGCAAGCAACTTACATAGAAGACACAAAAAAGACACAAAAGAAATATCAGGAATGCAAAATACTCAATAAATACAACAAAACAGCAGAGCGTATTAATTTAGGAAATTAAACAATAAAGAAAGTGCAAAAATGGATGGAATTAATGGTGTTTTTATAGTGTGATGTAGCTACAACTTATGTAAAAGGACTACATAGGCGTCCTTCTTTAGCCAAATGATAGCAGGACAGTATTGGGCATATAGGGCTCCTGTTTGAATACCCTACATGAGGTTACATGTAAAGATATGTGTTGTGGCTGGGACAAACAACAAGTTGACAAACAACTAGGTCAAATGCGACCGGGTCCGTGTACGGACCGGACACGGACCCGATAGTGTAAACAAGCCTGTTACCCCGATTTAGCTGCAATCTCTGGAAATTTCCACTGAGATGAGACTGCAGTAAAGCGTTTCACAAACGAAAAGCACCTGATCCCACCCTAGTTGGCAGGCCACGCCCACAGAGCGCACCCACTTATTTCGCCGCCTCCCATTGGCTACTCCGAAGGTGTGTCACTCACCCTGGCGCTAGTCGCTGTACATGAAACAGGACACCCTGCCGCTAATACAAGTTTAACTGCCCATAAACGCGGAGCACATTTATAATTCAGAATGCTTCAATGTCGCTGAGAAAAAAAGAAAAGTAAGGTTTAATGATCTACTATTCCTCCCAGGTCCTCCTCTTCACCAGCTCATGAATATTAAGTAGCGTTAGGAGCAATAAGACCAGCCTCCTGCGCCAGCGCGGTCACATTCATCAGGGCAACATCTACAGCGCTTTCATCAGACTTTTTTGGGCGGTGTCTGGGATCGCACTGATTTGGCTGGGACGATTCGGATTGTTGTTGTTTTAAAGAGGAAAAAGAAAAATGGCTTTGAGAGGACCTCTATCCCGTCTTCTCAGACCTCAACTCGGCCACACGTGCCACCAAAGCCGAGCTCAGTCCGTGGCGGTGCTGGGAGCTCCGTTTTCAAGAGGACAGGTAAGAATAGCTTTAGTCCACTTGTTTATTATTATTATTTTTAATCTTAATTTTCAAGTAACTGAATTAACTTGTTCCCCGTTTTATTTCAACGCAGAAAAGAGGAGGCGTGGAGCACGGCCCTAAAGTCATCAGAGATGCGGGTCTCATCGAGAGGCTCTCCGGTTTAGGTAGGTGAGAAAACGGGGATAATACAGAAGGAGCAGCCGGCACAGCTGCGTTACGTAACACCGGATGGGTGTAACAAGCAGTTCGCCCTGGCAGCGATCAGACAGATTTAGCCGTCTTTTTGTCCTTTCAGCCGGCCAGTTACATCACCCGGAGGCTGTAAATATAAACATCCGACATGTAGCCTAGGAAAGGCGCACGTGCTGTGGAGAACAAAGTGATCGCGGCTTTCCTTTTTATTTGTTGTGTTGGAATATTACAAGGACAGAACATTAAGGCATTTAAATGGAGTGTAAATCCCCATTTAGTAACACAAACCAGTTTTGTTTGTGTATATTTAGTTTTGCAAGAAGTAGAACGATCAAACAATGGCGACTACAGTTTCATTCAGTCCCCGCGGGGACATCTCCTAAAACGATTGCCGGTGCAAGGGCGAGACTAGCATGAAGTGGCGCTACTGTGGGTCGACACGCGTGAGAGTGTCTCTTTTGTACATGTTTGATCCACTCCGGTTGCCACATGTCTGTCTGGCTTAGTCATTCTTGTGACCGGCTCATGGTGTGAAGGGCGCAGAAAGAGGACAGGCTGCGGATGTATTTCCACTCTGTCGTCACCACAGTCTCCCCCCACAACATGTAGCCCAATAAACAACTCTGTTTTTTTGTTATTGAAATCTTCCGTTGTCAACCGAAAGCTCTCACGCGGGAGTAGCGGGCTGTCTTTGAAAGAGGACACCTCAGACGGAAAGAATCCGTTATTCCTTTAAGCGGGTCACCGGGTTTGTTGTTGGACAGGTCACGCCTACACATAACGTAACTAAAAGGAGATTTAAGATACTGGTGACTGTCACGAAAGGAACGTTAAAAAAAAGAGTCATAAGTCAGCCAGCCAAGGATACGTAGTCTCTTTTGAATACCAAGGACACGCTGCAGATTGATTTGGTACTAAATCATAAAATGGGTACATAAAGTACAGCAAAAAATTATATATTTTATATATATATATATATATATATATATTACACACACACACACACACACACACACTTATGTATAATCTTGACAAATGCCAATTTTTAAGTGAGCCTAAAAGTAGTTTCTTTACATTTCTCCTTTAATCCTGCCTACTAGTATTTTTTTTTTTTTATACTACAAGAAAAGGAAAAATACTATGGCCTTTGAAAAGGTCCAGGAGATCCTCAAGTGTTGCCTGTTGACTCCACAGAGGATTTAAACTTGTATGTTAAGGTTACTATAAATATACGCTTTACCACAGTCAAAGTATAAATATCATTACACCACTGTGGAGGGGAACACACTTACTTTAAACTCACTGCTGCACCTTCCATGACACAATATTAAAAATTACTCTTCATACACTCGATTATATAGGTGTGTGACAGCGGGACAAACAGGATCTCCGGTGTTACAGTAAACCGGTGTGAGCGTTGCAGCATTTGTAATGTCACGTTTGGTCCCTGAGATCCCCGAGCAAGCTTTTATTAGACATGCATATATTTTCCTGCAGTGTATGGCGGTCAACTATAACACATTCTCCATGAAGATAACAGCTCCTAATATGTTGAAATATTTATTTACAGTTCTGTCCCACCAGAATACAGAAAACTGAATAAAATCCATTTGGGATTTCTGATATATTTTGAAAGTGACTTCTTTGCTATTCAATTATTCAGCAAGCTGCTGCTATGACCTACTTTTTTAATTGTTATTGTCACGCAGTAGATGCTCCCTGTTGCATCAAGACAGGGGCTATTCCTGTCCTGGCTAGGAATAGTAATGAACCGCATTGGTTCCCCTTAGATCAGCAGAGTAACGCCTCACTGCCATCAAGGATCACATTGCCAGATGAACCCCCCAATATGGCAGATCACATCACTTGTTTACTTCGCAGTCAATGTCCTAAAGCGGTGGAAATGTTTCGGTCTTCAGTGCAGGGTCTACTCGGCGCAGGGCGACTGCGCGGCTGAAACTTGAGCTGACGTGGGAAATGGGGCAAGTGGAAAGTGCTCAGTCACTAATGTTCTGCTGGCGTTGAATGAATCGGCCTCCTCAGCCTGCAAGGTAGACATACGTGTGTTTAAAAATCGAGGAAAGCTACGGATTTGTCGGCTTTTCAACCGAAGCGGTGCACCTGCAGTATTTAAAGCACAAATGTTTCCTCAAAACAGACGGCAGGGCAGTGTCCTCACAATTGACAGATTGTCATCCAGGTTCAATGCAACAGCCAGTGTGTCCACCAACAGTCGTATGTTCTGGTGTAAAAACTCTGAACCCTTTCTTTCACTTGTAAACTTCACCAAAAGAGTGACTCTGCTAAATGCCTTAAGCCTTTTCCCCATTATGAAGGGATTCAGAGTGCGTCTGCATCTTAATTTTCTTTTGAAAACTATTGAAATGAAAGTGTTTTTAATCGATGGACCCTTCTTTGTGTTTAGACTACTCTGTCCACGACTTTGGCGACCTCAACTTCCATTACCTTGAGAAGGACGAACCCTACATGGACGTCAAGTTCCCTCGCACTGTGGGCGCGGCAAATAAAATGGTGTCTGGCGCAGTGAGCAGAGCAGTCGGCGCTGGACACAACCTCGTCTTGCTTGGAGGTGATCACAGGTAATTTTGTCATAAAAAGTATACAGCAGTACAGTATTTAAGTGCCCAAAGGCGTCTATGTCATTTTACTATACGTGTGCAAATAAATTCTCTCGTCCTCTGAATTCAACGGATACAAACACAAGCTATTTATAAGACTGTCCTTCTCATTTCAAAGCCTTGCTATTGGATCGGTGGCAGGCCATGCCCAGCAGTGTCCTGACCTGTGTCTCATCTGGGTCGATGCTCATGCTGACATAAACACGCCGATGTCTTCTCCATCAGGAAACCTTCACGGCCAACCTGTGGCATTCATGCTCAAAGAGCTGCAAGACAAGGTGAACCCTCCTCAAAACAAGCAACTATAACTTGATAATACATTTTATTAAGGAAGAGCTACTCGACGACACTTCACAAAGGGGGATAAAATAGATAAAGTAAAACGGTTAGGTTAAAAGCAGACTTTAAAAAGTGTATTTTAAGGGCTTTCATTTGACTTGTTTTGATGAAGGTAGAGCATATCTAACGTACAGCTAAAACTAGAAACCTGCAATTTCTTGCCTCGGGCCGAACAGCGCCTCTTACCTGTGACTATAATCACAACACGTCCCAGTCTGCAACACTGACACAACGTCCTCTTATGCAACACTGACACAACGTCCTCTTATGCAAACATGGACGGGTTATGATATAATGGACTTCTGTGCACTGACGTGTAAAGGCAGCCCAGTGACATAAAATATATATATTTTTTTTAATGAAAATTTATACAAATCATCTAATGGTGGACTTTTTTCCTTCTGTACCTACACGTGTGTGTGTGTGTGTATATGTATATATATATATATATATATATATATATATATATATAAACCAATAGCCATCATTAATTTTACTGCTTTTTTCTGCTGTAGCATGTAAAAAGGCCTACAGCCAAGAGATTCAAACTGGGCAACAATTAAGTATATTATCATGAAGATGTGATAATATCATGAGATATATATCTATCTATCTCTCTCTATCTCAATCTGTCCACCACAGATGCCAGATATCCCAGGCTTCTCCTGGACAAAGCCGTTCCTTTCCTCGAGGGATCTGGTCTACATCGGGCTGCGGGATGTTGACCCCGGAGAGCAGTAAGCACACACCATCAACCTTTACCTAATGTGGTTGATATTAACTTCATTCTCCCTAAACGCACTGTGGAAATGGTTCCTGATGTTTCTGATTTTGTTTATTACAGCCACATCCTGAAGGACCTGGGTATCCAGTACTTCACCATGAGGGATATCGACAGACTCGGCATCCAAAGGGTCATGGAAGTCTCTCTTGACCATCTTTTGTCAAGGTAACAGATTATACTCCCTTACTGTTCAACATTTTAACATGTTTAATAGTTAATTATTGCTCATGTCGGCGTTGACATGAACCTCAAATTCACACTTTAATTGTGTCACCTTGAACAGAAAACAGCGACCGATCCACTTGAGCTTCGACGTCGACGCATTCGACCCATCTTTGGCTCCGGCCACAGGAACACCAGTGAATGGTGGTTTGACCTACAGGGAAGGAATCTACATCACAGAGGAAATCCATAACACAGGTACAGATTACCACAAACATGGTCGCATCATCCTAAAGAGGCAGCTTCACATAAGCTTATATAGTCTGTTTTCATTTCTCTCCTTGGAGCTCTTTTATCGTCACGTTTTAGTGTCTAACTTGTGACTGTGTTCAGGTCTGCTGTCAGCCATGGACCTGGTGGAGGTAAATCCAATGCTGGGGGCCACCCCTGAAGCGGTGGAGGCCACAGCCTCGCTAGCGGTGGACGTCATCGCTTCGTCTCTGGGACAGACGAGAGAAGGCGCTCGCGTATCCATCGACGAGATTCCCTCTGTGAAGGTCGACACAGAGCAGCTTCGCCTCTGAGAGCACGAAGCACAGCTTTGAACTTTACCGGCATCATCCCTGCTGAGCATTCCACAATTCTGAATACAAGACTGTAAAGACTGAATCGAATAGTAGCTAAAACTGTTTTGTTTTTACGTTTTATGAAGACTAACTTGTGTCTGAATTCATTAATCTTCAAAAAGGGCTTTACAGATTTTTAGGTAAAAAGTTCACATTGATAATGCTCAGACTAAAGTATTGCTGGTTATACTGTTAATTTAAAACAGCAATACTAATCCATTTGGCTCCTGTATCTAATAAGTTAAGTGTTAGTTGACAGTTGCCACATATTTATTAAGCGTTTGGAGAATGAACCTGCCTCGGAGGTATGATGAACTAAGTTTGATTTAGTTTGAAGCCCACCGTCTAACGTGGACTCTCACAACTGTTTTGTGGCTGTGTCAGTTACTAAAAACTAGAAATGATGTGTTTGCACTTTGGACCAGCTGTGGTTACTGTATTTTCTTTAGAGTTTACTTTTGTATTTTCACTATGAACCTAGCAGTACATGTATTATCATCCAGCTTTGATTCAAAATGCTGGAAAAATAATACTTTGCATTTAGGTTTGACCTGATCCAATGTTTGACTTGAGGCCACTGAACGACTCCGGTCCTTGCAACAAAGAGTGTATACAGTATTTTGGTCTTCCATAAATGTGATGGCATTTTTTTATCTGTGTAAATGTGTCGTATTTTCTCTGAAGTTAGTTGTAGTAATAAAATAGAATGAAACAAAGTACAAAGTAAACTGAGGCTGATGAAAATGCCATTAGATGTCCTAAACCAGAGAGTTGGACAAAATAACTTTGACCTGATGGGGCAAAAACTAGACTATCTGCAAAGTTGCAATTTTGGGGCTCGACGGAAAGGGTTGCCTTTTGTTTCCATCGGTGGAAATCACTTAACATAAATAAGTGACAGCAAACACCCAAATGTTCACCACGAAACATATGTTTAAAAAAAGTATTTGTTGCATTTAAATATTGCTGCTACAGTCAGATGGGGATCAGAACGCGGCACGTGGGTTTACTTGCAAGCACACAGGCATCAATTTTAGAGACAACGTGATGGAAATTAATTAGTTTAACTGTGCGTTGAAAAGTTCAGACAAACCCGTTAACATCGTGAAATGTGCAAATTTCATTCAACACTCAAAGAACCAGAGGAACGGGACGAAAAAGTCTTGGGGGGTCAAGTATTCATGGCATCTTTAAGCTGGACGGCAAGTTATACTGCAAAGCCTTCACAACATACACATGACATGTAAACATGTCACACTTTCATTATTAAGCTTACTTTGTACCTGCATAGTATCTTAATTACTCATAAGGTGACAAAAAAATGGCAACCATGTTTCCTCTTTTGGCAAACAAGTTTGCAACCACTGTTTAGTTAGTGGTGCACCCGGAATTCATTCTGAATTGACGTTGAGTGCGTTTACCAAATTTCTTGGCCATCCATCCAATAGTTCAGATATTTCACAAAAAAACCTCAGTGTTGTGCAAACATTACAGTAAGAGGATCACCTAAGTCAGTAGGGTCCATCCTCAGGGAACAAGGAATGTCTTTACCAAATGTCATGGCAATCGCTGCTATGTGTAGAGCCCCGAGCAAGGCTGAAAAATGATGCAGATAGATGAAAGAAATAATAGCCAATGTTTCGACTGGTATAAATTGTTATCAGTGTTGCTGGCATAGTTAGAGTAATGTTTAAATTAGTTTCAATTGTATCACATAAAATATTTGCTGTTAGTAACAGCACAAACGTATTTGTTGAAGGGAAAAGCAAAACCAGATTCACACGTTTCTTTTGACTCCACCCCCACCTGATCCACACAAGCAGGTCAGCAAACATGTTTTTGTACTTGGCAACACTCAAGGAAGGCATGATATCTATGCGGAAGAAAAACATTGTGGCAGATGTTCCACTTCAGGAACACGACACTAAGAATAACCTTATCGTTATTATTTAAGAATTCATTTCATAGTAACAGGTGCTGTTTACCCAGCACTAACCTGGTCTGGGGCTTCAGCCTGTAACACATTTTGGTGACGTCGGCTCCACAGCGGATGTGTGTGCCGTCCCTGAAAATACTAGATACATTGCAAAACGAGGTTTAAGATTAGCTTTAATGATGTAGAGATAATCAAATGAGGAATACTGAAGCTTTTTCTCAGATTGATTTTTGTATTATACAGCGATTAGACAACATTATTAACTGTTACGGTGCGTGTATTAAGAGTTTACACACATTTCTAATTCACATCTCTGACTGACAAAATTTGGCCTCAGTACTCAGAATTGGAATAATGAGCTAAATACAACCATTTGGATACGGGGACATGATGACACAACAACAACATTCTACTGGTGCCATTTCATCAAATACTGTTGTTTAGTATTTTAAAAGATAATGGCACAATACAATTGTCTCGAAATCTAATAATTAAGTATCCCCTTCTGAGAATGTGTAAACCTGCCAGAACTGCATAGCAAATGTCTATCAGTGACATTTCAAAAAGGGACAGTGAAGGGAGAATCTACACATGCAGAAGAAAGTCGATCGTACTGGAGTTTGAATAAATCCTGACAGAACATCCGTACTGAGGCCGGAAGCAGGCAGCACACAAGTCCATAACATCATCCTGCAGGGCATCAACGGCATAAACAGTCTAATTAAGCAGTGCAACTCTCAGGTCACAGTTTATGCGTGGAGTTTCTGTAAGTTTGGTCCATTAGCAGGTTCAACAATTAGTCATTCTTGTCGAATTAACTTCGTCCACCAGTGGACAGAGTCCCCCGTCGGTAAAGGTTCACTTTAGGACTGAACCTTCTCAATGTCCTTATTTACTCACAGAAACAGGTGGCTGAATGCAGCAGAGGAGCATTATTGCTACTTGATAGTCAGCGGAGACAGATGTAGAGAGTCTGGGTTTTCCCTGGATCCAGAGCGTACGTTTGTTTTTCAAATGATTTAGTTTGCTCATCGTCGGAAGAACTTCAGATAAATCACGGCACCCAGAATGGCCAACTCCATTAAAATGATGACACCTAACAGCAACTTGTTCGTCACCAGCCTACAGGACAAAACAAGATGAAAGTCAACAATAAACAGAGGGTCATCATTCCATAAACATTGATGATTAATCGAGAACATTTTTATGGATTAAACAATTATTTGGTTAATTGAGAATATTTAGGTTAATCAGCTCGATAACAAAACAAACAAACTCATTAGTTGTCCAATCACCAGTATGGTATTCAGAAATGCATTAATCAGCCAATCAGAATATTTTATTTTTCACCAAAGCCATGTTTTAGTATAATCAATGTGGTTTGTTAATACAGAATAACTTTATACAAGCTAGCTACAGAGACAGAAAGACCTCACATCCGGGAAAAAGGCTGATAAAAGAACGGAATAGATCAAACTGACTCTTAGTATCCAATCATTTAGTCCATCGATAAAAAAAAAAAAAAAAACACTTCACCATCCTCAGGGGTAGAAACTTACCGGCGTGACATGGCCCGAAGAATTTTTCTACTCCGACTGAGGTTCTCTCCGGTATCCACCAACTTCGAAATAAACAAAAAAACAGATTAGATTTAACAAAATGGCCTGAAAACAACAAAGTCCTTTACTTCTCCTTATATTAAAGTTATAAAATTAATCTAACTAATATAGGTCATATTGACCCAAATCTGAGTTGCACCACTGAAACAAGTGACTAAACTGCCGAACAAACAGTATCAACCCTCAACGGATTAAAACTAATGGAGCATCACAATTCCATCCCGTGCAGTAGCATAGAAACGGTCCACAGCTCACTCTGTTTCTGGTGCGGTCCAGCTGCTCCCTCTGCCCTCCCAGCTCCTCGATGATATCTGTGCCGATCTGATCCGTCTCAGCTGCGATGCGCTGACTCCGTTCAATACTCTGGGTGGCATTGGTCAGAGAGTCCGTGCCCTGGAGCAGCAACGCTCTCTGGGATTGCTGCTGTGTCTGCATTAGGTGGGCAAAAATGGCAAACCAACCAGAGTAAATTATATATTTTGTGACAGAGGAGCAAAAAATAAAATAAAATATCAGCTATTTTTACTCCTGAGAAAACCAGTGTGCCAACCTTCCTTCAAACTTAAAAAAAAAATTCAATTTATTGATTTCCTGCACTTCTACAGAATGTGTTTGTACAAAAAGGAGATGTGCGCTTCTTGCTCTCAATCTGTGAGACTGAAAACCAAAAGATACATTTTCTACTTGGATAGCTGAAATATTTCCTTTGAAGTTTGATAACCCTCATAACGAGATGAGACCGTGCTCAAAACAGTATTTATAACATATCAAAGTCGACAGCCACACACTCACACTTTGATGGTTTTGTGATGAATAGATGGCCTGATGACTGCCCTCTGATGTCTGGAAAGACGAACCAAAGCCAGGAGCAGAGTTTTTCATGTCCCTCTGCAGCTTGCCCAGATCCCGGCGGTACATGCGCAGCTTGGTACTCATTGCATTTCGGTAGGTGGAAGGTGCCGCACGCAGCTCTTCTTCCATTCCTTGTAACTGGACATGGAAAAAGAAAATTGCTTGTGAACCCATTAGCGGAGACGTATGCAGAGAACATTGAAGAAACAACTAGATTAGGTTATGCGCTTTTTAATCCCTGGTTACCAAAATGGACCAGATTCTCACTAGTTCCACTACCAGTAAAAATAGTTAAGGCCCCAGAAGAAGCAAATATTTAAAACTTACATTTAGTCTACGTCCCCACAGTGTTGCATGACAGGAGAGAATACTGTTGGAACTTCGCTTCTGAATTTGTTTTCAAGTCGAGAAAAGAGTAAGTGACCATCGCTCGTTATTGAAACACAATGGCGCTCTAAATATTGTGGGAACCAGTTTTTCTTTGAGCCCTCTACAGTCTACTCAGTAGCTACATTGACTGGGTTTGAACTGTGATTTGTCGTACCATAGTATGTTCAGCTCATATTCCCTGATCCAGTTCCAATAGTAGTAAACTTAGTAAATCTTCTATTGTGATGTTTGAATAATAGCTTTGCTTAAGCAACCTACCTGATCATATTCCAGTTTCTTCGAGGCATTTTGTACACTTAGCACTGAAAGAGGAACCTCATCTGCACACATTTTGATGCCAAGCTTTCAGTTTCTTTTACCAATGACTGGTGATTTCTTTTATTCTGATTGAACTGTTGTCTCTTTCTGCCCGTTACATTGTCAGTGTGGTGTAATGGTAAAATATATCCTGCCATAGTCTCAAGATTGGGAGGCCCAAATACTCCCAGTGGAGACACAAACCAGGTTCCCAGTCAATTATTTTGAAATACTGCTGCTTTCTCCTCAAGGCCGAATACAGAACGAGGGTGAATAGATAAGTCTGCACCTGCTGATAAATTTAATTAATAGTTGGAACAAGAACATAAGACTTGGTTGTGTGACTCATATTATGGTTTTCTTCTAAGTGTGCTGCTCATTTTCATTGGTTGTCTTAACTTCATCTGACGGACAGGGAAGGAACCTTTAAATATCAAGGAACGGACAGAAGTCCGTGTGAGTCCTTTCCACTGTCACTGTGATACGTGCCTGTGTAAACTGCTCCCCGCTTGCAAGCAATAAAGAATCACTCTTTACAACTTGTGTTCCAGAAGACTTTTTTGTCTGTTCATTAGAAAGCTCAAATTACAATTCTCAACTCTTCTGCCTCTGCCCCAGTGACCAAGAGATAATTTCCCCATCACAGTGGTTAAACAATCATACAATGCTGTGTTCTCCACACATACAAAACATTCATTTTTTGTATTGCAAACCAGTCTTCCAAAAAAGCATCAATTAGGACTGTCTGCAACCTTAAAAGACAATTCAAACATATAGAGCAGCCCTGTCCAGATTTTGTGTCTGGTCTCAGATTAAAAACTTTTGAACGATAATGCATGTTTATCTTTGTTGTCCCTGTTTGTAGCTATATTTCTATGTATGTCTTCCTGTAAATTGTTCCTGGAACTACATTGAGGACAACTCCAAACATATAAGTTAAAGTTATTTGGCCAGAAAAACTGCTTCTGATCCTGTGTCAACATCTTAAACCGTTTAAGTCAGAAAAAGCAGGCCCATTGCCCCAAAATGTCTGCTAACTTCGTTGTGAGTGACGTTGCGTGAAGCTTTAATTGAAGGGCGTATCGTTAGCTAGCACACAAACAAACAAACAAGCAAACAGGAGCGCGGCTCACCACTTCATCAGCCTCCCCCTGTCTCTCATCGAAGGTCCTCACCAACCTCTTCCTTTCCTCTGTGGACACAAATACATTTTCAGTTTCACAGCACAGGTGACATCCTTTGAGACGTATTGTAGTACCGTTAGCCAGCACAAGCTGGTGAAACAACATGGACTGTTTACCTCCGTGACATTTCAGAGAGCTCTCTGGCATTAGCTTGAGCTCCTCATACAGTGATTTATAGATTTCTTGCAGTTTCTCGAATTCCTCCGACGACGACATTTTGATGCCTTATAAAACAAAAAGCTGTCTTTCCTGGAGAAGCTACTTGGTCTTTTGTCGTAAAGTGCAACACTAATCACCGACACATGAACTTTAAGTTAATCTACTGTTTTGCTTTCACGTTAATCAGGTTCCCGGGACTTCCGCATGATGGACCTCGTGATCCAGTGTCTAAAACGCCAGACCAAAAGTCAAACACAACCATGGTTGTTTTTTTAAAACAAGAAATAACAGGCTAAAAGTAACATTGCAAATAAAAAAATACAGCATGCAACAATGATGGCAAATATAGGTAAACCACGATTTAAAAATCACCCCGATAACAATTCTACTCAGGCACTAGGCAGACAGCTTTCCCAGCGCCTTCTTGGAAATGAAGTTTTGAGACACTACTACTTCTTCTAAATGTACACTACAACAATTTATTTATATTGTTTATTTAATGGATAAAACAAATGTACCTTTAATGCAATTCTTTTTTGGGAATTGTATTATTTTTCCAATTTCGATATTGATGCATTTATTTGTTTTGTTTCATGATTATGTCTGGCTTTTGTTAGTTTCTTTTTATTGTTTGTTTGTATTATTCTTGATAGTAATGAAGTTATTTTTCCTAAAAGCAGTTGCATCTTAAATTAACAATTAGAAACATAATAATCTACTTGTCTTCAGTTATTTAATTGCCTACAATTGTTTTTATTATATAAATTAGCCCATTTAAATAATTCAAATGTCATAACATGGGTGTGCTCTTAATGTAAAAATACTAAAGATAACTATAACTATATAACTATATATTCTTTTTATTTTATTGCCAGGCTGTAAAAACTACAACCCCCATGATTCGGTTCGCGGTGTCGCTTTCACCCCTCGCTACGCTCTGCACCGCTTTCTGCGTTGACATCAGCTGTTCTGCCTACAGAGCAGTGGCGTCCTGCTGGAGGAGACGGAAAAGCGCACATCCGTGGTATGATGTTGCTTTTATTAATTGTCGCGGGCCTTGGAGTGGTGACGTTACTGGTGATTTTATTTGCGCCACACATCAGGTAAGCGGCAATTAACGCGCTCATTCAATTCTCACAGAAATCCAGCGTTTACCACATCACGTATATGTTGCTACTTGGTTGACAGGGCATCACATTGCACTGATGTAATCATTACGATGAGATTAATTTACATTACATAAAATACTGTCCGTCCAGTTAACTCAACTGATCGACATTTGACAGGTTTATTATTACTATTATTATCATTATTTTCATCAGTTCACACGACGCTGACTGATATTTCAAGCAGAAAATCAATGACTACAGAATGATGGAGCTGTGGGAGTTTTTGCACAGAGATGAACCGGGAGTCCATCTGAGCGGCTCGGGCCTATCAGCAGGCTGAGCGTAGGAGGAGTTATATCTGTATGCATGACTCCAACAGAGGGATTGGTTGTGGGGCGGCCCTGCTCAGTGGCGTGGGTCGCATGACTTGACGCTCAGCACTGTTCATTTTCCAAGTTTTCTCTGTGAATAATTAAGCCAGGCTGTCCATATGTCCAATCCTAACGAGGACATCACTCACACTGCCTGCAGAAGGGGCTGCTCGTCATGCAAATGCACAAAGCTGTCAGCTGTGATTCAATGTCCAGAGTATTAATCAGTGGTCACTGTGTGTTAACAGAAAATATGCAGCAGGAGGAGTGTGCAGGTCCACAGTTAGTCTGGATGGGAAGACAGTCCTCATCACTGGGGCCAACACAGGGATCGGGAAGGAGACTGCCCTGGAACTGGCAGTGCGAGGTGACTTTTTGGTTTTACGTTCAGACACACACAGCAGAGCACAACAACTCTTTACATCCATGCCCCTGACAATAAGCGAAAAACAGGTGCCTCTGTAGGGCTACCCAATTGAAATCAGTATGTTTCATATTATATTATGTATCCCATATTCTCATACAATTTATGCACACACACACACACACCTTATTGTTGACCCACCAATGAATCACGTTTCTTTCATTTAAAAATCACAATTTGCTCGAGAAACCCAATGTGTCACATGATATTATCACATCTTCATGATAATATACTTAATTGTTGCCCAGTTTGAATCTCTTGGCTGTAGGCCTTTTTACATGCTACAGCAGAAAAAAGCAGTAAAATGAATGATGGCTATTGGTATTGTATTGTGCGTGCTGGCTCACTGTCACGACTCACTTGAATAGAACAAAAACCTTGGTAGTGCTTTTAGTGACAGCTGGGATCTTCCTACTATGACAAGTCAAAATGTCTGCTGTGAAGACGATAACATGGATCTTACTACAAGTGTTATATTTGTGTATGTCACATTAAATCATCGGTTGCCCTTGTCATTGAGAGATGATGCTTGATGGTTGGCTAATGTTGTTGGTGACCCGCTGTAGGACCGGGCCTTCATTTTGATTTCAACACCATGCTAAGATGTTCTGTATAATATAACGTGTAATACTTTTAAATAAGCAGGCTCATCTAAAGCTTTTATTTATAAAAAAAAAAAATACATATTAAAAAGGAGATTTAAATCAAACTCAACAATGTCAACCAAAGATCTTAACCCTCAATACAAATATTGTAGTTTATGAACTTTGGTTGACCGTGCCATGTTATTACGGTAATGCTTTGCTTTAGGACATAAGATTTGGGTTAACTTTGAAAAACACTATCCTGCATCACTGAGCAAGAGACCTCCTTTAATAAATGGCTTCACGCAGCAATAAGCCAAAAGAAGCACCCTCTTTCTCTCTCTCTCTCTCTTTCCTCTCTCCTATGAATGAATGCAGCTTCAGTTTTGTCCGTAGTTTAGCTGCTGCTTCTGTATTCACACGACAGGGGCGCGGGTGATCATAGCATGCCGAGATGTGGACAAAGGAGAGGAGGCCGCGGCCAGTATACGAGCTGCGTATACTGAAGCACAAGTTGAGGTTCGAGAGTTGGACTTGGCAGACACCTGCTCGATACGAGCCTTTGCTCAGAAATTCCTAGGAGGTGAGCGCAGAGTCACATCGACCCACAGAGCCCGGCTTTGTCGTTGTTGTTTAGCAGGTGTCACAGCTGCTGTTTCTTTTCTTTTTTGTGATGTTTTCTTTTTCAGAGGTCAACAATCTTCACATCCTTATCAACAATGCCGGCGTGATGATGTGCCCCTACACAAAAACAATCGACGGCTTTGAGATGCACATTGGAGTCAATCACTTGGGTGAGGCTGCGCTGAAATTCACTTGAATCAATAAATAAATCAAACCTTAAAACTGATTGAAAACCTGATGGAATAACGGATTGATGAATCAATCCGTTATTAGGTTAATACCTAATAATAATAATAATAATAATAATAGTGATGTATTTACTCACATTTGTGACCAACTGTCCATTTCTGGAAAATACAATTTTAGCTATACAATTAGTTGAAGTGGGTTTACACTTCATTAATTATTGGCTGAAAGGATTTGAATGTGAAAGCTGAAGTCTGTTTTTTTAAAAAGCACAGACTGTGTGAGTTCAGCACTGACTGTATGCGTTTCTTACTTCTGGCAGGGCACTTCCTGTTGACGTCCCTCCTGATCGGGCTGCTGAAGCGCAGTGCGCCGGCCCGCATCGTGGTGGTCTCGTCTCTGGCTCACAACTTCGGCTGGATCCGTTTCCATGACCTTCACAGCCAGGGGAGCTACAACAGTGGATTGGCATACTGCCAGAGCAAACTGGCAAACGTGCTCTTTACCAGAGAGTTGGCGCGTAGACTCAAAGGTACGCCAACCCACAACACATGGGGAAATGGACAGGTGACCTGCTCCACGCTGGCAAACAGAGTTATAACAGAGAGGGTTAGTGGTTAGAATGGGAGACAAATAACTGGTCTTAGCCTTTTTGTTGTTTCAAGACCATATAGTGGACAAAGAACTCAGTTCTAAATGTTGCATCCCTTTATGTTTGCTCGTTATTTTTTCAAAATACACAGATCGTGTGTCCTTGACCTTTGGCATTTGGTACTTAAGTCTTTTTTTTTTTTTTAGATACAGGAGATAGTACAATTTTAAATTCCACAGAGTAATATACTGTATATTTTTGCCTAAAACTTGAGCTCACTTTTAGGTAATTTATAATAAGCATCAGTGTTTTACAATTATCGGCGTGAGATTGCGGATTAGAAAGAGGAAAAAGAGTAATTAAATCAAATCAACAAATCAAAAACATAATGGACATATTAACAAAATGTATGGCAACTAGAGGAACATAGTTTCATCGTATGTGGCAAAGCAGGAAGATTAAAACATTCTGGGAAGAGGTGAGAGGTTATTCAGGATTATTTAAAAGCAAATTTGACTGGAATCTACATTTTTTTAAATTATCGTAGAAATTAGTTATAAACCTCAGCTTGCTTTACGGAGTTCTGAAAAAAATAAAAACAGTGCTTGCACTACTCAATGGACAAACATCTTATATTTGAGAATTTATAGAGGCTCTTCATTAATTTTATTATGGATTCAGATTTAATAGGAGTTTATAGAGTTGTTTGTTTTGTTCTTAATACATTTAGCATCTATTGGAATTAATAAACTTAATTTTATAAAGATGACCATTTATTAAAAAGGGATGAGCATTCTTGTTCTGAGTTTTTTAAATGTATTTTTATGTCAATGCAGCAATGTAACAATGTGTTGGATATGATATGAACGTTAAAGGCTGTATTTCATTTTAATAAAAAATACTGTGGGAATAGAAAAAGAAAGCTGTGGCACATTGTGATGATTGTTTGTTGTCCTCACAGGTACCGATGTGACGGTGAACTCAGTCCACCCGGGGACAGTGAACTCTGACCTGACTAGGCACTCGACTCTCATGACGATATTTTTCACCGTCTTCGCCACGTTCCTAAAAACCCCACGGGAAGGAGCGCAGACCAGCGTCTACTGTGCTGTGGCAGACGAACTTCACTCAATCTCTGGGAAACACTTCAGGTCGGTGACAACAAGCCAGACATTTAATATGTTCTTTCAAAGACTCAGGGATCTGAAATTGGTTCTGGGAGCAAATTTGCCCCTTTATTATCATCATCGGAAATTATTAACGTTTGTTTTTCTAAATGTGCCATGAGAGATCAAATTGTGCAACACGCAGGTTCCCATAGAAGCCATGTGGTAGAACTTCTTTATTAATGTTTCAATCCCCAGAGTCTTGTAAAAACTACACAACCCACAGGCTTAGTGTCACCATGAGGAAGCTTTCTGCTTTAAAGCTTGAATCCAACATGGTTTTCCCATTAGACAGTTTGTCATTTTTTTTAATATAATTTTTTGATGTACTATTACTATTGAAAATGGCGGTGAAGGGAAAGGAATGCCACTGCTAGTATTAGTTACACTGATATATAAATTAAACATGGATAACGGATTAGAGGCATTGCTGACCTTGTTGTTTTTACGAGCAGCTGTTGTGCAGTTAAATTCAGCATTTTGTAATTCTACTACTGCCGACAAGCAGAGGAAGCAAGCTGTTATTGGAGCGATTAGGGAGCGGTGTGTCCAGCGGCGTTATCAGTCCTACGGAACAGACGTTTAAAGTCAGTTTGCAACACAAAACGGAGGACTTTCCTTTTCTTATTAATTAAGTCCACACAGAAACTGTAAACAAACAAAAGCATAACTGCTCTATGTAATGGAAATTTAATTAACCTTATCAATCTCCTTTAGAGAAAACAAATGCGATGTGAAACACTTAAATGTCTTTAAGTATTTATTAAACAGAAACTTGGAATAATTCAATTGAATGGACAGAGCTCGTCACCACAGATGGCTCGGAGGTCTGACCAGGAAAAATAGTTCAACATGAGTTTTATACATCAACAATTATTATTGAAATGTTTGCCGTTTGCCCTTTCTCCCCCCCCCCCCCCCCCCCCGCTCCTCCTCACAGTGTCCTCCTTCCCTCCAGACAAGCCTTGATGCTGTCTGGAGGATGTTGTTTGGCTGCGGCCCTGAGAGCAAGAGTGAGAGGCACAGAAAGAAAACAAAACGAAAAGAACAAAAACAATACCGAAATCAACCTGTTATTGCTTCACACGGATGGCGCTGATGAGACTGGGTCAACTGAACTCCGCTTTCAGAGTTCAGCTACACATTTAAGAATAAAGCACTTATGATAAATTTCCACCACACTCTACAGTGCGACCAGGACTTCAGCCACCCGGCAAAACTATGAGTATAAAAACTAACGAGTGAGAGGCGGGTGCTGACCGGATTTATTGATCCATAATCTAGTACTTTGATTTGTAAGCGTTCATTATAAAAGGACATTTGATGTGCGTGCGTGTGCGTGAGAGAGTGAGTGTGAGAGTGAGAGAGAGACCTGCAGCCCTGTAACTAAGTCTGAAAAAAAGCTTTTCACAATATTATTCTGTTTCAGTGTAAAGAGGAAGATTTTAAGAGGAATATCTTAAGTATCAAGCATAACCTTTTATTATTAAAGATTATTATAATACTCTTATTTTCTGTGACTAAGCAACTAATCTTCCGGTTTACACCGGCACTCGCATGCCCAGTGTATGTGAATAGTCATGTGATATTCGTTTTCAGGCGTACTAGTATGGACAGAAATTATTTTGAAAACGATTCTGAAACGCCCGTGTGGACGGAGATCGTTTTAAACAAAAACGTAGTAGTGTGGATGTAGCCTCAGAGGTCTGAATCTCTACTTGTTTTATCTGTCAAAAATAATCAGACAAAGTACAATGTTGATCTGATGATGCAAGAGAAGTAGATAAAGGAAGTGTGTAGGATTCAAGGGGGTTTATTGGCAGAAATGCACAATAATATTAATAACTGTTTTCATTAGTGTATAATGAATGACCTGAAACTAAGAATAGTTGCGTATTCGTTAGCTTAGAATGAGCCTCTTCATTGAATCTGTCTTGTTGCACCACTATGTTTCTACAGTCGCTAAGAACGGACCAAACCAAAGACTGGCTGCAGCGAGAGCCTTTCATGTTTTGACGTTACCTGAGGGCCACCGTAGTTCTCTGTCACATCGGCAAAGGGAGGCTGGATGCCTCTAAATCCTAGACACCGCTCCTTTAGAGATCACCAAAGTGATTAAACTTCATCCAGAGGGGAAACGAATGTCTGCAACAAATTTCATGGCAATCTATTTTAATAGCTGTTGCGAGACGTTTTAACCTCAACAAAAGTCAACCTGACACTGAGGAAAGTCAGAAGATCACAAGCACTCGTTCCCTGCCCACTTTCTTTATCAGTGGCAATCTCTCCAACAGTTGTTGAAATATTCCAGTCTGGGCCAAAGTGGTACACAGATCGACAATGAAACATTCATTTCCCAAGACACGCGCCACTAAACTTGCATGGCTGGTTGGTAAACTGAAATGATTTGGGGAGATCACCCTCTGGAACCAGAGCCACTGAAAATAGGCTGCGGTCAAATTGGCTTTTTTACTGAGTGAAATGACCCAGAAGTATCTAAGTGGCTGTCATGAGAAGAGCTAGGAAAGCTGCCTCAGTGTTTCCCTTCTCATCTCCTTTAGCATAGGGTACATTGCCGTCCTTTACGAAAGAAAAAGGAGATAATGTCCTCCCACAATTCTTTGCGGCAGCTCCATTTAAAAAGGGACGCACACAGATAACATCCGTCATTGCATAATTACATAGGCCAGTGCGAGTGCAGTCGGATCCTCTTTTTGTTTTCCTTTTGAATTGGCCCTTTTCACAGAAGCCATTTTGGCATGATTATAGTATACTAGCATTAATTACACCTGCGCTTACCCTACAGTGACATGTTAAAATGGCTGCTGTGAAAAGAGCCATCATTTGAGAGTCGCCTCAGATGAAAGTGAAGATTCAGTATGTTTAATTTACAGGAAACATTACTGTAGAGGAAAAAACTAAAAGGAAAAGACAGATAAGCTCCTTGTGTCTGCCTGGGTCTAGCCCTTCCAGACACATAAAATACTTTGATGTGAAACATTATCACGCTCAAGGTCAAAGATAAATGAGATCACTGCACCCAGAGTGATGACTCACAGCGTCATTAGCCCCCATGTAATAATAACAACCCCTTCTTTCATTTCAGTGACTGCGCCCCTGCCTTTGTAGCCCCACAGGGAAGAAGTGAGGAGACAGCGCGGAGACTGTGGGACGTCAGCTGTGAGCTTCTTGGTATCGAGTGGGACTCAGTCAACCTTTAACCACCACCTATCTCAGTTCTCAAAAGGAGTCCTTCGTCTTTCTTTGATCATTCATTTCATAATGATTTTGATGTTCTGTAGTTTGAGCGTTTCTTACCTATTAAGCAGTCAGGTAATACTGTAAGAGGTACTATAAGGTGAAGTTGCTTTTTTGTGTATTAATGCAGTAATTACATTATAATGACTTGAGTATTTGGTGCTCCTCAAACCAAACTTCACTGTATTATCATGTTACCACAAATAACTTTTTGACTATATTTTTGTGACACAATGTGAATACAGTGTAGGCAAAAAAGCAACTTGATGTATTGTAATGCTGTAGGAAACTGTGAAGGGTCAAGCCAGGGTAAATGACCAGCAGCTATATCGAATATCGCGTTCTTTTGATTTCTCCAGAATTTGCAGTTAAATTGCTCGACTTTTGTGCCAGCATTTCTAAACAATTGCAGGGGTTCTTATAGTGTTTCCAGGTTGATAAATAATTAGTAAACTATTGAATATCAGCGTTCGTCTGAGCCACGATTACCGCTTGAATTGCATAAATGTATTTTGTGATAATTGTAGTCAATGTAGGTAATAAGGAGGTTTTTTCTATATTAACCAAATCCGACTTAGAATCATGTCGTTGCAATATTTGCAGAGTTTTTCCCATTTGCATTGCCAAAAATTGCACATTCCTAGAGGAACTACAGTTTTACATTTTTAAGGATCTCCCTCGTCATGTTTCCTTCTCAGCATTCACATGCAAGGTTGCCAAGAGTTTACATTCTCTGTTTTATACAAGTGAAACATGCCTTTTACTACACTTACATTCATGTTCAGAGTTGAATGTTTACATTTGATGTAAATAAACAGAGATATTACTATAAGGGTGCTTGTATCAGTCATTTTAAACTCTAGTTTGAGATCAATAAAATGTCATCAGTAAAGTATGAACTTGATTAGTAGACAAGAACAGAGAAATGGTTCATCTCAAGCCGTCAAACGTCCAGTGAAGTAGAATTATTGCTCAGAACAAATGAGTCAGATTATATCAGTTTTACTATGGAGGGGAAAGCTTCACATTTCGGGAAATAATTATTTTCCTACGGAGAATAATTATACAACTTCCATGTAAATATATAGGAAGCTAAAGCTAGCTAGCTGGCTAACTTAGCTTAGCATAAAGACTGAAACCGGGAAACGGGTCGCTTGGCTCTGTCCACAGGGAACAACATCTGCAGTTAGCCAGGCTAACTGCATCCCCTGCTTCCAGTCTTTATGCTAAGCTAAGTTAGCCCAATGCTAGTCTTAGCTACATATTTAGCATACAAACATCGGATCGGTATTAGTCCAGCTAACAAACTAATGGCAATGTCAAACTATCCCTTTAATTTCAAGAAACTTGGCAGCGTTAAGCTCAATATTCAGTATTATTGTACATTGTTTTTATTATTTAATTTCACAGGGGATGGAGAAATCAATTACATTTCAGAATCATTAGTCCCTGCATCATGAAAGCAGTTACTGTATTACATATTTTACAATGTTTTACCAAAAAGAGGTGTATTTCTGTGAAACTCACGAAGTATAAAGTGCGGCAGTGATGAGACAACAGTCCAAGTCCAGAAGGATTAGAGTGCAAGAATGTCAACACAGACTTCATTTCATCTCTTGCTGATCAACACTTAATAGGAAGAGCCGTCAGTCTCAGTCCTCAGACTAGTGCAGCAGAGGGAAGCAAGACAAAGGGACAGCATGGTAACTTGTCTAAATAAAGACGACCGTGATCATGTAATCAAGAGTTGTATCCTTGAAAAAGGCAGCTTCAGCAACATCAGTGATTGTCACATAAATAAACTAAAAACATGTTTTATGGTGCCAATGCATTGGTATCTTGATTTGGCCAGGGTGTTTCTTAGTGAACAAAATAGGCAAAAAACTAAATTAAACATCAAAAGAAAAATATGGCAAAAGTTAAATCCCTTTTTAAACATTATTCAATTGATTATCTGTGTCAGTTAATCATTGTGGATTTCTATAATTCAGACAGATATTTGTCAGGTCTCCCATGAAAAACAAAGTGAAACACAAGATTTAAAATTAGCAACACTCTGGGGAAATTATTTCCAAAACAGGAGACACAAGATAAGACATAAAACTAGACATCCAGAGACAAAACTAATGAATTGATATTCTTGATCAAATTAAACTTAATAACAGGTCAATAACATGATCTATAAGTGGGTCCCTTTCTGTATCCAACTGAGAACTTTTACTTTCTTTCTCAACACCTAAAACACGTAAAATACCTCAACTTTTGTTTGATATTAATTTCCCTTGGCCAAAAGGGAACATACGCTGAAAGCTGGCCTTAAAATGTGCTCCACAATATCAGGTAAAACAGGTAAACAGCTTCATCAGGATTACAACAACAAGAAACCTTTTCAAGGTTTAAACGTACTGTACAAAGGACAACTAATTGCATTTAAGTCTAAATTCACATTAAGGACACATAAATACAAATTAAAAAAAAAAGACAGGCAACACATTTATCAGAGGCCCTCCAGTCAGTTAAATATATTTTCCCTTTTGGCTGAAGTAGGATATTAATCTTAGACAAATACTGAGTACTAGATGAGTTTATATCGTGTCAGAACGACTGTCTCAGATTATGTTGCAGTTTGCAACAGTTGTCACTCCGGTCCAGTAGCAAAATATTTCCCAGAATGGAAATAAAGCACGGTGGTGATTTGACAGTTTTACAGACAGGAAGGCTGCACAAACATTATGAGAAAGTGATCGTCAGGGTTTCTAGATGTTTCCACTTTAATAGAAACAGTGTTTCACTAACCTCTCCCGTTGAAAGCTTCTCGTCTGTATCACCTCTGGCCATGCCAAGTATCAACAATACATTACCACACCTAAAAGCTACGTCACAGGTTCAGGTGTATCTGTACATAACTGCAGCAAGATGAGAATTTAAATTCTTGGAGGTTTGAAAAACTTTGAGCAGAGACACCAAAATCCTGCAGCTGCAGACCACAAAACATGTAACATGTACAACAGCTGCTTTCTCAAGCACACAATGTTCAGTCATATGTTTCAGAGAGTTTACCAATCCTCCACCTCCCCACACGTTTCTAGAACTGTGTGACATTAGAAACCCCGGATCCTCTTATTTGGGGCTCATTTGTTTTCAAGTGCTGTTCGTGTAATCCCTTGTTATGCCTTTACCTGGCATTGGGTCGGCCCGGGCGCTGCTGGGATGTCTTGCTGTGGTGTTCAGACAGCCACTGGCGACAGATGTTTTGCATCACGGAGTCCTGCGCTCCCTCGGCGGCCTGGAGGACTTCCTGTACCAACGGGCCCGCTCGGCTCGGCTCCAGCTTCACCGCCAGTAAGTACGCTGGTCTCAGTTTACTGCACAGCAGGTAGGCTTTGATCTGCAAACAGATGTGAATGAGAGTTAGACGATCAAGTATTTTTCTTTTATACAACCATCTAAACGACAATGAACACGGATTTCAGAAGTGAAGAGAATCTTTATTTATTTTTTATCTTCTTGGGCAGGGGCAATAATATAATTATGCAAAAATAACCACAACCAGAATACCAAAGTGACCCGAGAACAAGGTCATTGGGACTTCGATATATATCTATCTCTTTTAAAAAAAAAAAAAAAAAAAAAAAAAGCCTCAGGCAAGAAAAACAATGATAGTGTCAGGCAGAGAATAATAACATGTTATACACTACCTTGCTCTCTGTGCTCTTGGTCTCAAGAATGAGACTTTCCAGCTCCTTGGCCTAAATCAGACAAAGGACAGCAAAAAGTCTTCAGGACCTATGTTCTGGAAATCGCCTGCAAGCAGTTAGCGCTCGTGAAATAAACACACAAAGCAGACATCACGGAGCCACGTCACGGTCATGATTAGTTATCTAAGGACACTCTGAGTCTCTTCCTTGTCTGTACTCACATCAGCTGGTCCCTTATCTGCAATGGAAACACAGCTGAGGATGAGGGCGTCGCAGTCGTTCTTGGTGGCGGTGCCCGATTCACCGACACATTTGAGCAGCTGCCGTACGGCTCCGTACTGCCTCTGGCGGACGAGCCTTTGGCCGGCCTGCACGTAGACCGCCTGGGCCTCCAGCTGGAAGTCCTGAGGCAGGAAGGGAGCGAGAAAGAGAGGATGAACACTTTCAAACAAATGTTAAACAGAAAACCCCTTCCCAGTAAAATATTTCTATTTGTCTTTTGTTTGTTTTTGAGTTAATTGGTTCATGAAAGCTGACTTCTTTAGATTACAAAATAAAATCACTTTAATCTGCCATTACTGATGGGAAAAGGGCTACGTTTCTGATCTTGTTTTTGTCGGTTGGCCAAACATTCTAAAGGACATATGGGGACAAAAAGTTGTCAGGTGTGCTTCGAGGTTTTAAATGAGAGCAAATATTCGGCAAAGATCCCCCCACACGTGCGCACGCACACGAACACGCAATACCTGTATGACTCTATATGCAATGCCAAAGCCTTCTTCTATGTTTTTTCCTCCAAGCATCACCTGCATTGACACAAAAAGACATATTACCGATTTTATGATACATGCTTGACAGGATGTTCTTATATCTATAATATACATGAAACACAGAAAACAATCAGGCCTTTAATATTTTACATTATTTACACATGTGTTCTTAAACATATTCAAACATGTTTAGGTTTTTATAAACCATTTCAGTAAAGATATCTCGCTTTAAGGCCTCATAATAGACACTACTGAGGTGTATAATACATTACTTTTAAGTGCATTCAAAGACTTTGGATCAAATATCATCGAAAACTGGGAGTTTTATTTTATTTAAACTGGTGCCTTGAAATATATGTTTTTACTTTTCACATAACTCCCAGATCTCTGATCCAGGGATTTAACGCATAAATAATGTCAGCAGTAAGGTAGCGTGACATTTTAACAAACTTAATCTTTCTAAAGTGGATTATATATTTTTAAGTTAAGTTAATCACAACTGGAACCTCACCTTGCAGGCAACCTCAACTTTCATGGGGCTTCCTCCAAACAGTGTCGGTGGTGAGCTGGATCCAGGGGACTTGGGGGAAGGCGTGCTGGTCTTCGGCGCCTTGGAGGAGGCCGCGGTCTCACAGCGTTGGAGGAAACGGGTTACCTCCAGCTGAAGCTCAATTGTGTTCATATGCCTAAAAAAAAAAGGCAGGAGAGGTCCATATATAAAAAAAAAAAAGGTCTATTTGACAGTGAGCAAAACATGTGTGAATCAAAAGATGTAATAATAATAAAAAATCGAATATATAATTAAAACAATAAAAAAGTGATTTATTTCCATCATGTAAATTGAAATATAGATAGATTAAATAACCTGGACACGTCACTGGACGACATCATCTTCCTGAATGAGTTGACCTGAGATCTTTTCCTTCCAGCTCCCCGACCCTGCTGCTCCTGCAGGTATGTCCTCAGGTGCTCTTTGGCTCTGACCAACCAGCGCTGAACAAGGTCAAGTTTAAGGTCCAGATCAACTTTCTCATATGAGCAAATTTATTTTTGCAAACTACAAAACTGTAGACATAAAAAAATAGATATATACCTGCTGTTCTCCCAGTTGTAGGTACGAACTGGCTCCATGAGTGAAGAATCGGATACAGGTCATGGCCGCCCGCACCTGATCCTGTCCAGGTAAACAGCATTTTACATATTACAATAAGTATTATTTAATTATCTGTAAAAAAAAAAATATAACACCACAACATCATTCTCTGATGGAAAAGTATACATTTAAAACAAATGTAACATTTTTGGGGACCTTTTGGGGTATTTTTGCTGTTATTATCATTAACTATTGGGGTCACAAGATTAATCTAATGGGTTGCAACATGATTATTGTGGTAGAATATGAAAAATGAAAACTCACAAAATCTTATATTAATCAAACTTTTCTCTCATCTTTGCTTTTTCACTGCAAGATATTGTATCGCTGGTTTAAACTATAATAAGTAATGATATGGTACTTGACTGAACCACGGGGCCAACTGTCCCTTTTGGGACATTCATATTGTAAATTAAAAAGCCTGTCTGAATGAATTTCTAAAATCTAAAAAGATTGTAACAATCTATGAGATTAAAAGAGTCTAACCATCATGAACTGCTGGAGCTGGTAGAGAGTGTTGTAGTATCCCCGCCGCTGCAGGAACTGGCAGGAGGCGATGAGGTAGCGGCTGCAGGTTTCCAGGCCAGGGTCAAGTTTTTCCAGTATGCCCTGCAGCATGCCCAGACGCCCCCGCTCAAGACTGGGCTGCAACACACCCTCTAGAAAAACCTCGTCTGGGCACTCCTGAGCCACGAGAAAACCAAAATACATGTGTCAAACATATGTAAAATTGTCTTCTAAGAAGAAGAAGAAGAAGAAGAAGAAGAAGACGACGCATTCATACTGTTCAAAATTGACTGGTTGGTACAAAATAGTATATGGATTTGGGTTTGCTTTTAATTTCAACAGTAGACCATATACATTTACTCGCCTCTGTCAGGGCTACTGTGAGTCACCTACCCTGTACAATGAGGCACTTTAGAGACAGCTTAGCGCCTCTTGTGTTGACTCAAGGCACTGCATTGTTGCAATATGTTGATGACCTTTCGATTGCCTCCCCCACACAGGAACAGTGTGAGGCAGACACAGTGACCCTTTTGAAACACCTTGCTGCTGAAGGACATGAAGCAAGCCTCCCCAAGTTACAGTTTGTTCAGCAACAGGTAACATTTTTGGGAGTTATTGGAGCAGTAATAAAGGGTAAAGGCCTCTCCTCGCATGACAAACTGACCTGGACTCCTGACGCAGAACAAGCTTTCACTGAACTAAAGCTAGCCCTGCAATCAGCCCCGACTTTGGGCTTACCCGACCCAACCCTTTACTCAAGCTGTTGACGAAAAAGATGGTTGTATGACTTCTGTTCTCTTACAAACTCATGGCGCCAGACTCTGTCCTGTAGCATATTTCTTGTCTAAACTAGATCCAGGACACCCGTGCTGAAAAAGCCTGGTTAGCCTCTAGAGATATTGTTGGTTATGCACATGTAACTTTACTCGTGTCTCATGCAGTGTCGCTTATTCTTCTTGAACAGGAAACGTCACACTTATCGGGTGCAAGTTGAATCAGTTATCACAGATCAACGTGCCAAATGTAACTATTAAGCGTTGCAATGTTCTTAACCCTGGATAACTGTTTGGCAGAACTCCAAGTCTCTGTTCACTCCTCGCCCAAACCTCTCTGAAACTCCTTTGTCTAACCCTGATCTCATATTCTATGTTGATGGTTGCACCTCATTTGACCCATCCACAGGAACTAATCGTGTTGGTCTTGCTGTTGTTTTAAATTGTGCCACCCTCATGTCTGGTTCTCTTCCTCACCATTTCTCTGCACAGGCAGCCGAAATGGTCGCTCTAACAGAAGCGTGTAATGTTCATGGTTTGGCGTTGTTCATGGTTTTGGCGCCTGTGGGCTCATCGTAAATTTCTCAAGACTCATAGGCAGCCCTACAGCCCTAACACAAAAGGAAGCCTGCACTGGAGACTAGAGTTTTAGGAAGCCTTACTGGCATGCATAATAGTCAAATATTTTAATGACAATACTACTTGAATGTGAATTGTTGTGTTCGAATGGGATTTTGTTTTGTTTATGTTGATCAAAAGTATGATCAAAAGGAAGGAATGTAATGGCAATTTAATATTCTTATTTGTATTAGATATTCTTATCTAAGTGAACTAGTATACAAGTTACAGGTAGCATGCACATCCTCTCAACTGAGAGGTGCCACAGGAAGTTGCCACTAGTCGTGGCAACTTCCTGTGGCACCTGCAGAACAACAAAAAGAGGATTTTGCAGCGCGGCGGGGCGGGGTTGCGCTCAGCTGCAGAGGGAATTGAGCGAGGGTGTGGTTCAAGGGAACAGGTGCCGTGATGAGGTATAATCAGCCTCAGCTGGGGGCGTGTGCGTGTGTGTGTGTCTCCCCGTTAAAACAGGAGTAGCGTCTGATGAATGGGGAGAGAGCGGAGAGCAGAGAGCAGAGATACAGCCGAGTCCACAGGTCAGAGACAAGTAGGCGGTGGCGCTCAGTGGCAAGGCCGAGAGCGCACACCAGACAGCCGGGACCACACGGCTGATCGGAACAATAAAGTATATTACGAACCGCAAATCCGCAGCGTGTTGCCTTTGTGCCGCCCGAGACTCACGGGGTTAACGCAGTTACAGTATTTATCTGTCAAGTCAATTAACAAAACAAAACCTACACCTCACCTTGTTGAGCAGGTATGTCAGAGCCTCTGTCACGCAGTCATGACGCATGTAGAAGCTAATGAGAGCCATGTGAGTGCCGTATGTGTTCAGGTAGTAGAGACACTCCTGGTGGAGGTTGCTCCTCTGCGTCTGACCCTCTGGTCGATCCACAGGACCGGCTTCGCACAGGGCCTCCTCCAGCTCCCTCAGGGACGCCAGGATGTCCTCACCAAGAGGCTGACACATAGACAACACACACAATGTCAACGATATACATGTGCACATAAGTAAGCATAACCGTTTTTTTCAAAATGTAAATTTATTCCAGTTTAATAATATATAAGATAAAGCTTATTGTAGTGGTGGATGTTGATTAAATAGGTGTTACTCTCCAACTTGAAACTCCCATGTAATCCTGTCTTTGCACTCAGTTTGACTCACAGTGACTCTACCTCACCTCTAGTGTGTTATTACAAAATATTGTGCAGCATTATATGCTAAACTAGAAAAGATGGAAACTGAAATAATATTTTTTTTAGCAATGTGTTGAGAAAATATTTTGATTTCTTATTGCTGTGCATGAAAGGCAAATAATTTATATTTTTCACCAATGATTTCTGGACTTTTTATAGTTACTGGGATGTATGTGTGTGTTTCACTGGTACATTCTAAATTGATTCAATACGTAAGAGGAAACAGAAGCACTTCTTGCTTTAGTATAAGCTATGGATTTTACATTTGCAGCTGGAGTCATTGTAAAACACTAGTAAAACACTCTAATAAAACCCAGTAAGTTGTTTTGAAGAAGGAAGTATTTGGCAAGTACAGCGCAGCACATATCGATGTGTTATAATCGAGCTCTGTGATAGGAGCATTTTCCTACAGGCAGCAGAGATAAAGACAGAGACTGCCGCCATTTTCCTACCGTGGCCAGACCGGGTTTCACAGTGGTCTCCAGGTGCGTGACAACCTCCTGCAGCAGTAAGGGACCCTGGTTGAGCTGGTTGCGATCCACTGGAGCCTTCAGGAAGCGGGCAAATTTCTCCCTCGCTCCAGAAAGGTTACCTGCCTTGAGAGATGCCATCCCCCAGGCCTGCCACACGCCGCCAGGTTCCAGGCCACTCTTGGTAGACACCTGGTAATAAAGCAAAAACAACCAGTGTCAATAAGAACAGCTGCATCAATTTAATTGTCTGGGAGTCTGCATGTATCTCATTGAAACATTACTTTGGTTGGGATGGTTGATGCTTATTAATCATGGTAAATGGTTGGTTAATAAGCTGCCTAACTACCTGAGCGTTAAAGGTTACAGATTTTAGACAACATGTTTTCTGCTCCATGATGGTCTGAATGCTGGTTTAGGTTTTACCACCATGAAAAGATCATAAATTATGGCCCAAACACTGATTTATGACACTGCTCTACTTGCTAATAAAATGAGATGTTTATTACAAAGATGTGGTGTGCAAAGCAAAAATCTGGCCACCTTATGAAACAGAGCCCTGAAGAGAGTTGGGTGTATGATTGAAGCGTAAGAATAACTGAAATAACAAAATAAAAAATAAATAAAAAAGGAACCACCAATTGCCTCACCTCCACTGCTAACTGGTAGTGCTCTGCTTCCAACAACTGGTTACGGAGACGTGTGACAGCGGAAGTCTCCAGGATGTCATCCAGAGAAGGGATATATTTGTAATTGGCCTTCACGAGAATTTTGAGCACGTCTACTTTGCTGATGTAACTGTGGAAACAGAGAATAAAATAAAAGAAGAAGCAAAACTGAAAAATCAGAGACAGTCAGAGTCCTGCTTCCATAGCTGCTGCATTGCACGAGATCACTCTGCATGTAGTGACACGTAGGATAATGCAATCAGTATCATTATGTTTAGATCTGTTGGAAGTAATTTCCACATAATCCTTGTGGTTGATAACTCATTGGTCGTCACTTCAATGGTCCTAATTTGTTGAACCTGATTTATTTAACTAATAAAGCTGCATTAATCAAAATGTTTTGACAACGAATCATTGACTATGTGTCCTTGTGAAAAGGACTTCCTCGTAGTGACGAATCCGTAGAGAATGATCATCGGGCTCTGCAGCTCTACCAAGCTTTATAATACGAATCAGAACCAGAACCATTTATTGCCATGTATGTTTTCACATACAAGGAATTTGTCCTGGCGGGAGGTGTATAACATTTAACAATAAGTATTTAACAATCAACAGAGTGCAATAAATGGGAGCATGAATATTTACAATTTAATCTACAATTGAATAAGCCTCCTTCAGCTCATTGATTTGCTTTTACAGACACAGGTTTCTTAAATTGACCATCAAGAAGCCAAAGAGTGAGCGATAGTAAGAGTGAGTATTGGATTTATATCCGCCGGGTGGCCAAAAAATAATATGTGATGCAAATGCTTCTCTGTGTCTGCTGGATATATAAGAACAAAGATGTTTGCTGAAATGTTAGCTATAACAACTTCTTCAATCTCTAAACCCATCGGCTATAGATCTGTCGACACATCAGTTTACGAGTTCAAGGGGCTACATATCTGGTGTTGGGAGTGGGGGGGTTATTTTCTGGTTATTTAACGTCTAATCTTTGTATTTTATTAATCTACCTACCTGCCTTCGGAAAATATAAATTTGCTGAGACCCAGTACATTACATCTCTCTTTGTTTTACACAAGGTGTGTTGTCCCAGTTCAAATAAAGGAATAAACAAGTGTGCTTTGGGTCTTGTGGGAAAAGGCCTGAAGGTTACTGTAGCTTTAAGAACCTGTTCACACAGGTGTTTTCACTTATGTTACCGGTTACCTTATGTATCCTCCTCTGAGAATGTTTGGGCACGTGCAGAGTGCACTTGATTGACAGCCCACTCAGGGTTTGGTCGCATCACGCAATTCCTAGAACTGCAGCCAACACGAGAGCACATTCAATGAAAAGATTGGTGTGGCTCTGCAGAGCAGTTTGAAACCTCACCCTTCCTCACAGCCAGAGATAGCATCTCACTCATATCAATCATGAAGCTGTCTCACGATCACTTTCCCACCATATAAATTATAGCACAGTGTCCTTAACCACAGCTCACATCTTACCTGTCACATAAGGCGAGATCCTGGCTGCGGCCAACCTTAACAAACATCATCTTAGCGCTGAAGAGCAGCTGCCGCATGATGTCGGTGAGGAGGCAGGCATCCACCTCTGGATTAGTCAGTTTACGAGACAGAGATCGGCAATGGCTGATGAGCTGATGACCACATGCCGCCTGGTCATTGTGCAGAGACAAGATCGCCACGCAGAGGTAAGAACTGGGAGCCTTGGAGTTTTAGGAAAAGACAATAATTAGTCTCAGTGGGTTAATTATACTATAAGATAACTGAATATCAGTGTAGTGGTCTGTCAACTGTGTAAAATGTGAGAAATAAACTCAACTTTAGGCTTGTTGTACTGCACTCAATCAGAAATTCATGTAAAATAATCCATAATGTTAGGCAGAGTAGCATTCAAGGAATATAACATTGTTACAGTGTTTGGTGCACTTAATGGAAGCCGCCTGCAATGAGTTGAAAATGACCGACCTGCTCATAGTAGAACTCGCTCTGCAGCAATTGGTTCTCTGCAGGGTTTGTGCTGAGTTTGATCTGTCGTTGGACCACTTCAGGCAGATGCAGCATCCCATCGAGAGCTTCTTCTGTGACCACGGGGCTTCCAGCCACTGCACAAACACAGAAGAGCAGAGAGAGACTGGGTAAAGCTCATCATAGCCTCTAGATCAGGGGTGTCCAAACTTTTTTCACCGAGGGCCACAAACAGAAAAATATATGAAGGTCTGGGCCGCTCAGGTGAGGTATATCGCAAAATGAATCAAATGAGGTAAATTATGCTTTTTTTATATATATATATATATATATATATATATATATATATATATATATATATATATATAAAAAAAATCACATCAGAGGAAACTTGACCTTTTCCAAGCTTCAGTAGAAGTCGGGTATACAGGGAGAGAATCTGATGCTGAAGCTGGTTCTTCAGAGAATCACCACTGCATCTACATCAGTTCTAGTTCAGACTCTTCACTTCTTCTGCATCATGAGGAAGAGAGTCGAGAACGGCTTGATTTCTTTCTCAATGCAGAAAGATCTTGGAAGCGCTTACTGAGTTCTGTCATGAGATGTGATAACAGACTCATATTTCCCCATTTTAGCAGAAAGGTTGACCTCTGAAAAAGCTACTCTGATGTCAGACAGCGTGAGGAAGAGCAGCGTTGACATTACGTAGTTGTGTCTCTTAGAGACAAAGCTTCACACAGAACGGGTTCATGTGTGCGTGAGGTTTGAAGAGGTCGTCCTTCTCTTTCAAAAACTGGTCAGCTCAATGCTGGAGCGGTTTTATTCCCTTAGTCTGACCTCTCAGGGTTTTATTCCCTGATGTCAGACTCAGGGAATAAAACCCTGAGAGGTCAGACTCAGGGAATAAAACTCTGCAGCGCTGAGCTGCGCCGGAGAAGCTGCTTACCCCAGAGAGTGAGAGAGGAGGTCCTGTTCTTCTGCTCTGTGTTATGAAGTCTCGTCTGAGAGGTTTCAGTGTCGCGCTGTGAGCTGAACGACCTCGTAGCTGTTATGAGGCATTTTCTCGTGTTTTGTTCGGGCGGCAAAAATCAGATTGTTGAGCTAGCAGGCTAGCTGCTGTTTGCTTGACTTTCTCTCCATTATATTTTTAGAATCTGCCGCGGGCCAATAAAAAAGGGGGCCGTAGTTTGGACACCCCTGCTCTAGATCACTGATCTGAGAACGGCTGCATTTTGGATATTCCAAGTGGCAGGTGGGCTTCTTCAAACATACTTGTTTTTTCTTGACACACTTTATTCTCAATCTGATACAACAAAGAGTAAAAGGTTCACATGCAATTTCCGATTTGATTTAATTTACCTTCAGCAGGTTCCAGCTCATCGTCAGAACTGAACAAGGGAAAAAAAAACACAAATAAATTAAAAACACACAGTAGCAATGCTGATTTTATATACAGTAGATATGCATGCTTTCTCACAGGGTTTCCCCAAAATATTATCTTATTGTTGTTCAGATAAGACACTTGAAACTGAACTGAATTGTTGTAAAAGTTTCCAATATAGTTGGATGTATTCTAGGTAACTGCCCATAAACAGTAACTGACCTTTCAAACGCAGTGATCGTACACAACAAGTTGGAAAATAAACCTTCTGATTTTTGTGTTCTTTCTTGATATTGATATTGGATGTTCAGGTTTGCAGCACTTAAATCTAGAAAGTCTTACTCTGGGTGAAAGTAGGCGTAACACTGGTCACAGACTCTGACGTCTTCGCCTCCTGGGCAGCCCTCGACAGACATCTTATGTTCTGAACACGAGTGACAAACCAGACGGCCACATCTCCGACAATGATGCCGTCTGTTGAACTGAAAAAGCAAGGGACCGCTCATTTGGTTATGAAACATTCAAGTACAGAGGTGAGGTCATTTAATGTGAGGGAAGGTAGGATTTTCTTTAATTTGTCCAAAGTGGGAAATTTGTTTGGGACTTTGAAATATATTTGACATGTATTTCTGTTTGATTCATGACAACATCAGTGCGTCACCCACGCACCATGGTGAACCTCTCACGCCGGCAGACCATGCATACGTCCTGCTTGGTGTCAGGGATCCAGTCTTTGCGGCCCGGGGTTTGCTCGGGAGGCTGGAACTTAGCAGACGAGCGACGTTTTCTCTCTACGGAGCTTCGATCTGTCTCCCTGTCCGTGCTGTTTGAGGAGGTGTGTGTTGGGCTGCTGCCTGACATTCAACACAAGAAAGGAATTAGTTAGAAAACCACTAGTTTCAAATCACAAACTTCAATCAATAGTTGAACACTTAACACAAAATCCACATAAGAAAAGCCATCAAACAAATCACTTCAATTGCATTTCTTAAAAGCAACATTTATGTTTCCTGTGGAAAGATCATATAATCTCCAATAGTGACTGATTTTAGAGGGATCACTATATGTATCATGTTATTACTGTTGAACAAGTGCAAATGTCTCACCTTCCGAGGTTGCTGGAGATTCGATTCGACTGAACGATAGGGAGCAGCTGTCTTGAGCGGGACATTGCATTAGAGAGTCCTGGAGGCTTATTACGGAGTCTGAAAAAACAAGCCAAATAAAAACAAGCAGTCAAATATTTTGGCACAAGTTGCTGTGGTAACTGGCTGTGCTATAACATGAGCTTGAAAATGTCACAACAACAATATATTTTGGAGCACAAGCACATTTTAAACTTTGATTCCAAGCCAAGAACAATTTATTAAAGATTCTCATGGCACCTGAGGGCAACCAAGGCCTCGTCAGTGTGTGTTCAATTTTTATTCATTTTTTAAAATATACTTTATTAGAGAATGTGCACAATATGACGACAGGGATCAGCGAACAAGTATTTTCTTTTTCTTTTTGTGTGTGTTCTGTTTGCAGTAGTAATGCATAAAGTGACAGAAAGGTAGAGCAAACAGACAACGTAAAGTGAAAAATGAGAAGAAATACAACTAATAAATAAAAAATAAAAAAAATTATCATAACACGCCCACCCACAAACCAACCCACACATATGGCCTTTACATTTGTTCACAGAGTTTTGTAGTACATGGATTTGGTTGCAGTAAATCAGACAGATGGACAGAACCCGACGCGCCTCAATCATTGGGCAACACTGACAGGTCTTGGAAATAGGAAATTAAAGGCTGCTACTTCCTCATGAAATGGTCATTACAGCCTCTAAGTGTATATTTTATTTCTCAGGAAAAACATTACATCCTTAAGCCAGGCAGACTGAGATGGTGGGCTTGGAGACTTCCAAGCAAGCAGTATTCTGTGACGAGCCAGAAGAGTGGTAAAAGCAATTATATCATTTTCTTTGGTACTTTATAGGATGGTTTGGCAGGGATTCCAAACTATAGATAAGATATTAAAAACATAGCACCAGAACTGTCCAAGTTTAGGACACACCCAAAACATGTGGTAAATCTGCTTGAGGATAGTCACTACGGTTACATCCTGCGTCATGGTCTGGGAACATTTGAGCTAGTCTGCTGTTACTAAAGTGCATCCTATGGACCACCTTGAACTGAATAAGACCAAGGTCTGGCACAGGACGTAGATGTGTTCACCCTCCTCAGTACACCCACCCACCAATTCTCTGTCAAGTTCATATTCAACTCACTTTCCCATTTGGCTTTGATTGTAGAAAAGGTATCTATTGTCGTTATGATCTGGTTGTAAACTTTAGAGATCAGCCCCTTCTGAGTTGGATGCGTGTCTAGTAGGCTTTCCCAAAGTGTTTTGCATGGGAGGTCAGGGTATGACTGGAAGTGTTTCATTACAAAGTGGCGGACCTGAAAGTATGTCACATCTCTTACAAAGAGAGTCAAAGCTAGAGAAATGGTCATCGTCATAAAGATCCCTGAAACACTTCAGTCCTTTTTTTGCCCACTGAGAAAGTTTTGTCCACTACAGACGGTGGGAATAGATGATTTTTACTAATCGGACCCAGAGAGGAAGCGGTTTGAAATTTAAAGTGACGACGAAATTTAATAAAAATTCTAAGTGTAGCGAGGACAATCGGGTTAGAAGAGTGGCTGGACAGTTTTATCGGAAGAGATGAGTATACCAATGCAGGAAGAGAGGAAGAGTAGCAGGAATGAGCCTCCAAAAGACACCAGTCAGTCTCCGAGACATTGATCCAAAATGCTATTTTTTCAATGTTAGTTGCACAATAATAAAAAATGAAATAAGGAAGAGCCAGGCCACCTATGTCCCTCGGGCATTGGAGAAAGACCTTGCTCACTCTAGGCAACTTTCCTGCCCAGATAAAGTTTAGAATCATTTTGTCAATAGATTGGGAAAAAGATTTTGGCAAGAATATTGGTAAACATCTAAACAAGTACAGAAATGTTTGGAAAACATAATTTTTTATAGATTGCACCCTGCCAGGTAGTGACAGGGGCAGGTTGCGCCATCTAACAACGTCATTTTTCATATTTTCAACCAAGTTGGCTGTATGAAGAGAGGCAAGACTGCGGGTTATGCTCACACCAAGGTACCTGAAACCTGAACTGGCTAAACGAAAAGGTACTGAAGATAGTTGAATCTGACAAGCCAAATTGTTTATTGGGTACAATTCACTCTTTTTTAAATTTAATTTATATCCTGAAAAAGAACCAAATTCCATCAGAATCGATTCGATTGAAGGAGAAGATGCCACTGGGTCATTCACATACAACAAAAGGTCATCGGCGTACAGTGATACACAATGTTTTATCCCTCCCCGCCGTACTCCCTGCAAAAGTGGAGATGTTTTCAATGCAATGGATAGTGGTTCTATCGCAATTGGAAAAAGCAAGGGGGAAAGTGGGCATCCTTGGCTTGTGCCTCTCGTTAAAGAGAAATATGGGGAACGCAGTGAGTTGGTGCTAACACATGCTTGCGGAGATGAATATAAGAGTCTAATCCAGGAGGTGAAAACATCACCGAAACAAATGAGATAACTGCTTCCGGAACAAGTGCGGAGTGGGAAGTGGGAATTATATTAAGTAACCTGCGGATGTTGGAAAATGAGTCTTACCACTCTACATAGTTGTGTTCAATTGTATGAATTTGTTTCAATAGTTGAATGTGACAAATGTGTCATGTGTGTATGTTACACACATGACACATTGCTTCGTATCTGGTTGTGTCGGTGACTGTCACCCTACGACGCTCACTCAGCACTGACCAGATCGAGACCTCTCTCTCGGGGCGCAGGGGAAGTCGAGGGCCTTGCAGGCATAGTTCGCCAGAAGCTTATCGATGTCCTCGGCACCGAAGCCGGCCTCCTGACCAACCAGAAGGCTCCGCAGGGTTCTCACCGCCACGTCTGCCCAGTCCACCTTCAGGTTCATCAACAGCTGCTCGAGCATCAGCAGGGGCTCCGACAGCAGGGGGAAATACTCCTGCCTGGCCGCTGGGGGCAGAGTCAGCAACACCTGGAGGATAAAACACATCCGCTGATGTTAAAACAACCTGAAGACATGGAGCAATTCAGCAGCTGTTGGTAAACACAGTCTCATTAGTAAACACTAATCACACCAACAAAGAGATGTCAATTAAATCTCAAAATAAATTCTGAGCCTTACTGGTAGCCAGTGCAGATAAGACTGGAGCCAAATGGTCTCTACGTTTTGTGCCACTAAAATTGCTAGCTGCAGCATTTTGAACAAGCTAGCTTTAATTGATATTCAACTGAGGTAGGTATAGAGAGAGTTGCAGTAGTCTCAATGAGATGAAATAAAAGCATGAATTACTCTCTAAATCAGCATGAGAAAAACATGACTTTATATCTATATAGTTCTTTGATATATGGTCTGAGAAAAAAGGCAGCTCTTGCTCGAAACCATTTGTGAGCATTAGATTTTTCAAGATATCGTGGAGCATCTGTTATTTATTTGCCTCCTATTGACGCTCAGCCTTTATGCATTCTCATTGCAACACCCGAGTTGTGTCACTGAACTACGGAAGAGCTCGAGATTTAGACCTCCTATTTTTGAGTGGTGGGCGAGTCAATAGCCTTAATTTCTAAGAACAAGAGCAGACTGGCGAGTTTCACAGGAAAGTTCTCTTTTTCTGGCCATTTTGAGAGTATAATGGAACCCACAAATGTGATGCTCCAGATACTCAACTAGCTCAAAGGAAGGCCAGTTTTATAGCTTCTCTCACCAGCATAACTGTTTTAAGCTGTGCTAACATAATTGCACAAGGGTTTTCAAGGGTTTTCTAATCATCCATTACTCTTCTATGCGATTAGCAAACACAATGTACCATTAGAACACTGGAGTGATAGTTGCTGGAAATGGGCCTCTATATACCTATGTAGATATTTCATTAAAAAACCAGACGTTTCCACCTAGAATAGTCATTTACCACATTAACAATGTATAGAGTATTTCTGATTAATGTAATGTTATCTTCATTGAAAAAAACAGTGCTTTTCTTTGAAAAATAAGGAAATTTCTAAGTGACCCCAAACTTTTGAACAGTAGTGTGTGTGTGTGTGTGTGTGTGTGTGTGTGTGTGTGTGTGTGTGTGTGTATATATATATATATATATATATATATATATATATTTTAGACTTAATACTTACAATACTGCTGTACTATACTGAATATTGTTTTGCTACTAGTACATTTCACTTCATAATATTACACTTATATGCCATAATATGTATAATGTACCAGCCTTTTTATTTTAACCATATTATGTCATACTGTTATACCACTTTACTTTGAGGAGACGTCACTGTTAGTCTAGAACACTGGAATAATCTTTCCACCAGGTAAACCTGAACATGCACACCTCTCTCAAGTGTGACAGCGATTATAACCGCATAACTATAACTAAACTATATATATATATTTTATAATTAACTGGAGGATATACTTTTTTCTACACGTAGATCTTAAACCCTTAAATATAAACAGGAGCCCGGCCACCCTACGGAGGAAACTCATTTCGGCCACTTGTTTTTTAATTAAAATACAAGTTGGATAAAAACTCCATTGTCCTCTCCTTATAGTCAGGTGTCGGTAGGTAGAACCGCCAGTGCCGCTGACTCGCCGCTCTCCTGGCTGACGCCTCACGCTGCCACGGACTCTCCGCTGCCAGTAGTCTCACTCGCTGTCTCTCCCAACAACGTTAGCTAACGTGATAGCTTGCTATTAAAAAAAACGGGTGGGAGGGAAATGAAGCCGCTGTAGACATCTTAACGCTGATTGGCCAAGACTCGACACAAACATCTTCTATTTGCGAAAAGCACAACTTTTTTTTCGTGTCTCACTCTGATCTCAGAAACGCTGGGCGAGTTGACACCCCCCCCCCTCCCAAAAACTAAAATTCTTCGCATCTACACGATTCACGTGGATGACGTATTTTCATTTCAAAACGGCGAATTTCGCCGAAAGGTGACAAGTTTGCAGGTATGGAATAAAGTTAAAAGACTCAATAAGCTGCATAAAATCTGTGACAAATGCATGTGATGGGCAACAATCACATATGTTAAAATCACCAAGTATTAATCGTGTAACTGAGGATTTGTTTTGGAACCCTCAAAGGAAAAAGGCCGTCTGCGACCGTCAGCATGAACTTAATGTTCTGTCCTTTGAGCGAACTTGTAAGGATGTAATGATACGTAAAAATTCAAAAGAAAACAAAAAATGTCCACAGAATTTAAAACATAGATTAAAAATAATAATTGTTGATATCTGCAGCAGCACATCGCTGCTGCAGATATCACCACTAAATACTATAACAAAGGATATTGGTGCACCGTTGACGAACCTTAGAGCCCAGGTGGAGGGCGTGGATGTGACGTTGACGTGCCGGAGACACCTGCCTCTGGAAATGCAGCGTGAGGTAGTCGGCCAGGAAGTGACAGGCAGCCAATCCGGGGCGGCGGTCCAGAGCTCGCTCACAAATGTCTAGGCCGACCACAAAGTCTGAGAGGTCCTCCAGTAACTAAAGAAAATAAGTAAGATACGAAACACATTAACAAAAAGAGAGATCAACTTTCAGAGCAGAAACTAAATAGGTTCTTAAAGCTCAAAGGCCTCACAAACACTTTCTCTCTACATACAGGAGTCCAAATTGACAACGATGAGTATATTGTAAGCATCTGCCTGAAGTCAGGATTAAATTAGTGATCCCTGAAAAATTTACTAATGTTATTTTAAAGCCTAAAATGGATTTCAGTCTAAAGTTAACGGGACGTTCAGTGGACTTGACCTGGAAAGCCTCATCTGTTTGTCCCCTTTCCAGCAGATGAAGCAATTGCTCAGTCTGTAGCTGCAGCCTCAGCTGCTCGGATACAGGATAGAGTTCAACCCACTGTGCACAAAGAGCAAACTCCTGTAAAAAGAAAAGAAGACTTTTTAAATGTTTTATTATATGCATCAACAAATATGTGTTTTAGTGATGACGTTATTACATAATGTCGAATTATGTTTGACATCCCAGAGGCAATGAGTGGCAATAAACTGCTGAAGGTGTGTTGTATTTACTTTTGCCTCCACCATCATAGACAACATGGACTCAGAGTTTGTCTTTGACTCCGTCCTCAGCTCCTGCCAAGTAGCCCAAGGAAACGGAGGCTGTAAATTCAGCATCTGTGACAAGAGAAGAATAAAACAATTGATGTGTCTCAATATGAAGTCAAAAAATGTCACATGGCAGTCTATTCATGACATGAAAAAAAATATTTAGTGAATGACAAACTTGGATAAAAAGGTCACCCTGGTCCGAAACGAGAACTAAATTCAGCCAAAAGTAAGCCTGATTACAAGGACAGGTGTATATTTATCAGTTTTGATAAACAATTACTCTCCGTTCTGTTGTTTTGACAGCTTATACATTTATCGACCTGGTTTGAATGCTTGCATGCCCACTTTGCTGTATCGATTTATCTGGAAATTAAAAATAAGTCAATTGGTCTCAGTTGGGCGCTGTAAATTACCCGGTGATAGATGTCCAGTTCTTTCTTCTTGAGCTCCACGTCGGTCCTCAGCGAGGCCACTGTGCTCAGGTCATTGAGGCAGAACTCGAGCAGCTCCAGGCAGGCGGACAGAGGCCAGCGCTCCAGAGCCTGGAGGGCAACGCGCGCTCGAAGGTTAGCATCCTGAACGCGGAACAGCTGACCGATACCTTCATCTCCATCTGAGCATTTGAAAAACAGATAAACAACAAACATTTTAGTTACGTTCATAACAACGGATAAGTAACGGTTGCATTCAACATATGTTGTTTTATTGAATAACCAAAATTGGAAGAAAGCTTCTGAACTGATTAGTGATAGCAGAAAAGACAAGGAGAAAAGGAGCTGTTAATGTGCAGAAAACCTTTTAAAATTGTAATCTGCTCAAAACGTTCACAAATATAGATGTTTATAGCATGAGGAACACAGGAAGGGGCTTGGGCCGTTTAAAGCATGGTGAAGCTTTCTAACTTTCCTGCTTTCATTGCCTCCCTCCTTTTTTCCTTTTGTGTCAAAATATTTTTAAATAATGTAATCATTTTCATGTGACATAATTGTAATGCCATTCTGTCAAATATTTTAGTTTTTTTAGAACTAAAAATTTTAGTTTTTTTAGAGTAAAAATTTGATCTCAAGAGATAATACTGGAAAAGGTTTGAAAAAATAAACCAACTCATTGTTATTCTAATTATTAAGATTCAGATTTTCTTATAATGGAGTGATTTTTCAGACTATAAAATGTCACAGAAATTAAAATGTTCACAGAACACAATGTAACGTCTTCAATTTGTTTGTTTAGTTCTAAACCCAATATCAATTTACTGCAAATATGTATTTTCAGTGATGTAAAACACAGTGAATTTTTGGCATTTTAGTGAATTTTTGGCATTTTAGCCTAATACATTATATTAATTGTTTATAAGAAATTGTTGTCAATTTCAAATGTACTCTTGATCAACGTAAAACAACTAAATGCTACATATACATGTAGCTAGGCAACAATAATGTGTTTGTTACAGACAAAAAACCCAGAGTATTTATTAGGTTGAACCTCATATTAAAAAGCACATTTGATGAACTTCAAAATGTTGCCTTCTGTTAAAATCCATAATTTCTCATAATTTCTCACCTTCTAAGGCAGCACAGGCTAGTAGGCGGTCTCTTAGCGCCCCCTCCTGGCTGCAGCCCTGCCCGTACAGCTCCAGCAGACTGAGGGCTCGGCTGAGGTCTCTGGAGGTCAGAGCCTTCTGGAAGGCCTCAGCAGCCACGGCCTGGGCAACTTCATCTTGAGGTCCAGACAGCAGGAGACTGACGATGGGTTTCCCACAAACAACCGCCCCTAGTCCGGCAGAACCCTCCTCGCCCTCACTTAACAGGGCACCTAGCAACGGCTCGGCCATGGTGTGAAGGTAGTCCCGGAGAATAGGGAACTCCTTCAGGAGGTTATCTGCTTCACGAGAAATCTGCTCTCCATCTAGGGAAACCTCTTTACGGCTGCTGCGGAAATAGCCGGACCATCCGGAGGATTGTGTCCGGGCAATTTCTCCTTTGCAGGCACTCAGACATGCCAGTGTGGCCAGTAAAGGGGAGCGAGACTTGAGGAAAGACAGGGCTGATGGTGTGAGGAGGAATGAGCTTGAGGAAGAAGAAGAGGAGGAGGAGGACGAGGAGGAGGATGAATGAGATGGTGGCGAGGTGGAGAGGTTGGTGGCTGTATTGGAGTTGTCCTCCCCAGAGTCCTCAGACTCTGAGCTCGGCTCAGACTGAGGCTCTGTGATTCCCAGAGTTGACACGTGCTCCTGAGCATGCTGTTGGAGCAGGACGGACAAACTGGCCACACCGAAAACTCCGTCATCTTTCTTGGCCTGATTGGAGTCAGCGTCATCAGCTGGACAGGAGATCCACACAGGCAGAGTTTCACAGCATCGCTGGACAATCACCTGCTGGACGCTCAGTCGCAGGCCGTCCTGCTGCAGCAAGGACAGCACCCTGGGGATCAAACAGGACATGAAATAGTTAACAAGGCTGTTGCCTCCACATCACTCCTTTTATCCCATTATACCTTGTTTGTAGATCTCATCTTTCACACCAGCATTAATGGATGGTTTGTCAGTGAATCAAGTGCACTATTAAATAATATTTCCAAATTTTTGCTGCACTCAAACATAACAAAGCCTCTATTGTGTCACATCTTCTGACTTTATTCTTGTAATAATAATAATAATAATAATAATAATAATAATATGTTAATTTAGTAAAGCACTTTTAATACAACACCATTCACAAAGTGCTTTAGAAGTAAAATAAAAATGCAAAACAGTAAAATAACATCAACCCAGATGTTGTTGGCATTAAGAAAATTTTTAAGACATGCCAAGTTAGATGATGATTACTGTAATTGTCAACTAGGACAGGTGTGACGTGACAAACCAATCAGCATTTCTGATTAGCCTGTAGAAAAAAAGGGTCTCCAACAATCAAACTATAAAAATGAATTCAAAAATATATTTATTTGGAGTTAAGTTATAGTCATGGAAGCTATTGAATCATCAACATCCCTAGCACCGTTTTCACTGTATAATATACAGGACTGTCTCAGAAAATTAGAATATTGTGATAAAGTTCTTTATTTTCTGTAATGCAATTAAAAAAACAAAAATGTCATGCATTCTGGATTCATTACAAATCAACTGAAATATTGCAAGCCTTTTATTCTATTAATATTGCTGATTATGGCTTACAGCTTAAGAAAAGTCAAATATCCTATCTCTAAATATTAGAATATTTCCTCAGACCAAGTAAAAAAAAAGATTGATAACAGCAAAACAAAATCAAACATTAGAAAATGTCCATTAATGCACTCAGTACTTGGTTGGGAATCCTTTTGCACGGATTACAGCATCAATGCGGCGTGGCATGGAGGCAATCAGCCTGTGGCATTGCTGAGGTGTTATGGATGCCCAGGATGCTTCAATAGCGGCCTTTAGCTCATTTGCATTGTTGGGTCTGGTGTCTTTCAGCTTCCTCTTCACAATACCCCACAAATTCTCTATGGGGTTCAGGTCAGGGGAATTGGCAGGCCAATCGAGGACAGTAATGCCATGGGCAGTACACCAGTTACTGGTGGTTCTGGCACTGTGGGCAGGTGCCAGATCATGCTGGAAAATTAAATCCTCATCTCCATAGAGCTTTTCAGCAGACGGAAGCATGTAGTGCTCTAAAATGTCTTGGTACACAGCTGCATTTACTCTGGACTTGATGAAACACAGTGGACCAACACCAGCAGCTGACATGGCTCCCCAAACCATCACTGACTGTGGGAACTTCACACTGGATTTCAAGCAACTTGGATTTTGCTCCTCTCCAGCCTTTCTCCAGACTCTGGCGCCTTGACTTCCAAATGAAATACAACACTTGCTTTCGTCTGAAAAGAGGACTTTGGACCACTCTGCAACTGTCCGGTGCTTCTTTTCCATAGCCCAAGTCAGACGCTGCTTCCGTTGTCTTGAGTTCAGAAGTGGCATGACCATGGGAATACGGCAGTAAATGCAGCTGTGTACCAAGAGATTTTAGAGCACTACATGCTTCCGTCTGCTGAAAAGCTCTATGGAGATGAGGATTTCATTTTCCAGCATGATCTGGCACCTGCCCACAGTGCCAGAACCACCAGTAACTGGTGTACTGCCCATGGCATTACTGTCCTCGATTGGCCTGCCAATTCCCCTGACCTGAACCCCATAGAGAATTTGTGGGGTATTGTGAAGAGGAAGCTGAAAGACACCAGACCCAACAATGCAAATGAGCTAAAGGCCGCTATTGAAGCATCCTGGGCATCCATAACACCTCAGCAATGCCACAGGCTGATTGCCTCCATGCCACGCCGCATTGATGCTGTAATCCGTGCAAAAGGATTCCCAACCAAGTACTAAGTGCATTAATGGACATTTTCTAATGTTTGATTTTGTTTTGCTGTTATCAATCTTTTTTTTTACTTGGTCTGAGGAAATATTCTAATATTTAGAGATAGGATATTTGACTTTTCTTAAGCTGTAAGCCATAATCAGCAATATTAATAGAATAAAAGGCTTGCAATATTTCAGTTGATTTGTAATGAATCCAGAATGCATGACATTTTTGTTTTTTTAATTGCATTACAGAAAATAAAGAACTTTATCACAATATTCTAATTTTCTGAGACAGTCCTGTACAGTGGCGGGCCATCAGGGCCTGCTAAGCCTTCTCTGCTGGCCTAAACAGAATCAAAGTTTAAATTTTAATTTAAAAAAAGCTGTCAGCAGCGTAGGTCAAAATCCACTGCTGTATATACTATATTTATTTACACACTTCATATATTTTGCATTTTTATCATTTAATTTTCTTAAATGTCTTATATGTAGCTCTGTTTGCTGCTGCCACAACCAAATGTCCCCTTGGGGATGAATAAAGTATATATCCTATCCTATAACTGCACCGTGTGTGACCATTTCTACAGTGCAGCAGCTGTGAGATTGACATGTTAGCTGCAGTTCAGATCAACTTGTGTAATAAGTTGAGGAATAACACAAGCATGCAAACTGTAGCATATATACACTCGGTCACGTTGACTGTGCGTACCTGTCAGGAGACACCTGTCTGTCAAACAGCAGGTAGGAGAGGAGCTGAAACGGGGCTTGAAGCAACACCAGCAGTGGATTCCCGAGCTTCACTTCGCTGCTCTGATCTAAGAGAACCAGGTGGAACAAGAAGATAAGTTACTGCTGGCCTTGATAAAGTCAGTATTTAGGTTAGAATTGCTGTAATTTGGTATAAAAAGTGAGCGTATTACTAAGTGCCTGCTGATTTCATTCCCAGTACCAACTGGGATAATGAGCGGGTGTTGTGGCACTGATATAGTGCGGTCTGAGCACTATGCACTTAAACTACTTAAAACGTTTAAAGAGCTGTTGTTTGAGGTTGTTTTTGCCAAATTTATAAGTCAGAAGAATCTCCTCAATGATTCCTCAAACTCCTCAATGACAAATGACTTTACCTTCTGAACCAAGGCTGCGCACCAACACAGATGCCAGTGTGTTGACGTAGTCAAGGAAACTGCGCACGTAATCTGGTCTGGCGAGATCTCCGTCTGGCTCGAAGGGGCAAAGCTGATCCAGAGAGCGAAGTAGCTGCTTCATGCTGGAGCGAACGGGGTGGGCGTCCAGCTCCGACTGCTTCAGACTGGCCTGTTCAACCAACTGTGCCAGCAGGGCGCTGCCCACGCTGCCCACGCTGCCCACGCTGCCCTCTGTTCAAACGAGAGGTCAAATCAGTCAGACTTTCCCACAGAATGCTAACGTGGTACAGTTCAAAGGTTCCACTAGTATTTTGAAGTTATCCATATTGTATCTGACATGTACAGTTGACTACCAAAACAAAGTAACTGAGCCGACCTGTGCAGTCTGTAGCGGTGCTCAGGATGTGCAGGGTGGTCTCCAAACGTTGAGCTAGACCGAGCCGAGCAGCGATGGACTCTTCACTCAGGTCTGGGTAGCAACACAGGAGCACTTCCTGGATGCAGCAACCAAACGGGCTGATGAACACTTGGTCTTCCCCAACAGCTTCTATGAACAAGAGAGGATCAGTAACAAAGAACCTTTTCTGTACATTGCCTTCATTTTGCAGGTCATTGTGAGACTGTCTATTTCCATTCAAAGCAGCTAAATGGCATGGAAATATCCATGGAAATACACATTTTCTTATTCCCATAATAAAAATGATTGAGTAATTGTATCCACCTGTTTTGACAGAGCTCTTATTCGTTGCAGAATGATTCAGGATCTTGTTGATGTGCTGTAATACCATAGGAAATCCACAGATCCCCTCAGAATGGGGAACCTTAGAGTCAACTCTTACTCCTGGGGAGGCAGACAGGGATTCAAATTACTATATGTGCAAAGCTGCTAATAAACACATGACACTGTAGTTGGTCTTGTTTAAGTTTACATGTTCAAGTAAATCTGCTCTGCAACCTGCACCAGCTACATGAATCATCATAAATCGCTAAAGAATCTTCCAAGAAAGACCCTAATACTCTCAGAAACTGCATACCTCGAGCCTCCAGGCTGCTTCCGAGTCTGCGCTCCGCTGTGTCCAGCAGCTGTCGGGACGTCTTCCAGAGCTGACAGTGGCAGCAGGCCAGGTCGAAGGTAGCCATGGCTGCCGGGCTGAGCTCCTCCAGCAGTGTGTAAAGGAGGCCAGAGGGGTCTGAAGTGCAGCGGCTCAGCCAGTAGCCATCCTCCAGTGAGGGCATCGGGTGAGCAGTGGTGCTGAGGAGACGGTCCGCTATGTCTGAGATGGAGTAGAAAGCCACACCTGCGGGGAAGAAACACATACACAAGTCAAATCCTGAGTTATCTACTGTGCATGATAAATATATAATACGTGGCAATAAAATCATTGAAAATGTAACAAAACATGCACAAAACACATATGAAACACTGCATTTTATAGGTTTTTATTTTGTAGCTTAATTGTGTATTTTGTTCCTCTGGATAACTAGCTAAATGTATTCAGTCACAATATGATATTTCCAGCTAAGAGACTTACAGCCAGAGAAGAAGAACGTCAACATCAACACAAGGAAGAAGAAGCGGCAGAGATTTCTTATAATAAATCTAAATTCATGAGGAACTCAACCTGCTCTCACTCTCCCCACTTTCATGCTACAGCTGCATACAGCAGTTTCACATCTATTCTCTGGACATTGTTCAAAGGAATTTTGCTAAAGGTGCGAAAAAAAACAATTAAAGCTTGAGTCGGTAATGTATTTATGAAACCTTTTTTGTTAAATATGCTGAAAATCTCTCGACAGCATCCATAAATTAAATGCTTTGACAAGAAAAAAAGAAAAAAGAAAGAAAGCTGGTATCTTTGGCTGCACAGAATTGTAATAAGCCCTACCAATAATTCCATTGGGCCTAAATGAAATGCCTGTGAACTAATCGTCACCAGTGTCACTGACAGCTACTGACAAAAGCCATGTTGGTTGTTTACGTTCAGAATGGTAATTTTGGGGGAGCAGCTTTGGAGGGAGGCCTGAAGGTCACTGTTGCCGACTGTCTCGCTAGAATTAGCAACTTTTGCTAAATCTGCTGCTAGCTACTCTTATCGGAAAAGAGTTGGCAACACTGGTCTGGAATATTTGGTTGGATACTTCCAAAATGTACTAAACTGTTGCTGGTTTGTCCAATGCTGCCGAACCCAGCTTTAAACTGCACTCACTCTGTGCAACAAGGAGGATAAGGCTATCTTCTGATAGATCTTTAGCAGGTTAAAAGGCATTTTTATTCCATGAATTGAGAGCAACATAAAAAGATGCCGAACCTGCAGCAGCAGCACTTCCGATGGCTTGCAGGGTGGATAGCCCACTGCTGCCCAGCCGACTCCTTCCTGTCGCTGACACAGCCGTTGTCCCCAAACCCTCTGAGGAGGACGAGGATGAAGACCTAGACTGGCTCTCCATCTTCTGCTCCACCTGTCCCAGCTCCACCAGCACTTCTTTGTAGCGCTCCATGAACACCAGCTCACCACAACAGGCAGACGCCTCCAGATCAAACACCAGAGACACCTGCAGAGAAGCCACGAAATACACAATACTATTAAAGGTTTCCCTAAATCATAATTAGGCAGTAAGCATAAGAGCTGTGGGACGTTAAAAAAAACAAATAGGGTTTTCAACAACAACAAAAAAAACACACCACAAGTCCAGCTTTCCACACAGACCTGATGAGCCTCCATGAAGTTTCCTCGGTGGATGCAGGACATGAGTAGAGACTCTGGAGGGGACAACATGGCGGGGACCAGCCAGCTGTGTGGACCTCCGCATGGACAAACCTCCAGTTCCACACAACCTGTCCCTCCTCCACCATCTGACAAAGGACAAATAAACACTTCAGAAAGTCTTACAAAACAACAACTTTAGAGGACAAAAGCCTGGATTTAAGTCATTTAAATTCAGCAAAAAAAACGTTTTCACTTGATTTATGAACTCTGGTTTATTCTGTAAAACATTTTATTTGATTCAATGTGAGACCAAATCAATCAACCAAATAAAGGACAGGCTGTTGTTAGGCTGCGATACCTGATGCACTCGTGCTGACTTCTCCGTTGTGTTTCTCCACTGAGGTTTGTCTCCCTGGTCTCTTCCTCCTCCTCAGGCTCGAACTCTTGCTGCGTTCCAGAGAAGTGACGGGGGAGCTGACCGCTGACCTCCGTAGAGGACTTTCTGAACCTGAAAGTAAATTTACCATCAATATTTAGAGAATTAATGCCAAAATTCTTTCTGAACTCAACCAGCAGTAACGCAAAAATAAGAAAGACCACACACACATTAAGATAAGACACCAGTCAAATGTTTGTGAATTCCAGTTGATTTTCCTTTGCTACGTCTTTCATGCAGAGAGGTAAATAAAATAAAAAACTGAAAGTAAAAGCTGAAGAAATGTCCAGCTCACCACTTCCACTGCCCTGATTGCTGGTGACGATCTGCAGCCTCCACTGAGCCTCTGCAGTGCGCTTGGACAACCTCTGCAGACGAGGCCCGAATGTCTCAGCCGTCACCGAGCAGCCGAGGTTCTCCGCCGTCCCGGCCTCTCGAAGAAGCGCTCTTCCCGCCTCCTGGCCCTCCTGCCCGAGCACACACATGCCCTCCAACCCTTCTTTCAGCAGCTTCAGGAAACCAGTCATGGCCGCCACGTCGGACAGAAACCCCCTGCAGCCCTGGATAAAGTGTCCCAGCTCCAGGTGACTCCGGTGGGCTTCTGACGGTGAACTTGAACGCAACTTCTGCGTCTCTGTCCTGCTGGACTCAGTCTCATCCGTCTCGGCTTTGGTTCCTGATTCTACGTTTGTGTTTCTTGTATCTAGTAAAAGTTCTGACTGAGTGACATTCCCTGTGTTCTGGTTCCAGCTTGTGTCTTTTTGGATCTGCTGGGAAAAGTCAGCGGTGGACAGGAAGAGAAGGGAGAAGATGTTCTCCAGGAGCTCCAGGCGGAACATGGCAGGAACGGCCTCCAGATAGAGCTGACACTCTGACAGGTAATGCTGGAACAGCACATGGCAACCTGGAAAACACAACAAACAGAGAAGAACAAGGTCAGGGTGTCATTCAGAACTATATCAGAAAATAAAAGATCAATAAACAAAGACAACTTGTCAGCTGTAAACAACAAGATTATACTTGTAGTATTTAAGCACAATCAAAAAGTTGTGTAGAAAAAAAAGTGGAAAACTTCTGTAACTAACAATTATTTTCATTATCGATTAAGGTGCCGATTATTTTTTAGATTAAATCGATTCATTGTTTGTTTTTTTACATTTTATACACCGGTTTTTCAAAGTCTGTATGGCGTATTAGAGTAATTGTAGGTGGAAAAATAATATTAATAATAATAATAAATAATATTCCAGGGGAAACTCGGATATTCTCTTAGATTAAAGTGGTTAATTTACAAGAAAAAAAAACTAGAAGAGTGGGGTTTTTTTTGTCAAGGAACTACATAGCTTCACTTCATCACACCACAGATGCAACGCTGAGTAATTCAAATTATACTTTGCAATCAGATTTAGCAATAAAAGGAAATTCTCGTGATTTGAGCCCAGAATCACCTTATTATCATAAGTATCCAGACGAAAACAAAATAATGATCTGGATGTGGAGATAGCTTTTGTGCATCAACAAGGGTAGCGTCTATTAGTGTGAGAATTAGACTATTCCCTGTTTACTGCGTCGGCTGTGGTATGATGAGGTTAATACAACCTCACAAAGTGAAGGGATGTGGTTCCTATGCAACAAAATTATATATTTTTTGCGATTTTCTTTTTTTGACTTGAATTTTATGACTTTATCATCTCAGAATATTTTAATTTTTTCTCTCATATTTGTTTGTTTTTTTCTGTGAAGTTCCGTCTTTAAATCTATTCAGAATTATTATATTTTTTTCTTCTTTTTTTTTTTTTTTTTATACATACAATGGTCCTTATATGCAGTTTTACCGAAGGGATGTCTTTAAATGTCTTGTTTTGTCAGCCCAAAACCCCAACATATTCAGTTTAATATAATATCAAATGGAGAAAAGCAGGAATATTTGAGAAGCTGATAAAAGCAAATTATAAAACTAACTTCAAATACTGTATATTTAAACAGGTTATCCACAAAGACACCACTGTCTTCTTATTTTGCATATAATAATGTAATAATCAGCTAAAATGATCAGACAGGAAACGTTTCTATCATCCGTCATCAAACTGAAACAGAAAAGGAAGACAGCTTTCGTACCTTCTGAGGATGTTGGGCTTTTGGTTTGGTCCATTTCTGCTTCAGAGAGCTGCTGTTGCTGCTGCATAGGCTCACACTCGGTGCAATTGGAGTACTTATGTGCATTTACACAAAGAGCATAGATGGCATACTTCATGGCACAGAAGCCCTGGAACAAAACGATGTTCCTCTGCACACCAGAACTGAGATTACTGACGACCTCAGTGTCTTCTGCGGGGAAAAGAAAATGACATTATTCTTTTGGCAATCAACCCCAGAACATTCATGCCAGACTGAGAAAGGACAAACAACAAGAGAAAAGACGATGAAGATGCTGACCTTTTTCGCAGTTTGGCAGTTGCTTCAGCAGATCCAGTATCTTGCGCTCCTCAAACTGAGCCAAAGGAGTCAGAGAATGCAGAATATAGAGGGCGGAGTGATTGTCCAGAGTGTGCAGCTGTGACAGCAATGCCTCCATAGAAATCCCTCTGCACAGAAACAATTATAAAAGACGTAAAAGTGTTAAAAATAAATAACGATTGAGATGGAGTTAAATGGCAGTCAAACTTTGTAAAAACAAACAAAAGCTTACGGATTGTTGTTTTTACACCATTCAAGTATATCAAGCTGAGAGGACAGTAGATCAGAAAACTCCTGCAGAACAGAATCATTGGCTGGTGCCTAAAAAGAAAGAGAGTGCATCAGTAAACGACACTTAATAGCTGTAAAATAGCTGTCTCCTCTGAAACATCTGAATATACTGTGAAGGAGCAAGAAGACGTCGTAATGAATTGTTATTGCCTTTAAACGAGTCCTGTAACGGGTCAAGTTTTAAATGTTTCATGACGATGGGAAGGTTTAATATCCTGTAAACTATTTGACTGGCTGGTAAAATATTTAGGTAAATAGTTTAAAAACTAATTGGTCACCTTTGTAAAATGTTAACGATGCTTTTATCAGTGTTTGCTATCAGCGTCACTACGGAGAGGTTAAACTAAACTGAAGTCAATCTGGAGCCATAAAATCTGGGTAAAAAAGCATGAAAATAACTAAATCTTTCTTCCCTCCCTCTCAAGTCTTTCTTTCTTTCTTTCTTTCTTTCTTTCCTTCTTTCTTTCCTCCCAGGTACATCTGAATGCACACATAGAACCATCTGCATGCAGTGTCTTGTAGCTTTGTGCCCCGGGGGATTTGCTAATTATAATAAAAGATAATCTGCTAATTTTCTTTGGATATACATATATTATTTTAGAGTTTTCACATCTTTATATATTATGTTATTCATTTTTTTTGTTAAAAACATACTTCTTCAGTTAAGTTCAAATCTTGTTTTTCTATGCCAAAAGAGCAATACAAACACTTTGTAAATAAATCCTGACTGAGACTATCATAATTCATGCATGAAATGGATATATATATATTTATTAATTCATAGAATATTAATAGAATAAAGTAGATTTAAGAAGTGCAGGAGTGAATTAATTGAACTTCAGATGTCCGACCTGCTCTCGGTGAAGGATGCTGAGCAGCGTTTGAGCCGCGCTTAGACTGCGACACTGAGTCCATCCGAGGAGCAACAGCAGACGAGATAAAGGCTGGAACTCCAACCTCAGTAAGTCTTTCAGCTGAGAAAACTCCTCGTGTTTAATCAGGTCAAGCGCAGTAACCTACAGGAAGGAACCAATCTTATTACATTACTGCATTTCATCACATGCGATTGCTAACCAACTTCACTTGACCATCACGATCCAGGACTAATTATGAAAAATACAGAGTCATGTTGCAGCTGAAAGAAGACGTCGTACACTCGATTACTTCTTGGGGGGGATTTAAATCTGATTACAAAACTAGTTCTACTATTTTTCCCAATGGTTTACTTACCAGGACCTGCTCAAGGAAATGCTTTCCACTACTAAGGCACTCAAAATAAATGGTTTTCCAGATGGATGGACGATCCTTGTGGCAACATAAACTGAGGGCCAACTTCTCTGCTTCAGGAAGGTCCACTAAGAAGGGGGATATGAGAATAGTGGAAACAAGTTGAACATTACGATCCGTAACAGGCTATTATTTAAAGTTACAACAAGAGGTTTTCAATTGGTTATGAAACAGTCACAATTTCATAATGATGCCTCTCTCGGACCTACATGAGCAAACGAGTCCAGCGAGGAGACCAGTTATTCCTAACGCCAGTCACCAGGTCAGATTCCCCATGAAATCAGACAAAACTATTTACGGCACACAGATCGCAGAGCTTATGTTTAAATGTTCACAGGCGACGTTTGGCAGTGAGTAGTACGTTAAACAGGTTGGTCGATTTTTCTTTGGATCATTTTATTTTTTTCATTATATTTTGTGGTTTGGGCTATTAATGAGACAAAGACCCAAAGTAAAAGAATTGACTGTAAAAACTTGAATTAACGCTCTGAATTACAAAGTTTCCTTTGTTACACCATTGTCATATTACAGGTATTAATATAACATAGGGACTAAGATATCCATTATCTCATCGCTAAGCATCCTGCAAACAGCTGTGTTTAAAGCTCGCCTCCAAAATGTACACACGAGCCAGATCAAGATATCTTCAGCACAAGGACGTCTTTTTTGAGACACTAAGTAAAATCTGCTAAGTGCTCACAGCCACAGAAGCAGAAGTGTGATTAAAAGAGGAAAAGAGGTTATGCCGACGTTTGCGCTTTGAAACTGAAATCACAGAACTTATGTAAATGATTTGTATCCATCTTGTTACTATAAATCAAAGAAAGACAAACTGACTGCTGAAACTGCTCAGAGAAGGAAGTTGGAATATATACGCCGATTTTACATAGCAGTCTGTTCTAACTTATCAACATGAAGATAACTTAAAGGGCCATGTAACAGATTCATACTGAAATCTGTGTTCTAGTTAAAGTATAAAGCAAATCCTGATGATCTCAAAACCATCAAATAATGCTCAACTTTTATTGACGAATTCAAGAGTCGAAGGAGAGAGAAGTTTACGTGGCACCACAACCTGTTTATATCAGAGTAAGAAGACATTCGGACTACCTTGTGTATCAGGCGCGCTCCTCAGCAGATGATCCCTCTGAAGCCTCAAAGCGGCAGAACAGTAAACAGAGACTAGGGCATCGCACCGAGGGCGAAGCAGCGAGCTCAGGATCCTCTCCTCTTTCAGGGGCTGGTCTCTGGCTGCCCACAGCGCCTCACACAGCGCCTCCAGCTGCCCGCCGCTTCTGCCAGAGCTCCATGGCATCACAGACAACACGGCGTAGATCTCCTCCACCCACTCCCCCACCTTCTCCAGCCTTCTCTCCGGTTTTCCCAGTACCTTCATCAGGTGATGGATGAAAGTGTTCTGCAGAGCACGGTCCTCTGTGCACGACTCGTCCTGTTGGAGAAGGAGAAAAGTTAGCAAAAGTTTGATTTCAACTCTACAAACATTCAATGGACACATGATTTTATTTCTATTTTTACATTTGTGTAATTTATAGAGATCACTTTGCTTTGTAGTTACAATATGTTCAATTACCTGTAAGAACTGTGTTAAAGACTGGGCAAGTCTGGGCTTCTTTTTCTCCAATAAGGTCCGCAGGCAAGACTCAACGGCCGCATCTGTTGTCTTTGAACCCTCTGGTGCTTTTTTCTCAGACTGTGTGTCCAAGAAGGCCTGGTGCAACTCCTGCTGAAAGAGAATTGATCTCAGTCTATAGTCACAACATGTAAAATAGAACACATCACGTTAATCTCAGTACACTTAGCCTGTGTGAACATAGACTTGCGTCTCAATCTAATAGAAAATAAAAAAAGGTAAATACTTTCCTATCTAGTTTTTACAATTGCATTATCAACAGCAGAGATGACATGATAATAACCTTGAGAACAGTGTCTGAAATACTCTCCGAGCCCAACTCCTCCAGGAGGAGAAGGAACTCCAGTTCTCTTCTGACATCGAGAGGGACCTGAAGTGGACAGTAAACAAGAGTAGAGTTATCTTGTCACATCATTTCACAACACCGTCTGCCCTGTGAAAGAATACAGTAAAAAAATATATATATTTGTCTTTCTGGTCCCAACAAAAGACTTGACTAAAACATATTTTGTAAGTTAGGACCAACAGAGATGCTCTCGAATACCAACACACAGCTGGAAGATGACGTGACTAAACATGCTGTTAAAGAGTAAGTAAAATAAGCACAATAGAGCGAGCTGCAATACTTGATTCTTCATAGTGTTACCTGCTCTTCTGTCCATTTCTCCAAAACCTGAAGCCAAAACCAAGCCAGTTTGTGTGGACTGCCCACAGACTCCCATCTTCAAAATAAACACAGTGTCATTAAATCCACAGCACAAATAACACAAATATAAGGGTGTGGTTTTGGGACTTTTGCCGGCTCATAACAATACTGCCTTACGTTTGATTTATCTAAGAATTCACATTTTTACACACAAGGGAAACAAATGTCTTGTGAGCATGCAGCTGCGCGACTCACTTTAAATTGTAAGGGTGGCAGACAATAGCTTTGATTATGCTTCGTAGATTTTCTGAAAGTCCTCCTGTTGAGTTAACCAGCTGCGGCACACAGGCATTGGCCAACTCCCACTCTCCGTGCCGCAGGCACCTCTTGAAGTACTCAAACAGGTCCCGAAGAGACGTCTCAGCCTCCCGGCCGTAGGGATACATGGCCACTTTCATTGTGACACTCCTCTGATCAGTTGTCACAACTGGACAAGCAACTTTACATCTATGTAGCCAAGGAGGACGCTTGAGCTTTCCTCACCTGAACGAGAAAGCAAAAGCCATCCGAGTTATAGTTTGACAAAACAAAGAAATGCATGTATTGTGTGATTATAAAGTCAATATATACAACAAGATCATTGTTTTAACAAAATATAATTATAGCTGCAAATAATCCTACATTTGTTTTAAACAACATTTGGATACATGCAGGTGGTAATTTGTTGTTTACACATGATTAGCGTTGTATGAAAATCTTTTAGAGCCTTTAATTTCTTAAACAATGGGTTGGTTGGTTCTGGATAAGCAGCTTTGTTTTTTTTAAGTGTAAAAATTGGATTAGCATTTGTTTCAACAGAGTAAGTCATGTATGGCAGTAAAAAGGAACAATATGTACAGTATAATGGAGTTTGATTTAATCTTCTAGAATAGTCTTTTCCTTTGCATTAACACATGCTATATGGTTTACAGCATCATTTATTTTTACACTTTCAATTTAATAATCTAGTATTTGTTTGTTTTGTACATTTGAACGATATACCAAAAATAGTGAACTGAACTTGCTTGTTAACAATCTTTCATCTCTGCATGTTTTATTCAAATGACACCCCACGTCCCTCAGAGGACACATCTGAATCATATATGTGGGATGTTTTACAGATAACGTTACACAACTCATTTCTTTATGAGCAAGTCTAACGTTACCTTTAGTTGTCCCTTCAAACAAACCACCAAAGTTGAGAAAGAAATTAAACAGCTGTCAAAATGAGCTGCTCAGTCAACGGGACTAAATGAGGCTTTAAATACGCGTTTAAAATGTCAACGTCTCCATCGACTCTTCTCAGATTTGACAGCTAAAACCTTCATGTCTCCAGTTAGCTGACTTTAGCATTAGCTACAAATATTGCTGACTGGCTTTAACGCAAACATGAAGTTAGCTAACTTCCGTAGTAGCTGGCAGGCACACACACAAATCAATAACAAGTTAGCGAGTATTTAATAAAGTTACTTACTCATTTCTTTGTGATGTTTCCCCCGAAACTGGGGACTATTTACACTCCTAGCTGCTGTTTTCTCTTGACCTGTTATGCTAAGAGGCGAGGTGCGCGTTAACGGAGGTCATGTGACAAAAATCAGCTGCTTCGCCAACGCTGGTTGGTCAAAGGTTGGCACGAGGTGGGCGTTCCTTTTACTGGTGCCTTCTAGTGCTAACGGAAATACCACTATTCCAACAGTAGTTTACATACTGCCCAACAGTAACTACCCAGCATCTTACTGTGAAATATCGGAGTATTACTTAACATGATATATATAAACGGGTAAATGCTCCAGGCCCCTCTTCTTTAACCAACTTTTTTATCGAAATTATTTGCATTGAACTGAAATATTCAGTTTATAATATATACCCCCCTCTGCCTGTCTCCCACCTTTATCACTGCCAAATTGGGAGCCTGTCTCTATGACAACGTAGTACAGGCGGGGTTTGCAGAGTCAATCGGTCCTCAGTCGGCATCACCGCTCCAGACCACCACACTGCATCACGCCCTGAGTGGAATGGAAGAAAAGGACAAGAAAGAAAATGTATGTAGCTTTGAAATTGTGATTATAATTGTGATGCAATGCATACTATCTGACTCCGACGTGGCTTACTGAAAGAAATACAGAAATATAGTTTGTGCAGCTGAGTCAGTGATTGTTTATAATGTGGATCAATAAAGCCATTGTCTCCGGCGGTGCCATAGGTTGCAGCTCACCGCAGATTCCGAGATCAGCAGACTACATGATCAAAGAGCCTCGTGCAGTAATAATCTAGTGTGTTGAGCGGTATATAGGCCTCATCCTGTGTGACGCTCGTCTGGACATGAAACATCTCTATTGTTTCTCAGGGGGAGTACACCGGAGAGATAAAGGGTGGACTGCGGCCTTCAATGAAGCTGGTTGTCATGGGAATTATTAACAAAAAACCCAAGAAGTAAGTGCACACCTTTTTTTCCTTCATTTTGTAATAAAAAAGCAGATTATAAATTATTGATATAGCCTACTGTTGCACACATGACGTGGCAGCCATAAAGTTATGAAGAAAACAATACATGCTATAGCATATTTAAAACAGGATTTCAGCTGGTGTCTGTGTTTGAGTGCATAACCACCCAGCGAGTCCCTTTTTGGGAAAATATCTTTGTAATGCCAGTGCATTTCCTAATTATAGGTTGGTATGTGAACTTGCGTGGTAGAGCTGCAAAATCCCATGAAATCTGAAAATCACATGGAATTTCTTTGGTTGATACCATCAATTGGCTAATTAGTCAGTCAGTCATTAAGTTCCAGTAAAAGATGACAATTAGGCTGCTTGCAACAACAAAAAACATACTGGGACAAAAATAAAATGTGACGCAGATATTTTTTAAGAAACATCAGGGAGGTTTTAAGGACAAATATCCTCAAAGGACAATTTTTCCTAAATACTGCATGTAATAGAGCTTTTTATTGATTTGGGTCGTTATGATACCAACTCCACTATCAAAATGTGCTGCCAAAAGCAGTTTTCTTTGTCATTTCAAATCAAACATATAATATAATGTAACTATAAAACATGTAGTATAATAAACGTATAATAATATTGTAATGCCTGCAGCAAGAAATACAAAATTCCCGGCAAAATGCCAGATTTGTACAGAATATTGTTGTTTATAAGGTTTTTAGCTTTCCATGTAATCAGGGCCAAAGACAGAGCCCTGTATATGATGACTGTAATCACTTCATATCATTCACATACAAGTAGTAATATCTTCTATACTCTGATACAAGTAAAGTTAAGTAAAAGCACTGAAGTAATGGCAACATAATGTACTTGAAGTATCAAAAGGAAACGTATACTCATGATGCAGAATGGCCCTGTCAGTTTCATATTTTCGAATAAAGTACCTCAAAGCTGTACTGAAGTACAGCATTCAAGTAAATGTACCTTCAACCACTGAAAATTGGGTACAGAAATTATAAATACTCCTGCAGGAATAAACAAACCTGCCTTTTAACACATTTATTATTAAATTGTGGGTTTAAACTCACGATTAATTATTCTTAGTACAGTTGAGATAAAGACCAGAAGATGTCACTGTTCGCTCAAGAAAACAACATGGATTTATAATTCAGTTGATTCCATCAGCAGTAAATAATAAAGTAATATGGTATAATGTAAAATAAAAGGGAGACAAACAGAAAAGCTACATGATATTAGCAGTGCTGGAGGTAGTATTTAGATCCTATAGAGTACTAATACCACACTGTAGTAAAAATCCTGCATTGAAAATGTTACTTAAGTAAAATGATGTATAATTTCATCTGAAAATGCACTTAAAGAATTACAAGTATTCAATGCATTGAAGTGACTGCTGATAAATATAACTATGAGTATCCCAATTCTTGTTGTTACTCAACTAATAATTATTTTCATTATGAATGAATCTGGTGGTTATTGTTTGGTTTGAAATGCCTTCACAATTACCCAGAGTCCAAAGGGAAACCTTGTTTGTTTTGTCCAAACCTCAAAACTATACAAAAATAGAATATCTGCCTCTGAAACGAAGAGCAGTAAAGCTACATGTCTTGTGTGTTCGAGCAGCATGGAGGTGATTCTGTCCAGTGAGCCTCAGGACGAGGACACAGACGGCGACGTGGGACTTCAGTTTAAGGTGAGCTTCATGGACAAGGCCGTCCAACGCAATGCTCGCCTGGCTGGAAAGTGGGGAAGACCTGAAACTACCCTCTCCTACTTTCCGTTTGCACCTGGAGAATCCTTCAAGGTACGTTTAGAGTCTCTGACATCGAAGACAGTTCAAATAAAAAGCCATCATCATGGTCAAAAGGAAAATATCTGTCCTGCCTTTATTTTTTACCTCTCTGAGCTCTGCATGGTCTTAGATATTAAAATGTATTTTTCCTTGAGAGTTGCAGGAGCTCTTCCTGTAGTTCAGTGCAAGCTATTTGAATGGAAGATGAATTCAAAATAGAACGGTTCACATTTAAACAGTATTTCTTCTTATTGTTTATTCAACCACCACCCTGCTCTGTACGAGACGCTTTTAGATTCTGCCCTTAAAGCCACTGAAAACAAATCTGAAGGATTTAAGTTTAAGTAGGATATAAGTAAAATAATCAAAACTTTTTCCAGAAACAGATCCTTTAAGTTAAACTTTCCATACCCTGCAGGCAAATCTGTAATTAGTAGTTTTTGCATTAAAAATAAACCCTGACCATCTCCTCCTCCTCCTCCTCCTCCTCCTCTGACTAGATGGAGATCGTGTGTGAGCACCAGCAGTTTCGCATCTTGGTGGACGGACAGCCTCTGTGCGGATTCACCCACCGGCTCACCCCGCTTGCCGCCCTCACTGCCTTACAGGTCTCTGGAGACCTTCAGCTCACCAAGGTGGCCTAGCACCAGCAGTGCAAACGGTTAGAATAGAGCTACTTTTAATGAATTAACCCATGATGGGGCTGTGGGGGAACAAAGTGACGGCTGCCTCGTAACCATGTGTTAAGTGCCTTCACTAGATTACCTGTTTGGGGACTTGAAGTTAGACTGAATGTAACAGTCGGCAATGTCTTAAATCAACCGAGGAATGTGATTTGAACTGAAGCAATTGTGGTCTAAATGATACTATTTTCCCTTCCTGATGAACATTTGCACAGACGTGATGTGTCACTGCTGAAAGGAGTGCTGCATCCGTCTGTGTGCATTTGAATCTCAGACGTCTGTCTTTGATTTCTCTGGAGTTAACCTTTGAAAGCACTTACGTTTACGAGCGCCTGCATGAAGATGAATGTTTCTGAAACCAACCGATTGTCATTCTGTGCCCGACTCAGTACTGTAACAGGTGTAATAATGTAAAGCGATTCGCGTAGCCCACGTTAGTGCATGCCAGTATATACACACCCACACACATACACACCTCTCAGTTTGCCTCCAGATTAAACACAAAGCTGCAGAGGTTATCTCATACTTTCTGTTATTGTACCATTATCAACTTTGTAGAAGCCACTGACGCCCACCGGCTCATGTACTTTTCTTTGCCCCTGAGCTAATTATGTGAGAACGTTTCATATTGACTTTACTTCACTGCAATAAACCACTTTTGTTGTTTGGTTGAGTGACTTCTCTTTGGATTTACTTTAAGACTGACTGTACAGCATCTTGTGACACTAAGGTGTTCCGTCGTTTATGACTTCACTGGAACAAGCCTGTAAACCAACAACAGCTCAGCTTGAGTCATTCCGCTGATAAAGGCTCGACTCAACTTGCAGAGTGGGAGTGCCCGTTTGTGATTGCTGGGAGCAGCCGGTCTGCACTCAAACATGACGATTGGGACAAAAACCACCCTAGGCCTTTTCTTGTCTCTACTTGTACTTCCTCATGGTGTCAGACCCTCTTACTTAAATTAAACTATCATATAAAACCTTATAGGGTTTTTGCAGCGTTCAACAAGTTAAATCAAATCCCCTTTAAGACCTTTTAAGACCACATAGATTACAATTTAATACCTGTTTCAACAGTTTCAGTCAAACTGGACAAAGTATGAAACTATGATGGAGAACCAATAAGCTTACTTCGTTATTATTAGATCACAATTTTTCAAGTACTTTTCAGCAGTATATATCAATAATTCCTACATGGATAAGTGAATGAATGTGGAGAATAAAGTCAAACATTATTTATGGTTTATTAAGGAACACATCTTGTAAAACATATGCAAAACGTTGAGCTAGTTGGGCTTTTAAATGCCTTTAAATCCTCTGTGCACAAACAAACAAAAATACAGAATAATCCAACTGATATACTGAGATACATGGTCAGAAATGTTTTGTGATCACTAACACTGTCATTTAAATCAATTTAAATGGCATGGTTCCGGTTTGCTGCTGCAAGTATACATTCATGGAATGTGTAAATCTTCCTTCATAGCTGGATAAATTAACTTGTTAATATGTTAAAAAGTCTTAACCGCTCTACGTCTGCTCTCTGATCGCATCTATCCAGTCCATCTTCTGCTGCTGGGTCGGAGCCTGCATGAAGTAATGTGTGTCTGACTGGGTGATGATTTTAAACAAGTTGCCTTGAATGTTGCCTTTCACACCTGTGTGGGTCAGTAAAGTAGAACTGCATTAGGGTTTACAAACAGAAATAATGCAGTTACAGTTCAATATATAAGCCAGTTGACATGTTTTTGGTCCAGAGGCTAAATTTTTTTTAAACTTGACAAGAAAGACATGTGGAAATAAATAAAATGAATTAATTGAAAATAACTGTAACTTCAGTCTTAAACACCTCAAAGGATGACATTTCATAAGGAGCACATTCTGGCATTGTTCTGTATTTTTCTAAATCGCTATCTCTCAATACTTTCTGCCTTTTCCCTTTTGGTCTGTGGCTCTCAGTGTTAGGAATATTACTTTCCTTTAAACATTAAAAGGCAAATCATTTCCGAAACCTTCTGTCCGCTGTAGCAAACATTACTCAAACTGGAGTAAATTATGCATTTGTTGGGGGCAATTTCCATGGGAGATTTGGTGCTCTAGTATACATTTATAGCAGCAGGATTAACTCAAATTAAACTACACAGATATATCAGGCTTTGGATATACAAACAATACTTTTTACCATCAATTCATGAAATATTACAAAATAAAGTAATAATAAAAACATTGAAGACTTTAGTAAATGTATCTCAAATGCAGAGACTTTTTCAAGTTTTCAATAGTGAAACTGTCTCCTGCTTCCACTTCATCACACAATGTAATTTATAAACTCAAGAAGGAAGCAGTGACATAAAACCAACAGTCAGAAAAAAGGCAAACAAAACCATTTCTTCTCATTACTCTTTCTGTCTTAAAATTATTTGCTTGAACAACTTTGTTTTTGAAGAGTTTAAGCTTCTGCGGTCACGGGAGTTGCAGACAGTGACTCACCTGAGGGAACTCCGTTATCGTCCAGAGAAGACACCAGACAGGATCGCAGAGAGAAGCCGCCAGCGGGGCTGATGTCATCCTGGGTGATGTAACACAGGAAGTGGATAAAACTGAGTCAGATTAATGGAAATGAATTACAGAGACTTGAAAGTGATTAATGCTTCAGTCATAACTGGCCTGAGGCTCAGGAAAAAAAAACGGCTGCTTTGTTTTGCATCCCCTCTTGTCACCATTTAAGCATTTAGTGAGGTCATGTAATCTAGCATTTAGTGTGTTTGTAAGAAAAATACACTTATTTGATTTCTATAAGACTTTATCCGGTAATTGAATCACTTACGTCTTTAGTGACTTTAATAGTGTATTGGCCTGTGTTGGGTCTCAGTAGCATGGGCTGCTGTACACTCACCTTGGTTGGATCATAGTAGTGAAGGTAAGCCGGCTCTGAACGCAGTACAAACAGTCGCATCTTCCAGTTCTTCCTTCTGTGTCCCTGTGTTTAAAGGACGGCCAAGGGTTAGTTTGGTGGCTATAAAAGGCTTCTAAGTTACAAATAAGTCTGCATTTTCTGCAACCCTTAACTCAACAATAAATCCTTATTAAATGTATTCAATCAACCATTAATGGACTTCAATAATGGCTGATTTAACACATAGTGACATAACATTGCCTATTTACTTACATACTTAATAATAATAACAATTCTGTGTGCTTACCTGTTTCAGTAGATATCCTCTCTTGACCACTTTTCCACTCAACTCCACTGCAGACCGTGAAGACTCTGCCTTCACACTTCCTCTCTTCTTTAAGCTGTCAGACTGTGATAAAACACAATAAATACAACTCCGACCTGCTTAATGAATGCATCTACATTGAAAACCTGTCTATGATGCATGTGGATATTCTCAGTGTGCCTGCAGCGACAAAGGGCTGGAGGTCGGCACGCAGAGACTTCCTGGTACTCACAAAGCTGTACAGCGCGGTGGAGTCGTCCATGAACTGCCCGCTGAGGCCGGCGGTGCGCAGAGCCTGCACACTCTTCAGGCCGATGGTCCGCAGGAAGCCCTCCTCCAGCAGAGCCGAGGCCAGCGTCATGGCCTCCACACGGGTCAGAGTCAGCTGCATGAACACCAGCCAGTCCACCACCGCTGAGCCTGCAGGGACGTCACACATGTTCATGTCTGTATGCCACAGTCTATCCATGGACACATTGATACAGTAGATGGATGGAAACATACTTAAGGGGCACTTATTAAGGATTTAGTTCCGCCGTACAGTAGAAGTTGACGGAGTCGACGGAGATTACGTAAGTACATCAACTTAACGGTTACTTTAATTATTGTTTACAGCACACATCTCTTCTCACAAGGGTTGCGGTATTGTAGCAATTTAAATGAAGATAAACAACGATGTGGTTCCGGAGATAAGTAAGGAAACGTTGTTGTTGTTGTTTTTTGTCCGATAATAGGCGCGGGGGGATTTTCGCGCACGGTTTTCAAAAGGTTAAAACAAATTTAAATTTGAGTTGGCTGAAACCAAAACAACCGACTAAAAACACGGGCGCACAATTCAAAACATAATTTGATTAATAATGATAGTTAAAGTTCCAGCCTAAATTCCAGAAGATAGTTTATTATTGTTATTTCCATCCTCCTTGATTTCACCAGCATCATGCAGGGATCACAACCAAACTGCAATATTATAAAGGTGGACAACATGTAACCATCACCTGCGAGGACGCCGACGACTAAAGATGTTGGAAAGGCTCACCTGAGAAACAGTTGCTGTAAGTGTTGCCGTGCTCCACGAGGTTGCTCATGTTGATGCCACTGTGGACGTCGTACATGGCGTCCAAAACCTTGCTTTAAGAGAGACAGCGAGATGGAAACAAGCAGAGACAGTGAGATGTCTGCAGGGTGAGGCAGTGAAGGCACCGTTAACGTGTGGTAGAAGTCTGTGTGGGTGAAATGTCGTGTGCACGGCCTACCTCAGGTTGATGTCGTGCAACTGGGACCCAGCAGGGTCCTGCTGCTTTGGCACCTTCGCACCTTCAGATGTCGGCAGCTTGCCGACCGCAGCAGTGATGTCACCGGCCCAGTCATCTCTCTCCTCCCGGGAACAAGCCTCCAAAAAATGATCCACCCCATTCTTTGTCTGGAGCTTGAACACCAACTGGGAAACATAAATAGAGAGGAGCTTGATGCCTATTTCTGTTACCAAATTTAGACCCAAAACAAACAAACAGATTCTGACGAAGCAGCAGCCTGAAGCAACACTGAGCCTCAGCTGGTGAAGACACCGTGGTTTCTAGCAATAAAAACATGAACAAAGGAAAACACTGAATAGAAAACAGTACATCCATGTGACCGACAGCAAACGTGGTACAAAGTGCAGTTGTCTACACATGTGTAATCTTACTGTGTCTTCAAATATATTTATGACAGAATCAAATCAAATTATCAAATCAAATTAATTAATTGCTTTTTAGTGGTTTTATAGATTTTTTTTTCTTTGTCTCTTTTGTTGTTGTTATTTTCTCCCCTTTAATATTTGGTTTATCTCATCAATTTCTTTCATAAATGGGGACATCAGACAGAAAACTGTCTGTAATGAAATGTTTTAAATAATAAATTAAACGTAACAATTTCATTTTAATCCATATATTTAACACGGAGAACGTTGCCATCACTTAAAGAGGACAAACTTCACTTAAACTATACACTGATCATTTCTTCAAGGCACAATATGTATTGAAGATAACTGCAATATATAAAAAGTGAAATATTGACAACATGTTAATGATATCGTGTAAATAATCCAGCTCCTATTCATCATTTCCTTTTCTTTCCATTCTCAGTTTGTCTCCCTCCCTTAAACACCCCCCAACACAAATTAGATCTTTTACCAAAAAAGAGACAAAATGCACAAGCAACAAAGTTCAAGATGAATGTGACTGATAGCATTATTATATTTTTTTCTCAAATGTTTGCGATAATATCGTTATCGTGAGTTATTTTGGGCTCGATAATCGTCCACTGAAAATCTGGTATTGTCTAAAAAGTATAAAAGTAAAGTATAAAAGTAAAAATAACTCACCGGTCGATTTTCGTACTCCAGGAAAGGACAAGTTATCACGCAGTCCTTCAGAAGGATCTTTCCTCGCTGACATGAGTCCCTTTTGCCTCCTTCGTACTTGTAGTACAGCAGCTTGTCTGGCATCAGCACGAACCAGCGCGCCTTCCAGTTGTGAACAAGATGGCCCTGTAATCACATTAACAAAAAGGTTAATCACATTCTCAGAAAATCAACAGACTATTCTGTCTTGCTGTTATATATCTTACAGTAGTATGACAATAGATGAGCCTAAATAGCCAAAACTCTTACCCTTTTCACCAGGAATCCTTCTCTTAGAGTCATGTTCTTCTTGTCTGTGTCCATTCTCTTCAATGTGTTCTTGGCAATTGAGCTTTGCCTGTTCCTGCCTGCTCACATTTTTAAATGTAGAGGAGAGTGCGTCACCCTGTTCACACACACACGCGCGCGCTCACACACACACACGCGCACACACACACACACACACACACCTTGCTCAACACTGGGAGGCCAATCAAATCCTGCACTTTCTGCCAGTTACCACGGGAGGGCGGTCTGACTCCTTCAGAGGCTCAGCACAGGTGAGGATAGTTTAGTAAAGACTCAAGTTTCAAGTTATTGTCAACAATAACAAGAAAGCAGTAATGGTAATAAAGATTTGAGATATCAGACTAACTCTAACAATGCTCATAAAAAAAACTAATGCAGAAGTTAAAATAAGAGTTAGATCAAAATAAGAGTACTTTAAAAATTAATAGCCTTTAATATAAACAGGGATCTAACCAATTTTTGGGCTATGCATAATGAGATGTATAATTGCATAGACCGTAAATCAGTAGTTAAAACAGTTATGAATTGAATTAATAATAAGTAATGTCCATAATGTTCAGTCCAAAGGAACAGGACTGGCTTTTAGCTACATGTACAGTTTACCTGCACTGTGTGTGTGTGTGTGTGTAAAAAAAAAAAAAAAGGGTAGATATTTCTAAACCAAAAACTAAAATTCAGTATCAAATGCAGTATGTGAAGAATTCAAATCAAGGAGATGAAGCTGCAGGAAACATCCTGCTGACTGCTTTTTTTACCCAATTTTGATGAAAAAACAGCAGCTGGTGGTCGACCAGAGCTAATCAGCTTTGTAGCAGGACAAAGTGCACATAATATGTGAGTAATGTGGTCGGTGCACCATTGTTACGGAGACTCCTGCTTCTGCGACCACATGAGGTCCCGCTGGACATTACTCTGCTCCGTAGCTACTCAAATGAATTCTTTCAACTTGTAATATTGTAAAAACAAATCTTTGAGGGTAACATTTACCCTCAAATTCAACAAAGTATTTTGGCGCCCAGATACAAAACAAAACAGACATTCAGCGTCTCCTCTTAACATATTAGCATACAGCCACCAATTTACACTTCCAGCAGTCACAGCTGGAAGCTTTCATTTGTTTCTGTTTATCTGGCAGAGCTTAGTACAATATCCGCTCTCTTTTAGCTCTGTTTTGGTCTCCACCAACACTTGAGGGAAATATCTGGCTTTTTAGCTGCTAAATGCTATCCTATGTTAACCAGCTGCTAATTTAGTCTGTCTGCCATTTAAAGTTTTGCAGTCTACAGTGTTTCTTTGGGAGCTTTTCTTTCTTTTCTTTTTTAAACAGCCAAGTTAAGAGACGCAAAGACACTTTTACCATGAAAAACACCTTTACATTCATTTATTTCAATGTTATTACAAGAATATTCATTAGACTTTTTAATCTTTAATTCTTTTGTTTTGTCCGAGAAAGAAGATTTCTCTCATTTGAAGCCAGCATGTGCCAGATTTGAAATCTTCTGACTTTGGTGCCCCTTGGTGGCCGAATTACACACTATTTTTACTCTGCAGTTCCTAGCGCATATATATATATATATATATATATATATATATATATATATATATATATATATATATATATATATATATATATAATATTATTTCCTTTGTTCTTGTTGTCAACAAATCCCATGTAATAGACCAAAACCAGCAGTGTGTTGCTACATCTCTCAGTACTTTCTGACTTCCCTTCCTTGTCTGTGGCACTTTACCCAAAACCATTGGTTCCTTGTGAAGTCAATATAAAGTTCAAATTTTTAGGAAGAGCTAAATAATTATCTAGGGCACTGTAGTTTTTAACAAAAAATACTCAAACACGAGTAAACACTACACTCATTAGGGACTATTTCTTTTCTGCAGCAGATTTATACATATTTAGTGCTTTAGTGAGTATGTCCATCGGCAGGATGTTGTATTTTGAATTGACTTAAAATGAACTACAGTTAAAATTTTCAGTTTTTAATTTATCGTATTTGATGGGGACGATGCAATTTGACATTCCAATACAGATCATGACTGTTTCAACTCTTTCCAGTGTGGCTCATTGATGTGTTTTTATTAATTTGTGAACAACAATAGATACTGTATGTATGACACAGAGGAATAAGAGATGCCATGCTTTACATACACAGGCGGTACTTATTGGCCTGGCTCTTTTCATGAGAGCTGTTAACAGCCAGAATATTGCCAGACTTCTCCTGTAAAATCTTTAATATATCTTTAATACATGTATGATTTCTTCAGTCATGACGTTTTGTGACAAAAATTATAATTTTCATTGATGTTGTCTTGTTTTGGAGGTGTGAGCTACAGCGATGGCTCGCTAGGATATGAATAGTTCTAATCTAAATGCATACTGTCACATAATCGTTATCTAATAAACACTTTTACAGCTGGAAATTCTGCAGGATTTCTTCAGAATTCCTTTAAAAATCTAGCTGGAAAATGCTCATCAAAGGATTAGTTTCCTTAAGGAGTTACAATTCTTTTGTTTAAATGTTCCTTTCTTCAAAAACATCTGAGTTGTTACATTTTGAATGATAACCAGAGGAAGGGCCTTCATGTATGAGGAGAGAAGCATGACTCTTAAAGCTTTCCTCTCTGCTGCAGGACTCCTGTAACCTCTCCATTGTGTCTCCCAGGTGAAGGAACGTGCAGACACAAGAATGAGGTTATAAGACAACCGGAATGTGCAGCAGACTCACTGTGGCAACCGGCCAAATGAGTGTCGGGAAAATAATCTGTTCAGCACAAAGAGGGACAATAAACCCCCCAAAATCCTGCTTGTGAGACTCGCGCACCTTTTCCTAAGTCAAAGTCAAACTGAGAGCTGAGAGTTAAGTGTTAAGTCAAGTCACGGGTTAAGGTGTGTCTGGAATGCCCTCTGTGTAACATTAACTATAAATCAAACATTAATTACGTAAAATAAAGATGACGGTGTTTTGGCACGCCAGGATTTGAAGGGCTCTCTGACGCAGGCCAGCTCCCGTTGTCCTGGTCACACGCACACTTTAAACGTAAACACCCGCCTGACTCTGTTTTCTTGGTCCACAGACTTATTGTTCACTGGGTGTGTGTTTGCGTGTCCACGTCTACAGCTGGTTACACAGAGCAGTCAATCTCATGCTTTATGAGACTGAAGTGGAGACAGGATTCCATCTGGGATGATAAACCTCAGTTTAATTTCCCCAAAATATAGTAATGTTTACAAAGCTCCTCAAACGTTCACACATTCCCTGCAATAAGATTTCTTTATCTTCTTTTTTTTTGTGTTGGCACTGACACTTTTCAAAGGGCTGCATCTGAAAGGAAATTGTTTTGATTTCTCCACACAAATGACAAACCTGTCTATTGTCACTATTGCCCACAAACAGTAGTGACGTTAAATTACCTTTATAATAAAGGGTGAAATTGAAAAACAGGATGTCCCAGAGCCAGGAGGAGGAGAAGCACCGTGGCAGATTCTCTTGCTGTTTGCCTTGAGATTTCTCAACCAGAGAACTCTTCAATAAAAAGTGACAGTGACACTGTGGTTTATGGCTGTTGACCTTAACAGGCGCTGCACCGAGTGTAACGAGTGTAATGTACATGCTGAAGGCCCTGGTCTGGTTTCCTTTCATGTGATTACCCATCATACAAATAAGATCCCAGAATTATTGCGCAAATTTAAAGTGATCCTTGTCTTAATTTGGACGAAATGTCATCTACAGACAAACACTTTGATTATTTAATCATTCATTAATGCTCTGCTCGCTTCTTCCTTTCAATAAACACACACACTAACTTGACATTTCCAAATGACATCTACTTTTAATCGCTAAACTTTTAACATTAATACATTAAATACATACAAAAAATACAGTGCTTTCATCAAAAGCATACAGCTACGGGTTGATACTGTTGTATTCTACAGTAACATGGTGGGAATTAAAGGATAAATCAAGTGATACTTAAATTTCTCTTATTGTCAACAAATACCATGAAAAGACTGATTATACTACAAAGTCATGTCGCTGATTCCTCAATTCAGTGTTGTCCAAAAACTATTAAAACACATCACAAGCTAACAGATCAAATGTCCATTAATTCTTAAACTTAAAATAGTCCCTGAAAATAATTTACTCCTGTTTAAAGCGGCTACGAATGGTAAATGGACTGCATTTATGTAGTGCTGTTTTTTCAGAGGCTCTGAAAACCAACTGTACACAACCTTCTCAGCACTAAACAGCAGACAGACGCGGACTAGCTGGTGAACACAGTGGAGCATTTAACACGTTCAGAGTCAGATTTATCCCTCCAGAGTTGGTGGAGATCTAAAACAAAGCTAAAAAAAAAAGAGATTAAATATTGGATTTATGTTCACAACTGTTTGCCGTATAAACTTAAAAGATGATGCTATTGTGTTCACATCTTCTGGCCAAAACATTCAGTTATTGCATATTTAAGTAATGTTTGCTGAACACTATAGTGCCACAGGTGTTTCAGGAAATTATAGTCTTTACAAATACAAATTAAACTGTGGTCATGACTAGTATTTACACAAAATTAATTAACGGAGTGTTAGTTTAGATCTTTGTTTGGTTTGTTGACAATAAGAGAAGTACAGATTACAGTCAGCCTTATCCTTTAAGATGGGTTAATTACAGACGGATACAGTGAGTTTGGCTCTATGGTGACTTTCTCTGCTTGTAAACTTTCTCTCTAATTGAAACAGAGTGACAAAGTTCCCCCTAAAAAAGCATGTGAGTTACAAAATACAGCATTATGTACAGCTAAATGCTATGAAGCTGATTTTGTTAAATTTTGTCCACACAAAAAAACAACCCCAGAATCTTCCAGAATTAAACTTTGTTCGAAAGCCTTATTTACAACCGAGCACCTGAACAGTGGCAATCTGGCATTCAGAGCACGTTCAGGAGTTTACGGTCCGGTGCGTCGACGACGACTCCGCTGGCGCACAAGGCCGCGTGGAGAAGCAAGCGGGCACAGCGGGACCCTCGGCACAGGAGCATCTTGTCCGTAGAACTCAAATAAGACGTAAGGAGTGGAGGTTTAGGCAGCGCTCAGCCGGTGCCACACTGACACCACTTTCTCTGGGTGAGCCACCGTGTCCTTCCACTGCTCCACTGCTTCTGGGACGGGGCTGTCGAATCCCAGCGGAACCTGACAGACGCATTGGGAAGACAATCATTCTTTAGCTTGTTGCATTTTATCTTTTTTTCAGCTTCACATCGTGTGTGTGTGTGTGTGTGTGTGTGTGTGTGTGTGTGTGTGTGTGTGTGTGTGTGTGTGTGTGTGGAGGTGAGGCCTGTTAAAACGAGAACCTTTCCCACATCGATACACTCCTGTGTGTTTTTCCTTAAGCCTTACTTGGTCTAGTGTGACCAGTAGTTCAATGGTTAGTTCATGATTAATAATTAATGAATAGATAAATAGTTAATGAAATAAAATAGAAATGACTGTGTTTAACTACTTTACTTCCTACTGTGACACTATGTTGAAGCAGACCACAAAATAAAGAGAAATGCGTGCCAATATTCTGTAATTACCACCTGTGGACACAACGGCTGTTCATCAAAGGTTATTTATTTAGTATATCTGATCCGCCCGAAGCTTTTTTTTTACTGATTTTTCGATAATGAGGAAGTTATTTTTTTTTTACTCAAATGCTTCTAGATCATCAACCACAGGTCAGATTTAATAAATGTAAACGGCTAAAGTACTCTAAACCCTTGTGAGAAGAGAAACGATGGACTACATTTAACAAAAAAGATCGTTATATTTATATTTATAATTACGTAATTACGAAAGCTCCTCAACATGACTGAGCGATTATAACGTTTCACTATTTAGCTAATTTAGTACCCCTAACAATTTCGCTCAAAGTACCACGTATGTAACCGTAGAGACTGTACGAATCTTCCAGTAGTAGTGGGATCACTCTGTGTAAAGTATTGACGTCGCGAGCTGCGAGAAAGCAACGGCTATTTCTCTCGATTTCTTTCTCCGTTTTTCAAGTTCCTATGGTCTCATTGTTCCACAAACGCATCTGAAAGCGTGTTAGATGGCACACACGGAAGCAGACGGTCATTTTAAGTGGTGTTTGTTCATGGTGCGACGAAGATTTAGGTAAAAATGACTCATTTCTTTATTTCTGAACCGAAAAACATGATTTTTGGACTGGAAAGTCTTAAAAACATATCATTGCTTGTGTCTATTGTGATTATTATTGCAGATTTGGATGATTTAGGTCTTAATCTTTCTAAAGAGTGCAGTATTACTCTGGGGCATGATGGGAAGGCACCACAAATACAATTCTAAAAACTCTGGGAGCGACCGAGGACTAATTTTTTGATCAGACTCTTGACTTTTGATCATATTTATGCAGAAAATAAATAATAAATATTTTTATATTTTTTATTTTTAAAGGCAAGGAGTTGCTGATTCTTTAGAGCTCAAGGACAATAGGGGCTGGTATTCATATCAAGGTCATATGAGCTGTAGAACACCTGTAGAAGCCCTAGGGTATCCCTTAAGGGGGACCCTAGGGCTGATGAGGTTAAGTAAGTTAAGTTTTTAAGTGACAAAAGTAAAATGATCATTTTACTTTTGTCCACATATATTGATATTAATGATGCTGCCGATTCTTTGCGGCGTTATTAAAAACTCAAATTAATATCCAGGAAGTTAATCAGTTTGTAATATTTTAGGCATTTTGGGATGTTAAAGCCTCTGAAACAGCTTGAGATCACGGGTACGTTTGGGTATGTTAGCAGCTCTGAATAGCAGAACAAAACTTGCATGAAAAGAATTAATTTACCAAAGAAATATTTGAACAGTAATATAAAGAAAAAAGAAAAAACTTAAATTGCAGATGTACATTTATTTTTAGACTCTTAAGCCAACATGGACGGTGAGTGTTTAAAGTGTTCGAAAAAAATATGGAAATTTAAACTTTGCACTACATTGCCACGATAACTTGGAAAACCTCATCATTTGATGGCCATCATTTGTGACACTATGATCGAAAGATCCAGAACAACTGCTAAATGTACCTTAAAGTGAGTAATGACAGTCTAATGAGGAAATATTACAAACAATATTAAAAAGAGTTAACAAAACAAATGTAAAAGCTTGGGGATTTAATGATTAAAAGAAAAGTCTAACGTAAAACCTGGAGTCAGAACAACTCACCTGTCCGAGACACTGTTTCCTCCTGACCGAACTCCGGTTGTAGAGTTTGACTGACAGTGAGTAGGCGTGGTCTAACGAGGCCAAGTGGAAGTGAAAAGTCTCCGGCCACTTACACTGCCCCCCCGAAGCCTTCAGGATGCGAGTCTTCTTCTTCATCACCACCCGCCCCAACTGGTGCATCTCCACTTTGACAAAAAAGGCTTGAGAGGTGGAAACAACAGCGTGTTAGTCAAAGATGAGTTACTCTTTCTCTTGTTGTTGTTTATAGCATTTCACATTAGACTGTTTCCAGTCACACCTCCAGTACCTTGGGTGAGCGGTGAAGAGGATGTTGGGAGGTTTTGGGCGGCGAGGACCTGGAGCTGCATGCGTCCGTTGACTGGTTGAAAACAGGTGGTGACCTGCAACTCAGCGTGGCACACCTGAAAGATAAATACGCAATTATATCTTTATATATAGTATATTCAGATATGTAAAAACTCTTTGAACTTTTCATGGCACAACAATCAATTTTCGTGTCCTCATTGGCATTTCATTGTGAAAATGACTAAATATAAAATCTTTAACCTTTTGAAAACCAACCTATTTGTAGGCCCTTTCCTCAAAAATTGCATACCCAAAGTAAAAAAGGTGTATCTCTGCAACCACTAGGGCTATTTGAATACTTTTGGTTAAAATAAAAGGCTACACATGTGAGTATTTGTTCAGATGTGTAAATATCAGTCTATATGTTACTGGTTAACAGTAAATGAAGATGGCACACAGAAAAGAAGAAAAAAAGGTTTCAGGTCTGCCTAGAAAAAGCACTTTCAGGAGAATTATTTCTTACACGTAAAAGCTTCTAAATTCACGAGAGGGGTATTTACTGTCGTACTTTATGTCGTAGAACAAAACATTAAAATCTCTTAAGATTGTGTTAACCACAGACCTTATTTCAGGCATCAAACCCCAAACTACCATTGATTTTCAAAAGTACTTATTTCCGGGGGTTTTCATTCCTCTGGGGACCATGAACAAAATCCCCAATGCTACGACACATGGCTAGAATCAATATAAGAAGGATGAACACAGTGTTTATCTGCTCTGTATTAAATGCCTATGAGTCGCAATAAAGTTTTTAAAAAGGGGAAAAATCACTAAGAATGTACTTTAACAAATTACTATACATTATATTTAGCAACCTTTTCAAGTCAAATGTAATATCTCTGACGTGTGTGTATGACTCCTCTTGGACCACCAGCTTTTTTTCTTCCTGTTCAAGACTTCGACGAGTTCAGCTGTTTTGACCCTTCGGAGCTTCAACTGACTGACAGTGATTTGGACAATTTGGGTCTTTTGTGTCCGCAAGATGGATAAAATCACTCACTGAATCAAATCTACCCTCTGAAAGATGATTCACCGTCAGAACCACTAAGTGCAGAAACAGTTCACATTTTACTGTTACTGGCCAGACATGCATCCATTTATCAACAAAACCATTCTCAGCCGCGGAAATGGTTTGAGGTTTGACCTACTTTCCATGTCTTCCATTTCCAGAATCTTGTTTCTTCTCTCCAATAAAAGCACATTTCCCAATTTCCCTTGATAATGAATCCCCTTTCTCTTTTTTCCTGTGATTATGCAACATGAAGTCTGCCTCGGTGTTCCTCTGGTGGGGCCGAGCAGGGCCGGCGATTGCTATAGGCGAACTATGCGACTGCCTAGGGCGGCAAATGGGTTGGGGGCGCCCTCACAGCGCACATTTCAGCACTGAGCAATTCGCGACCACGCGACCGGGGGCGATTCAGCTGTGAGTTTTCTCATCAAGTACAGAGAGACACGCATATTGAGAAACGGGCGCTGTAAACATCTTAACGCTGATTGGCCAAGACACGTCACATCGAAGATGTTCTATTACGGAGATGACAGCAACTCGGCCAAAAATCTGAATTTTTTGTCGAGAAAACGGGACGCTGATTGGCCAAGACTCGACACGTCACATCAAAGATCTTCTATTGTAAAGATGGCTCACTCCAAAAAATAATCGTTTGTGCGGTCTGAAAAATGTGCGCGATCTGAAAAATCTATTGCGCGGCCACTTTGACTGGTGCAATTTGCAAAAATGAAGCGGTCTAAACCATCTGGAGCACAGGGACGAAAAAAGGAAGAAGAGGAAAAGAAAGTCAAGTATAGGTTTGTTCAATAAACATATTTGAAAAAAAAGAGTGTTTTGCACAGTTTATGGAGTTAATTTAATCCTAACTTTGAGTGTGTAATAAATTATTTAAAATGATAAAAAAGAAAATGTTCTGAAACTATTCTGGTGTTTGTTGTCCATGCACCATTTATTGTTGAACTGCAATGTAGAATAGTAGAATTATAAGTGGGTGAAAAAACTGCTATGCAAAGTAAAGCAGTTAAGTTAATATATGTCTCTTCAGTGATATAAAGTATTGTGTGTGTCTGTGGGGGGGGCGCAAAACTCAATCTCGCCTAGGGCAACCGAAGGGCTAGAGCCGGCCCTGGGGCCGAGAGTACAGTACATGCCAGTGGGCTACAATGCATCATGGGGACAGTTTTATGAGGCACGCACAGGGCTTTGTCCTTACTGTGCTCATACAAAGGTGATAAAAGACAGCAGCCAACAGAGGAAACGATGGACAATAAGTCATAAAAGTTCTGGATATTCCCACACAGGAAGTTTTTCCTCTTGGCCACAGCTGGTCAGCCGATGAGACATGCTCAGCTAACACTGCTGTCAAATATCTAAAAAAATATGGGATGTATTGTAGTGACATTTGGTTCAGACATTCATGTCCCCTTCAGGATTAATTCTAATCTCTTCACGGATCCTCTGACTTCTCACCAAGCAACATCATTAGGTCAAAATTTCTGGCGGTCCAATACTTTGGCATATGTCCAAATAGAGCGCTGTAGGATGACATGTTTTTTTAGGTTAACCAGGAAGTTAGCATCACACTGGTTCCACCAACAAAAAGCCAATGGGACTTTTCCATTTAATTCGGATTACTGCGGAAAATAAGCTATGGGGCAAACACAAGTTTGTGATATTTACATGTTTTGTCCAGCAAGATCATCTTCAGAAATGATTAACTGCCCTTTTTAAGACACGTAAAAGCTGCAAAATTCACGAGAGGGATATTTTCCGCCATGTAGAAGAAAATGTTAAAATCATAATAATTGTTTAATTCCTGACCATCTTGTAAATGTTCTCAAACTGTGCTCCCAATGACACAATGTAATGGAAACAAAAACCGGACACCAGCCTTAAGATAACAGCCTCAATAACAGACTTTAGTGCCACATGCCTGACTCATAACACGTGAAGTGGACACTCACAGAGGATTTGGACGGAGGGTTGAGCTCGAGCCAGTGCTCTGTCTCCTGAGGGCCGAGCTGTCGTAGGGAGAGGACGCACTCGGCCGCCGTACGTTTCTTGGGGTTGTGCGTCTGCAGTCGCAACACCAAAGCGCTGCAGCGCAACTGCTGGAGATGCAGCGCAAACACAAAGGTCTCCATGAAGGACATGTCCTACAGAGCAGACAGTAAAATTAGATGTTTTTCCCACAACTCATTCAGGAATAATAAATCCAATCTGATGCCAACTATTCAACTGCAATAAAACCCCTGCAAAGAATAGTTCAACTTTGTATACAAGAGTATTTTTTAATTAATAATCCTTCACTTAATATCAGAATATCAGAACCGTTTAATTGCCAAGTATGTTTCACATACTAGGAATTTGTCATGGCGGGTGGTGCATAACATTACACAATAAACACAGTGCAAGAAATAGGAACATATTACATTTACAATTAAATTTACAATAGAATATAAAATAAAACGTAGCAGAATAAAATCTGAGAAACGACTCAATTTGTAACCACAAACGTAAAATAATCAGGTTTTGGACAGCGGTCATTACCTGACAGTAGTCCTTTATCGTGCTCTTGAACTGTATCGGTTTGGGGATGGTGATGATCCCTTTAAATCCAATCTTTTGTTGTTCCACTCCATTCGGAACAAGGTTGAGCTCTGAACACTGATAAAGAAAGAGGGAAAAGAACGTTTGAGTCGAGACAGGTCAAATCTGTTTATGCGCCACAGTGCTCCTAAGCAAACAGCGTAGGGGAAAGCTAAAATACAAACTAAATAGAAAAACAAGAGAATCCCAAACCTCTGATGAATCAATCCTGGATGTGCGAGTCCATGATTTTTTTTTATTGTTGTTGCTATTTCTAGAGACTGTTGATGTTTAATGTTTTAAGTACTCTTCTTTTTTTTTTTTTACCTTCATTTAGGCAAAATGAGCTCCATTTATGCTCCAGGAAGGAGTCAATTGTTAACATAATGTCACACAACAAGAGTATTTGTGCATCTACTTCCATCCAAATGTCCCAATGGATAGTTCTAGAGCAGCACTGACCAAAAAACGAAACAACAAAAATCTGAATATTGGGTGGGGAAAAAGGTGCCCCATTTTTGCATTCAAGCCATACAACTATAAAACCAAAAAATATACCCATAACAAAAAGATTGATTGTACAATACACACACAGATACACTGATCACTGTGTTTTGGCATCAATGAGGAAAGTTCTGTGTCTTATTTTCTCTGAGTGTCCGAGCCAAAGTTAATGGAGCGCTGACAGAAGCTAACAGAGAGCTGTGTTTCTAAAACACAAAGGTCTCATTGAGAAATGCTGCAGCAGAGACACAATGGAGCTGTTTGTGTTCTTGGGCTCTCCTCCTCTCACAGCATGTAACCTTACCTGGACCACGGTGATCCACACCTGCTCCAGAGCCTCCTGGTAGTTCACTCGGACGCACACCTTCCCCAACTCACGCTCGTCCCAGGACAGGGGGATGGAGTCTGTAACATCAGCGGCACAACAGGAACACATTACTGGATGTTATTGGATGTAATGGTGGAGCTATACGAGCTTTGAAAGCTGACATAGATACACTTTTGCACCAAATTATTATTATTTTAGTATTTTTTTGTGGCGTTACAAAGTACATTTAATTTGACCTTTTCTCCTCTTGTTATCTATAACATCTATTTCAGTATAAAGCTTTCAGTCCAAAGATTCAAGGAGGTCATTATGCAACACAGGGTTGCACAATTAAATGCAGTTAGCCCTTTTTGCTAAACAAGAAAAACATGACAAACAAAACAGTAGTGCATTTTTTCAAATGACGTTCACTGACGTAAACACAACAGAGATAGAAATGTGTCATGGAAGTGCAGGAAAAATGTAATACAAATGATTTATCTCTTATTATGACCAAGCTGTCTCTCCTTATGGAATAATACAATCTTTATGGAACAAGGCTTATCTCTGAAGCTCAATGGTGGACCTTAGTGAAAACATTTGCAAGTGGTTACTGCTTCTTCCCTTTCATGACCGCACAATGCACAGTGATCGTAATCAGACTTACTAGAAAGTATGAAAAGGGGAAATTGTGTGTAGACAACGGTGTATTTTACCAAGGCTGCTTTCAATGGAGCCAATCATGGAGGATGTGCTGCTGAGGACGCTGGAGACGGAGTCGAAGCGCTGCAGGTGAACCCAAAAACACACAAAGATGGTCATCCTTTACCAAGAGTACAGACACGCTTTCGGCTCAGTGAGGCTGTAGCTAAATGCTAATGATGTTCAGAAGGTGTAATGTTAACTATGCTTATCTTCGGTAACATTTCTAACAATTGCTAATTTACAATAAAAGTATAGATGAGGCTGATGAAAATGTCATTAGTTTTTCAGGTATGTTGTCATTAACCAAAGCATTGGAGAAGTTTAAAATTGGAGCTAGATGAGAAGTTAGAGGATTAGAGTTATTACAATTCATCCTCTGGGGAACATATCTGAACCAAATTGCATGCCAATCCATCCAGTAGTTGTTGAGATGTTTTTCCACTCAGAACCACAGATGTCAACCTCCTTGTGTCGCTGGAGAAAAAGCCTGCAAGTCACCAAAGTCCTGAGGATTCGTCTGCTGTGGTTCATGAATGTCTGTACCAAATTGTATTGCAATCTATCCTTTCGTTTTTGAGATATTTTATACTTAGATATAAAGATTTATTTCAAACCTTCATTCAAGAAACCCAGGTTTATTTGTTTACTGTCAGATCTTTCGCAAAGGAGTGCCTCCACTGCTTTCATTACTAAATGCTGTTTGCTCATATTGCTGCCGAGCAAAACATTTGGGCTAATTGAACAGTAGTTGTACAGCATGTCGCTCTAAAGACCTCAATAGAAATGAAAGGTGAATAGAAATGTATCCGTGTTGGTTCACAATAAGAAAAACAATGAGTGCGTTGCTTTGACGTTGCTCTTTTCAAAGTGCGTGCCCTGAACGAGACATTCAAAAGTTTATCAAGGTTTTGGGCGAGACGTTGGATTGATTGTTTGTACCACAGCCTCAACTATAAGAAGCTGTTGATACTCCACCACATCCTTTAAAGAACAAAGAAATATACGCCCCAACTTACTCATTGTTTTCCTTATTATATTACTGATTAAATAGCACTTTGTCCAAGACAATCAATGGATGAGTCATATACAGCAAACAGAGATACATTCAGGCACAGCTGGAGGATTAAATGCTGAAACTGAAATTAAGATTTTAAATAGTGTCAGATAATTTTTCGGGATGACTCACAAGCCTCCATTGACTTCGAGTAATAAATAGAGGATCTCTTGGGGAGTTTTATTGTTATTTTAAAGACTTAAACAAGATATTTGGAAGCCCAACTGAGACATAATCATTCAAATACAAAATTAAAGATTTCAGTGTTCTCCTGGTTTAATAAAGTCATACATAATATAGTGTAAAAAGAAATATAATGGCATTATACTTTACCAGTTAGTATAAAAAATTCATAAATAAAATGGACAAACCAAACAATGGCTCCAATAAGATTTGTATGTAATGACAATTTCAGATTTTGGGGTGAACTGTCCCCTTAAATATAGTCCAGCTCCTCTTCCGGATGCAATGACCCTCTAACTTTGTACCTAAATCAAAACGCCAGCTTGTGAGGCTTGTTTGCCATATGTTCCTCTCTGCTGTTGCGGAACCTTTTACAGTGGAAACTGTAAAACTATATTTAGTCTTGGTTGACACAGGGTGAGAAACGCTGAATGCATACAGATTAGATAGTGAATAGTCTCACCTGCATGTGAATTTGAGGGCTGGACAGATCAAACATGGAGCTGCTGAGTCGCTGCTCGCTGCCCACATTCAGAGTCCAACCTGGAAGAAAAACATCAACCCACAATAAGGTGGTTTAATTAGGTTTGTCTGCAGGTATCTGCCATTAAATCAGCGATACATGTAAACAGTACTATTTGTTTAATACAACTTTTATACATTGCTGTCAATAGAATTAAACAGTGCCTATGTCTTTATTCCTTTTTTTCACAAATATCACAAATATTTCCTGTACTATATCACAAATAGGTGTCTATTTTGTGTTTAGGAATAGGCATATAATGATGAATATGCACGTGGATATCCAGACACAAACTTCCTGATTTCACATCTTGCATAAACTCTTAAAAAAATGAAAAGACAGTCAGCAGAATTGTGAGATATAAATGTACACAGATTGATTGCTGATTGGCATACAATCAGAAATTCTCTTCTGTGACCCATTTTATAAACATTATTTCATTCAGATTACATAACTGCACAAAATCAATTTCTGCTCACTTGTTTTGCATTTGAAAAATATTTTAGATTCACAACTGGAGCGAAGCATGGATGAGGTTTCTGCTACCTGGACTTTGGGGAATTGGGTCTCTGTTCTTCAGTGTGCCGCGGCGGGTCGATCCGGGGGAGATGTACTCGGCCAGCTGACCCTGATGGAGGCGGGACTCTGGGCTGTAGGGGAAGTGACTGGAGCCCAGCAGCTCTGCTTTCCTCTCTGCATACGTACACCGGGCTGAACCTGCAGACAGACAGCAGGGCTGGAGGTCAACTCGCTTCCCTTTTGCCCAAATTATTCTTTTCAGTAAACTAAAAGACTGCAGCCATTCACATAGAAACAGGATATCCTGGTACTTGTGTAATCAAACGTCAGGTCATACAGCAATAACCTCTGAGCTGATTTTAATGAAACTTCGACACATGAGGCATTACGGCATTTACCTCTGTGGAGTGGGTGGAGTAAAATGTGTCACCATAACCTTTACCTTATTCTAACCCTATGTCGAGGAAAGATTACACATGTTACTCCGCTCTATGTCTTCGTGCTGGAGGCTGCAGCATGGGGAATACCTGCCCACTGACCTGTTGTATAGGAATTAAATGTTGTAAAAATACCTATAACATATATTGGATGGGAAACTTTTTACACACCTCCTGCTGATGAATGGCCTAATGGGGGCGCTGTTTAAGTGAAAATACATTACACAAACGTAATTAATCCGAATTTAATCCGAAGCTAACAGACATCTGGAGAAACTCAGGTTGAAAAATCTTCAAGAAATTGAAAAATTAAGCTACGGAGAACCAACCAATTGCAAATGAGTATCTACAGTGTCAGCTTTGTTCTGGCATTGGAGGACCAAATGTTAGCGGGCTCAGGCTCTTCAATAAATTACAAGAAAAGCTGTCATCTTTGAGTTCTACAAAAGCAGACAGAGTTGTTTTTGAAACTCCAGAATATATTTAAACTTTTTTTTTTCGAAATCACCAGAGAAAGAGAAAAAAACAACACACATAACGATAATAGCCATTTTCTTGGCCAAATATTGGTTCTCTATATGAACATAAACCCAAAGCTGCTTTTGAGGGAATTCACTCTCAAAATCCAGCCAATCATGGCAGTCATAATGCACTGAATGAAGCACAAGAGAAACCACCCTTGCAATAATATAAGTCACAAATCACGTGTTGTGTGTTCAACGTGGTCAGAGACGTTGTAATGCCATAATTTGCCAGCCCAACCTTTAAGTCAACATAAACATCTAAGACAGGTTTCCACATTGTTGCTCTTCATGATGGTGAGATTTACACATTGAAGCCCTGAAAATATGAACAAATATCTAACGCAGACAAAAGGAGATCAGCCATCTGATGGTACGTACTCTGCGGCCCAGACTGTAAATTGGGGTAGTGGCAGCCTCTGGGTTGGATGTAGGAGGCCTTGAAGGTCGGCAGGACAAACGGCACATCTCTGCCGCCCGGGGGCAGCTTGGACAGGAGGTAGTCCTCTGTGACCCCCCTTCTCCCTCCGTCCGACTCCCATCCTGACGCCTTAGGAGGCATCTTCAGCGCGATCACTTGAAAGCACAGAAGAAGAAGAAAAATTATACAACCAGAACCAAAACACTCTGTCGGAGTTGTCTAGCATTCAGCTGTGCAGGGTGCCATGTGTACCTTGGGTCTCCTGCTCCCTCCCCTTCTTCTTCGTGAACTTTTTGCAGCAGTCTTTGAGGCACTCCATGGCTGCAACTGGAAATATTTCAATGATGAAAGAGTAAGTGGAGGTTAGAGTTTACACAGTAAACAGTGATACCAGGGCTGGAGCAAACCGTTCTGGGGATCTAATCAGGAGTTGATAACACTCGCGATACTAAAATGTGTTATGGTGCCCCAAAATCGAACATATAATTCATTATTTGTAACCCAACACTTTGTTATAGTATACACAAATGTTGTCATAGAACTCCCAAATCACGCAAATTTGCCCGACAATTTGATAAAATCCCAATTTTTTTTTTTAGTGTGCCTATCGACAAAAAGGTTTGTATTGCACACCAATAATATATGATCTGATGGAACCCACAAATGTGGTATAATGCCCCCATTCCCTCTCCCTATTTGTCAGTTTTTTGTAATCCCAAAGTCTTTTAGAGGTCACCAAAAACACCAAATAGTGCAGCGCAAAACATTATATAATCCCAAATTTTGTTAAAGCGTTTCTCCATTGCTAAAATGTGGTATTGCACCCCAAAATGTGTTTATATATTCCCCAATTTGTTCTAAAAATGCCAAATTTGGGAGAACACCTTCAAATTTGATATAATCCTCAAATTAGTTTTAGTTCCTCACAAATACCCCAAAATAGCTACTGAGTACACAACATGTTTTCATCATTATATCACACAAAGTTATACTACCCCCAACATTGTTGGTTTTGAATCCCATGCCTATATTGTTATAATCTTACAATTATTATTATTGTACCCATAAACCCCAACGTTTGTGATTGATTAAATAAAATAAATAATAAATTCCTCCCAATCAGTGTCACAGTGCTCTCAAATCCTGTATTTCTTTGTCATTACTGGGAGGATATTTTAGGGTTATAATAAAACCGTTTCCTGAAAAAGCTAAACTGTGATAAATAAGGAGAACACCTTAATTCGGTTTGAGGATTACTTGGGAGATTGTCAAACTGCCAAAAAAGTGCAGTGAGTTTGGATTTTTCATTTCCTCACAACCACAACAAACACCGCTTTGTGCTGCGGACATATGAGGGAATTTGACTTTGACTAAACACTCCGAAATGGAATTAATCAACTCTATAACTTCACACAACAAAAGCAGTACAAATGTGAACTTACCGGTGCGATGTTTTCACTTTCAGATGATAAAGTTTGAACATCCGACGGTGCAGTTCTCTCACGGGCCGACTGGAGAGAAATGCCGGCAAGCTCTGCAGGTTTATGGAGCACTTTAGTAACAGGTCTCTCTCTCTCTCGCTCTCTCTCTCTCTCGCTCTTCCCGGATGGCCACTGCGTGTTTGCGCTTCCTTCCCCGAAGAGCCTCGAGAGCACCGCTTTCTGTTTTGATTGTTTTTTCTTTTGTTAACTCCACTTAACTGCTCGGTGTCATTTTATTGTTCTACTACTCTTCAACCCTATAAAAAACGACCATCCAAGTCCCGTATGTCTTTATTTGCAGACTAGTTATTTTTAATGTCCCCCATTGTCATGATGCTCCCACATTTTACTGCTTCAACATTGCCAACATGGTGCTCCAACATGCCCCTGAATAGCTCCCCCAGAATATCACATTAAAGTCTAATATCTGATACAATCTCAGATTATTAATTTGATAACCGTTATAATCACAGAATGTGCCGTTTCGGGAGTTCAGAAGCCTCCTCATTTTAGTACATTGCTATTATTGATATATGTAACCTGATATAATCAAAACCATTTGTTATAGTGCTCCCCAAATGCCATAAAAACAAAGCGATATTAATAAATTGCTGAAATAATCCCAACATTTGTTTTACTCCCAAATGTGTCATCTTTAATCCCCAAATGTGTGTCCCCACTGTTTATTATGAATAATCCCAGAACCCCCCTCTGCTGTAGTTTCAGGAGTTCAAGAGCCTGCTCAAACCAGGCACAGTTATTGTTAGTGTGCCCAAATCTCACAAATTTGATGTATCACCTCCAAAATCTGATAATTGATACAATCTCAAATTTTGTTTTAGTGCAACCCGCTGCCAAATGTGTTAAAATGTTTTATCTTTTTTCTCCAAAGTTTATGTAATCCACAAATGTGTTACAAATGCTGTCCCTATACATTCGATATTCATGAATATGGTCTAAAATGTATAATCCTAAAATAAAGTGTGCTGTCAGGTTCGGCTCATGTCAGAGACAGTTGTGTGGTGAAGACATTTATTGAAAAAAAGAAAAAGAAATGATCAATAATTCAGTTAATGACTGGTTGTTACATCATTTCAAATATTGCCACTGCAAATGCACAATTACACTTCAGCTCAGATAACCGTCTCATAATAAAAAAACAGGACAATGATCTGACGGCTCTTGAATTCAGGCATATAAAAAGTTACTTTCACAGTTTATCTGAAGGGATGAAAATTCACAGACAACTGGGGAAACTCGTGAAAAGAAGAACAAAACTGTATTGTGTATACACTGGTAGTCATTGAGGGTGATTCCCATCATTTTCTAAATAGAGGAGGTCAGAAATTGTACACCATAAATACCCCTCTGTGTCGATAGTCCATAATCGCAGCCATAAAAGCTCAGTGTCCATTAAACCAGGGTCGGGATTCGAGCACCGGGATGCTTTTCCCATCAGCTGATCGTGGCTAAGTCTTTATCAGACGTGTCTTTAAGGAAGATGACATAATAAAAAAAATAAAAAAAGAAAGTGATGCGCTTTCTCAAACAAACAGATGCTCAGAACGGGTGCTCTGAGACAAATACCGTCAGGCGAATGATAGAGCTGCCTCTGAAGTTGATGACGTTGTTGACGGTGACCATCTCCAAGTCCAGCACCACCTCTTTGGGACCTTTGATGGGCCGTGACAAGACCAGTGTGGCACTCACGTTACTGGTTTGCTGAAAGATGCGGAAGACAGGAGAAGGAATGTGAGCAATGAGGTGCAGGAAATGCTTTGAATCTGTCAGCTTCGCATGAAGGAAGACATCCAGGTCTCGGGGCTTTTTGTCGTAACGTTTACAACGAGCAAACGCAAGCACAAAGTCAAGGAAGGTCAATGGGTTTTCCATCGTGGCATAGGGCCAGAAGAGGGTTTGTTTAAACAGGGACAACAGAAGGAAACTTAAGAAATATATTGTTAAAGCTCATGTGGTCCTGTATTCATGCTGCAGAGAAACTTTGAAACCATCCTAAAAAAAAAAAGAGTCTCTTTTAAGACAGTATATCTTCAAAAAGAAAAGTCACCGTCCCAAACATATTACACACACTTATTGCGCCATCTACTGGACAAGGTCAGGTGCTTCCATCCTCCCCTTTCTTTACAGGCATTATGCCCGACATACTGGATGTGTTTGGTGTATCGGCCCTTTTCACTGGAGACATTTTGACTTTTCACAGTAGGAAAAAGTAGAGGTGTTACTTTTTTTTTTAATAACAATGTCATTCATTTGATTGTTCACACCTGTGCTTTCTCTACTGCTACACGTCAACATGTACTTGTTAGAGCTGCATAATGTATGGTTTGTTTTCAGAATCTGTGCAGAATCACACTCATAACAAAGAACTCAAAGCTTTTATGGTTGAAGTGGAAGCTTTTGCTTTTTAAATGCAAACCTACACATTTATTTACAAGAAAGTAAGAATGGGATCAAATACATGACTTTAATCCCGACAAAGAACTTGGAGTAGGTTTGTATTTAGACATTCTTTTGTGATGAAAAAAAAAAAAAAAAAAAAAAGAAGAAGCTTTTTACAACAAAGCTGGCCCCATAACATTCAAATTTGGCATTGCACCCCCCCCCCCCCCAAATATTTGATATTTTGTTCACAAATGTGGCACTGTTTGAGTGAAACTATGTGTCCTGCAATTTCCTCTCCTGCTCAATTCTGCGATTTCATTGGGTTGTCTAGTGATAGAGTTTGAGTTTCTGTAGGTGGCGCTGTTTCTTTTTTTATTGTAAATAAACTATTATGAGAACTTCTCATTTTATTCCTTTAAAGAGGTAAGAAGTCCTGGTTGATTTAGAATTTCAATTTTAGCTAAAACAGTGAAATTGTGCTTATGGTTGAGCCATAGAAATAAAACAAATACAAATATTATATTTCTATAGGTTTAGTAGTCTGGAATCTTGTTGATACATGACCTACACATTTTCAGAATTGTGTGCATAATACATTTTTTTGTGAATAAACAGTAGAGAAAAATGGTCGTACGCCACAGACACCCAGTACGTAATACAGCAAAGATATACATATTGCAATACTTTCATCAGTAGACCCATGGGCTCAATCCCCATTGTGTTACCTGATTCATCGATAGTGACTTGACAGACATTTACTACTAAAAATCTTTGAGTTTGCCACTTTAAAGCGTTAAAAAGGTGACACTTGGTGTCTCCAACTTTATGGATCTCTCACGTACTCACCCTCATGTAAAACTCTCGTCCCTCGTTGCCCGACTTTATCTGGAAGATGTAGAAGGCGCCGGGGTAGCGCGTGGTGGCCTGCATCTGGAAGATGTCTGCAGGCACACTGCGCCCCGACGACAAGTCCATGTGTCGGTACAGAATAGTGAAGGGTTTGTCCCTGCAGGCAGGGTTCTCAGCTGAACACATGCACTGACTGCAGAGGACACACAGGGCCGGTTTCAGATATCACGCAGCAGATACAGGTGTGGCTGTGCGGCAATGAGGTAGATGTAACGGTAGAAATACTCACTTGTCACTAACTTCGATATAAGGAGAGTGACACTGTAAAGCATCCAGGCACGTATTGCCTCCCTGGAAATTGAAACATACTTGTGCTGTTGTACAGGTGTTGTTACCAGTGTCACATTCATTGATATCTTCAAAATCAAACACACAACAATCAAAGTCAGTTAAAACATCATCATCATCATCATCAACAACAACAGAGAAACAACATTTAGAGAGATTCAACAATACAGTAATTGAGAATAGCTGGAAATGGTACAAAGAACAAAGAGCGTACATAATAATACTAAATAGTGTGACACTTGTTTTAATCATTAGCTGATACAGATGTGCACCTTGTCTAAATATTGGCTTAATGATCCTTGAATATCTTTGGTGCAGCATTGCAGATGCGTTGTAAAAAAACTCAAGACACATTTTAGGTGACAGATGAAAAATATTCTAAGCAAAATGCAATCAAAGAGAGCAGATTAAATAACATTCCAAAATATTACAACAAGACAATTCACAGCAGCTTTGTGAGCTATGTTTTCATTCATAGTTGCCTGAATATTTCCCCCCTGTGACACTGCATCTAAACTGTCCGCCAAAAAGACGTTAAAACCCAACTTTTATTCAGTTGTCCTCTGTCCTGAACTTTACCTTCACAACTCCTGCCGTCCTCAAACACATAATATCCAGGCGGACAGACGCAGGAGAAAGAGCCGGGCGTGTTCACACATTTGTGCTGACACAGAAACTCAGAGAAGCTGCACTCATCCAAGTCTACAGGGAATAAAACAAATAATTAATACATAATAATAATAAAGGATCAGAACTAATGCTTAACGACAAGGTTTTGGGTTCAAGTTCAACCAATTCTGTGGATTAAAGTGTGAATATGAGCCTGTGATACCCAACTGGAATGGGCTCCATCTTCCTGTGATGCTGCACTGGATAAGCGGTTATAGAAAATAGATGAATGGAAAGACAGTGTTCAGGATATATTACATTATCGAAGAAAATCTAGATTAAATCTAAAGTGCATGTAGTTAATTAATGTATAGTTTGGCTCATTTATAATTATATTATTCCATGTTTATCAGTTGGGAAAA